>JASJET010000018.1:11485000-11890000 GCA_034092305.1 Diaprepes abbreviatus
CGAAAGTTTTCAGCTACAAATTGATCTAATAGATAAGCGGTATAGTGGAAAATGGACCCCAAACATGTTAGCGGACTACTCAAACATTTAACCGATCCAAGCGAATACTAGCGGAAAAAAAAGAGGACAAAATAAATTATTTGCTTGTATTATACTTTTTCAATACAAAGTGAAGTACATTTTGTAAAGAAGGTGATTTTGTTTTTATCAAGTCTTTGAAAGTTCAATAGATTGCTTCTGGTTTGGGTTTCTCGTTAGGGATAAACGGTTGCGGGATTTGATGGATTTTGTGTTCATTTTCTTCTCTAAGATTTTCAGTCTTCTCAGGAAAGTTCATCTAAATAAAAAAAAATAAAACACAGGAAAAAATCCCGTTAATCCCTCCTATCTAAATGGAACCCCAAATGATCCCATTTTGAGTATCCACAGGAAGCTCTTGCCATTTATATGAATTTCTGGCTTCCCTAATCTGAGAATTTTGCTTGTTGACGTTTACGTGAAAGTGAGCCTGATTACTAAAGATAATCTTATTATAGAGTGCATCGTCAACTTGCAGTTATTCCAAGATTCAGTTGGTAAAGTTTTCACTATGGTCAGTAGGGTACAGCGCTTGTGACAGCTAGATGTTGTAAGCGTAAATAATCGGAGACAGGAATTGTATATAATAAGATAATAATAGAGAAACTATTTTACGGAGAACTGTGAGTAAAAAGCTGCAGTAGTACGAAACTCGTACCTTGAATCTTTGAATGCTGCCGACATTCTCCATTAAGTGCAGGACGAATATTTGGAGCTACGAAATGTTATCTTGCTTTCTTGTGGCTTGATTAAAAACTACAAAACACAGTTGGCTCGCAAATGAATACACTAAAAATGCACTGGCACTGCATATGTTAAAGCACGATATTTTAATTATCGAAACTCAAAAGGTGTTCAACCTGCAGAAATTGCTAGGATTGTTAAAGATGATAACATTATTTAGAAAATATATATTAGTGCTTATTTTCTCTCAAATGAAACATGTGCCTCAAAAAGTCTAATACTAATAAATATTTTCAACACGAGTTAAATAAACAACCGTAAAAGTATGAACAGCTGCGATCGCACACACCCTTTACAAGTGTTCCAATTTTAAATTGAAACTTGATGGTGTAATGCGACATTTCGTCACACTTAATGTATTACATCGGGATTAATTTCAAGCTTTTTAATATCGAGTTGAAACGTAATGTAAGTGGAATTAATACTTTGGACAGTTTGGCAGGTTCAGTTATAAAGTGTAAAGGGCAAGGTATTTAAAAACATTAATTTTGAATAATAATGCTTAAAAAGGTGGTATTGAAGGTAATGATATATGTATAGGGTGTCCAAAAAAGTCAGGATTCTTTTAAGCTTTAAAATAATGCTTGATTCATACTTCAAATAATTAATAACTAATACTAAGAATTTACGAAATTACAGTTGATGATTATAGAGTGTCCAATACAACAGTGATCTGATTTTGACCTTGGATTTCAAGATACGCCAAATAATCGTTTTCTGCACCATTTTGTGTTTGTTGAATAGATGTTCTAATGTATCTAGTTGCCTATGGCATTTCGAAATGACAGGTAATTTACAACTATATGAATAATAATCAGGAATACCTTTACAAATGTGCAGAAACTCGGAACGCGATTTTTGTCGTCCAACAGGCTATAACAGCAATAATGGTAATAACATATTGACCATAGCACAAAACAGAAGCAAAATATTTATAGTAGATATTCGAAATGTCTACCATCCATTTACAAAAACCTACATATTCTTTTTTCGAAACCACTGCTAATCCTGGACAACATTTACGGAGTTTGAAAAGCGTCTCTTATGCGTATTTTCATATCTTATGGTGTTGTCGGGGGCGCATTGTAAATAATTCCTTTTATGTATCCTCATAGAAAGAAATTTGGTGGAGTTAACTTCGGATATCTCGGGGGCCAATTTTGAAACCCTTATCTCCCAATCCACCTGTTTCAAAAGTTGAGACATACAGGACAATACCTTAATTATTCATCTAATCACTCCAATAATAGGAAATAAGGAATTATAAGAAATCTCGTAAATAAAGCTTTAACTCTCTGCAACTCCAACGAGAACTTGATGAAAGAGATGGATTACATTAAAAATGATGACAGCCAACGGATACCCAGTATATCTAGTGGATAACTTTCTAGAACAACGCAGAAATAAGACAATATCGACAACGAATGATGAAGGAAAACCAGTTTTGAACATCCGCTATGTTAAAGGCATTTCAGAAAAAAGAAGGATAGGAAAACGATATAATATCAACGTTGTTTTCAATTCAAATAACTCTCTGAGAAGTCGGCTCACTCAAAGGCACATGAAGAACTGTGTATATCAGATACCATGTGAATGTGGCAATTCCTACATTGGCGAAACAAAGAGACCTCTTGATATAAGGATCCAAGAACACCAAAAATGCTCATCTCGAGGAGAAATATAAAAATCTGGAGCCGCCAACCATGCCTGGACTCATAGACACCACATAAAATGGTCTGAAGCTAAAATGCTACACCGAGAACAACATCGGACAAAACGGAAATTCAAAGAAGCCGCGGTTATACATCAGAACCCGAATTGTTTTAGTAAACCATCTTTAGATATAAGAGAAGTGTGGAAACCACTTCTGAATAATTGTAAACTAAAACTAAATGCAGCATAAAAAAAATGGGATTTTGCCATAGCAGGCATGACTGCACCCATCTCAGTCTCACTCCATTGCATTTACTTTTAGCATAAATAGTCATGTAGCTAAGGGATTTATTTTGTTTCACTTGAAAACGGCTAGAGATAACTACTAGCCGAAACGTCGTGATATTCAACAAAAAATAAAGACAATGGAAGTCCAACAGATATCTACTACTTCGCAACTATGTTTTTTTGTTCCATTTTACATGCAATCAATTCCTGTACCTACAGATAGTTAAGAAGTCAGTGAAAAATATAATTTTTTTAAAATATAATCTTTTGCAAGCTTAATCAAGTTACATTTTCAAATCTCAATCTGCTTTTAAACGTTACGATTTCTATCTAGAGATTTAAGGCGCACGGTTTGTACGTTATAAAACGCTGCTAAGTAGGCTCCTCGTAAATTAGAGCCAGTCCGGAAGAAACGTCAAGT
Source organism: Diaprepes abbreviatus (assembly GCA_034092305.1). Lineage (NCBI taxonomy): Eukaryota > Metazoa > Arthropoda > Insecta > Coleoptera > Curculionidae > Diaprepes > Diaprepes abbreviatus. Next base: position 11,488,185 of record JASJET010000018.1, read on the forward strand.
ACTGTCTTTCAAGGAAAATTAAAATCTTCCAACAGTAAAATGTTTCTGAGAGCTTTATTTCAGGGAAGTTGTAAATTCAGAACGTGATGCTCTTATTTTCCATTTGCATGAAATTTATTGTGTTTAATTTTAATTATTACAAATGAGAGAGATACGTCAAAAAGTTGTTATTATTATATATTTTACATACAATGAGGACGGAAATTTTGAAATAAAATCAGTTATAAGTTAACCCCCTAATTCACTAACATTGCTTAACTCTTAAATCGATTTAAATTGTAAAAAGAGGACTGTTAAAAAAGTAAAATATAAATTATCCATAAGCAAATATTGATTATTGTTATGTATTTCTTCATAATTCCACAACTCATTTTAGACTAAATTTATATTTTAGGTTGATGGCTTTTGTGAAAGTTGTAAAGAACCCCAGTGCTGAGTTAGCTAATCAATATCTCTATGGTCGAGCAGGTTTTTTATTTGCTTTACTATTTGTCAATAAGCAAGTTTCTCCACCACCATTTGATGATTCTGTCATTAGAAGTGTAAGAATAACCTGCATATTTATAGATTATTTTGCCCTTTGTAGTAAATAGTTTTTTTTTATTACATATTCATTTGAGAATTATTCTAAATATTTTAAATTTGATACATTATTGAAAATCATGGTTCTTGGGTTTAGACTTTGTCAAATTGGAATTATTATCCGACGTTTCTCTTACGATTTTACATTTAAAGGCCAGGGGATATCGGCTATCACCTGTGGTAGCTAATATTTTCATGGAAGCTTTTAAAGAAAACGCCTTGCCTTCTGCTCCTCTAAACCTAAATTTTAGTGAAGATACGTAGATGATACGTTCGTAGTTTGGCCGCAGATAACCTCTATAATTTCCTGGATCATCTAAATCAACAACACCCTAGCATAAAATTTACTATGGGAACTGAATCAAATGGTGCCGTTCCCTTTCTTGATGTACTAGTTGAAAGGAAAGAGAATGGCAAATTAGGACATTCTGTGTACAGAAAACCAACACATACAAATCGATATCTCAATACAACGTCACATCATCATCTTTCTCAAAAACAATCTGTCATAAACTCTGTAGAGCACATTCAATATGTGACGAACAATCACTGAAATCAGAAACAGAAAAACTGACTAAAGCTCTGAGAGGCCACGGATATTGCGCTGAAGATATAAGACGTTCTTTAATAATTATAAAAACCCAACTCCTAAATAAAATGTCATAAATAAACCTCCTATAGACAGTGTTGTCTTATTTTACATACACGAAACCACCGACAAGATTGCCAGATTGCTCCGAAAATCAAACATTCGGACAATTTTCAACCTATGTAAGAAAGTTGGACAATGTTTGAAATCGCCAAAGTACGCAATTCCATTTCAAACAGAAGGCGTTTACAAAATACCTTGCTCTTGTGGTAAAGTGTATGTAAAGTGAAACAGGACGGTCTATATCCACTAGGCTTAAGGAACATGAAAGATGTATAAAAAAGAAACAGATTGCACAATCTGCAGTAGCTGAACACCAGCATTGCTCAGGTCACACTTTTAATGTAAAAGAAACTAAGGTGCTAGCATCAGTGCCTGGTTTCTTTAAAGTAAAATTAAAGAATCAATCTTAAGCCTTAATATAAATTGCACAAGATCAACCAAAATTTATTTTATAATATAATTTTAGTTCTGTCTTGATATTTAGGCCTATTTGTTATTTAATGGTTGTTTATTGACGCCTACACACATATTTTAATGTTATTTTGCATTACAACAAAAGTTGAACAGGAAACTGGAGATACAAAAAAAAGGAACAAAAATGGATTATAGGTGTCCCAGTGTTTTTGTCCTTTATATCTACTTTATTTTTCAAGGGGTTACACCACCTAGGAACTCGGAAAAATGGATATAAAAATAATAATTTTGACCTAGCTATTATATATTCTTCTAACAAAATTGAAACACTATGGTTTTGATTCTTCAAGTCTCTCTCTAATTAAGTCTTATTTTAAAAATAGAGTTCAATGTGTTTATTATAATGATAATCTTTCAGAGACCGGTGTAGTGAGAGTCGGAGTGCCGCAGGGCGCGGTATTGGGTTTAAATTGACAAGTGAAATAATAAGCCAAACAAGTTTTTAGCCTTAAGAATCAAAGGAAAAAAATAATTTCTTGTATTATTGAACCGGTAAATATGAGATACTATTTTGTGTTTTCTTTGCAGAAGGCAACTATTTATATTATCCTTAACATTTCTTTTTATGCGGTTATTTGTTGGCATATGTAATACAAATTACAACAATATCATAATTAAAAGTTATCTGGCCGAGTAGAAGATTTAACTTCCATGACAACTTGATCCGGTCTCAGCCCTAAACCTTATTAGGTAATATGGTTGAAAAAGTAGTTTGGATTAAAGTTGCATCAGTAATAGAAACCATTTGGCAACTGAACCTAAAATTTAACGTGGTTTCTATGGAACAACCGCGCCAGATATCGGTTCATTTCAGTAATCAGACGTGAAAAGTTCTAGCCACTGAAGTGGACTCCTGGAAATACATTCGTTATTTAAAAAACTCGGGATTTTTTTAAAATGTCATTCGATATGTCGAATTTGTATTTTTGGTACGATATTCTTCCAGTATAATAAATCATATACAGTGACTAAAAAGAAGCTGTGCTATAATTCTAAAAAGTATGTCAAACCTGGAATCTGTGAGTTTTTTATTTTCCGAGAAATTCGATGTCAAAGTTGAAAATTTAACTTAAATTTTCCGCTTTCCTAATTAAGATATGATGCTCAATTTCAATGGAAATTGTTTGTATTGTTTTATATTTTGAAGATCTATTAAAAAAAATTTATCCTGGGCTGGGAAACTTTGCAAAAAACAATTTTCGCACAAAAAAATAGGCAATTAGAGAGTCAATCGAAATTTTTAATCTCCAAATAATAATAATAGAGATACAGGTTACAGTCTACATCACACGTAGGAATCGATTGTAAAGCTGGATCACGTTTCACTGAGTACTAGTTGGGTATAAATATCGGGCTGTTGCTGCTCGATAGTCATTTAGGTCATTTAATGTTCTAATCTCGTGAAGTAAAGATCCCTGAAGATGCCTCGTGCAATTGTAGGTGCAATTTGACACGATCTAAACCTAAAAAACATGATTTTCAACAAGAAAAATGATTAATTTTTAACACTGGAAATATTTTTCTCTCTTAATTTAAAGTAATAGGACATAAGGAAGGAGTATTATCACCTATTTATGCTTTTATGGCTATTGCTGTCAATGTAATCGAGAGATTTTTTCCATTTTTTGAATTTTTCTCTTTGTAGTAGTGGGTCGCGAGGTCAGCAAGGTCTTGAAAATTCGATGATTCATTTCAAATACATCGCCCGAATGATGAAGATGAAATGGTCTGTAATACTGATTTTAATAGAGCGTTTAAGTAGTTTCTTTGTGTTGTCAAGGTTAAAAATTTATCTTAAATTTACTATAGTTAATTTGGTTCATTTTACCTCCTTTTTGCTAATATTCACGTTTTGGGCAGCGCTATATCATTGTTATTAAGCATTTCTCTTTTTTCCTTCGTATAACAGCCTAATATTCGTTGCATTTTTGAGACCTATTGCTTTTCGAGCCATTCCAAATTTCACTCCCTTGCAAATTTTCTTCCCAACTTAATTATTTTCTTTATCTTTCAGTAATTTGCCTATAAGAAATATTCTTTCGTAACTTATATTTTTAGGTCGGCAACTCTACGGCACTGTTTTGGGTTGTTTATATTTAAATAACATGTTACTATTTACCTTTTTATAACATTTTTGTGCTGATTATTTCAAATTAAATTGTTACATTTATGTATCTTGGTCACAGTTTTCCGAATTTTTATTTGTAGTATTTTCAAGGATTTGTTTATCTTTTGTTGGGGTTATGTAACCTTTTCGGTTGACGTTTAGGCGAATTTGCATTCTTTTAGGCCGTTGCATTTTGGGAGGAAATTTGGGTGAGTAACTATTACCGTGTTGCTAATGGCTGAGGGAAAATTATTTTTTCCTATTTTAGGGATCAACAATGAAGTCATATTTGATTTTGAATTGGAAATTTCAACGACTTATTAGTTAGCAATGCTATTTAAGCCCACTATTTTGAGCTGCCATATTTTTGTCGAATTACTACTTGTTTAAGGTCCTTTTTGTCTCCCGTCCTTTGTCGAGGGAAAAAGAAGCTCACACAGCGCAGGTTTCGGACTCCCTATAAAATGGCGAGAATTTAACTGTCAATCTTACTTTTTCCTGTGAAATTTTGTATTGTAGAGTCGAGACATTTCTATCCCGATTTATTACCGCCATCCTGCGGATTTTGATGGAAAATTTCTTTTGCGTGCCTCGATAGCATTGCGGTGATTTGTGTGATTTAGTATTTCTTTTGGCTAGTTATCGAGGTACGCCCTGGAAGCAGGGATTTTGTCGGCCCTTTGGTATTATCATCAGGAATCAGTCTGACCCCAGAAAATCGGGGTCCACCCTTAGAAGCATAAGCAATCCACCCTTAGGGGCAGAAGCAATCCACCCTTAGGAGCATAAGCAATCCACCCTCTGGCTGAATTCCACCATAGAAGCTAGAAGAAGTCCAAATCAACAACAACTCAGGACTTCTCCATCACCAAGATTAAGAGTATTAATATAAACATTTATTTTTTTTAACGATATCGAGTTGCATTTATCTCACCACTTCTTATCGTGTTCATTTAATTTAATCATTTTTTTTTGTTATTTTGATGCAGCAAGTTATAGAGCTAGGTTGGACGCTAGGCCCGAGTAACAACGTGGGTGAGTTTCCGAGTTTACCCGGCTAAAACTCGGTGGTGCCTATAATAAATACCCGCCCCTACTTTGCGGTATAGGAGCTAGCTCGGTACTTTGCTAACTGGTGCCCCCTCTAGTTTCCAATTCTGCTCTGCTCGCTCAAGACAGCCTTTATATATTTTTTTTGCGTCTATAAATAAATATCAGTGTAACAGTGTAACGATAATTTATTTTTGCTTGTTAGATTCCCCATATAGTTGTTTTAATAGAACTATTTAATTTTGCTGAAGTACCGATAAGTCCTAAAATCATAAAGAAGAAAATATGAAACTAACTAACTCCAGAAAAATGAATAAAATTCATTAAATTAAATGAAAACTTCAACGATTTTTGCATTGAATTATTAGTTTAAAAGCAAATTAAATAGAATGGTCAGAAAAACAATGAGAGAAAAAAAGTTTAAAGAAAGGGTACGAATATAAAAAGTTGGTCATTCTTGATTCAGTGAATTTAACTTCATGCAGTAAAATTAAAATTGTTTAATGTGAATTTTATAAATATTTTGCTATATTTGTAAATATATCCTTTATTTTTCCTTATACTTTGTTAACTTTATGAAAAACAAGAGGAATGTGATGTATCTCTGCTGAAATGACTCTTTAAGAAATTTTCTTCCTGAACACTATAATAATTATTACTAGATGCCAGTGTCTCAAAGTTATATTACTTTTTGTCGCCTTGTATAACCATTCCAAACGTTAATAATATTTAAAACCCATCCATTGATAAAATTTAATAAACCATTCAACCGTTAATATAAAATGTCGGGCTTGTGAAAAGAATGTCCCCTTCTTTCGGTCAGTATAATAAAACAGGTTGGGACAATATTTTCAAAATTAAAATTCCTCCTTAGTCCCCCTTTCATGACAATCCTGTTAGTAATGAAAATTGTCGCAGGCGTGTAAAATTGGCTTTTAAGAGGGTCTTTATATTAATCTTTTCCTCCCCTAACCTGATGTAATATACGGTGTTTGTTTACTTTACAAAATAATTTTTATTAGTCTGGAGTTTGGGAAATCTATAAAATTGCAAAAAATGTTTTTTTTGCTCAGTCTCTAGATTAAAGTATACAGAGTAAGATTATAAGAATATTTTTATGAAGTTTTAAGAGTTTAAAGAATTATTCAAATATGAATTTCACCACACATTTTATTTCAGATTCTCTTCCGAGATATTTCGAATTTTCTCAATTGTAACAGGGTTTTTCTTTTTATAGCAAAACATAACAAACGAGGACCTGAAAATGAGAGTTGTTTTTACCCAAGGATGATCCGTTTTGAAGTTACAGCTCAACAAACCATGAAATAATTATATTTTCGTGACCTATATTTTAAAAACAGTTATTTATAATTATATACAAAGCTCGTTAAACCAATTATATTTATAATTTTAGGTAAAATTAGAAAGTTGGTCTACGGAAGGGTCAAAGATGAAATCCATAGAAATGTCTTTTTAACCGACATGTTTGGTTGTCTCCATCTCTCTCTCTGTCTCTCCTTCTCTATTCAGCATTTCATGACTGTGTGTGAACATACCGGGTGTCAACGAATGTATTAGACAAGTCATAATTTCTAGAGTATTATGTGTATCAAAATGAAAATTGGTACAGGTAAATGGTATGTGAAGGGGAGAGTTTTCGCATATTTTCCACTTTCCGGTCACTTCCGGTTTCACCGGAAATGGTCCCGGTTTTGAATTTTTAAATGGAACATCCTGTATATTTTAACATTTTTGGATTTCTGAGACAATTCTAGATCAGAATGTGACATTTTAAAAACTTTTTAAGTCTACTTCATTTTTTTAGAGCCACTTTTAAAATTGCATCTTGGTGGCCATGATCGGACGCAAACTAATCTAAGGGCCTTAGGTGATGTCAAAAAAATATAATCGCAAAGTTTTAGTTACTAGTATGAAAGACAGGAATAAGACAAGTTGACAAAATTACGTTTTCATTTCTAACTATTAATTTTCAAATGGCAACCCCTTTTTGACAACTATTTTTCGAAAAAAGCATTTTTTGACGAATCTAACGGTACTAATTTATTTGCGATTGGATTAGACATAAGAACAGAAATTAAATATTATTAAGCAAAATACTGGATAATTTATTTACTTATGACAAGTGCGGCATGGACAGCCATGATGCATAATAATTTGCAACTCTTTTTATCAAGTCTTCTTTGGAAAACAAAGCACTCACTTAAATAGATAATGACAGTGACATACGCTCTAAGAACAGACGTAAATTTTTCTCAATTTTCGTTAAGTTTAGTTTAAATTTTCGTTAAAATAATGTATACTCAAAGTGAAAAAGTGGATATGTTATTAATATTTGGAGAGTGTCATAGAAATTCAAGGAATGCTGCCGAGTTGTATGCTCATAGATATCCGAATCGGCAACATCCAGCCCATCAGTATTTTCCGTATGTCGAGACTCGTTTTAGGCAAATAGGAAATCGAGAGGCGGAACAGAGGTTTATCATAAATGAAGAGACTGAGATTAACCTACTTGCTATGGTTGAGGTTGATAAAACAGTTTCGTTAAGAAAAATTAGTCAAGAACTGCAGATAAGTTATGAATCAGCAAGAAAAATACTGAAAAAGCATGGATATCGAGCATTTAAATATCAGTTACATCAACATTTGTATACTGAGGATGGCGATAGACGGGTAGTGTCTTGTGATTGGCTGCTTCAAAATCATAGAGTTAACCCAAATTTTATCGATTTTATTCTATTTTCCGACGAATCCCGATTTACAAATAATGGTATGTTCAATAAGCAAAATACTCGGTACTGGGCCCAACAAAATCAACATGAAATGAGAGAGGGTAATTTTCAAGAAAGATTTGGCGTCAATGTCTAGGCTAGTATCGTTGGAAATAGAATAATTGGGCCAATATTGTTTCAAGGTCAGTTAACAGGGGTTAGATACTTAGGTTTTCTTCAAAATGAAATCGAAAATCATCTCAATGATATACCTTTAGCAGTTTTACGGCGAATTTACTTTCAACAAGATGGAGCACCGCCTCACAATACTAGAGAAGTTCTTAATTATTTAATAGAGCATTTTAATAATCGAATTATTGCAACCAATGGTCCGGTACGGTGGCCAGCCCGCTCACCGGATCTTACTGTGCTCGATTTCTTTGTCTGGGGATATGTTAAAGAAAGGGTTTACTATGGAGCAGCCCCAGCTACTCTTGAAATATTAGAAGAAAGAATTTTACGGGCATTTAGAAGTATAACGCCCCAAATGCTACAAAACGTGTTGAGAAAAATAATTGTACGAGCTGAAATGTGTCGTGAAAAAGAAGGAATGCACTTTGAACATTTACTACACTAAACTTTTTAACAAATTCAGCTACTGTACTTTCAAATATTTTAAGTGCGTCGTCTAAGTTATTAAGTTTATTTTGTTAATTTTGTTAAATTTTTAATCCAATTCCTGTCTTTCATACTAGTCACTAAAACTTTGCGATTGTATTTTTTTGACATCACCTAAGGCCCTTAGATTAGTTTGCGTCCGATCATGGCCACCTAGATGCAATTTTAAAAGTGGCTCTAAAAAAATGATGTAGACGTAAAAAGTTTTTAAAATGTCACACTCTGATCTAGAATTGTCTCAGAAATCCAAAGATGTTAAAATATACAGGGTGTTCTATTTAAAAATTCAAAACCGGGGTCATTTCCGGTGAAACCGGAAGTGACCGGAAAGTGGAAAATATGTGAAAACTCTCCTCTTCACATAACATTTACCTGTACCAATTCTCATTTTGATACACATAATACTCTAGAAATTATGACTTGTCTAATAGATTCGTTGACACCCGGTATACCCCTCCATATTTTCCCACTTTTCCCTGTTGCTTTAGCGCGAAATAGACAAGTTTTTTAAGGGTAGCAATATGAGTAAATCCGAAAAAGGTTATTTTTTTTACATTGATTTGTGCATTTATTGTTATGAATGTAAAAAAGGTAGGAATTTAACGAGTGGTAACCAAAGTAGGTGTCGAATACGCGATGCTGCCGATTTGCATAGAGACATTATATTTTGTCGCTTAGATGTAACAGTCGTCGAAGGTAGAATTACATTATAAAAAACTCTATGCCTGTAATTCTAGACTTCAAACATTTTAGTAGTTTCAAACAACTTTAGATAAATACTAATTCATTATAAGATGTAATAATTAAATGAGATTGATGTAATTTTCAGATTTGGTTAAGTACTATATGAACAATGAATGCTATAAAAAATATACACGCTTCACTAAATACACACACAACAACTAAACTTGCTTATACGCAACATAAACTGTATTTCCTAATTTCTGATCCCATCAATAAAATACTGGATTTTATATTCTTCTCGGAATTCTTCTATAACTTGTGAGTAAGTCGGATGAACAAGACGTCGGTCATTTATTTCATATTTTTGCAAATTTTCTCCATGTTTCTGATGTCTTGATATAACTGGCGCCAATGCTGATCTCCAAATCTTCTTTCGAATACAACACCAACGATTTCATAGTCTCTCTGTTGAATTATAGCAATGGTTTACAATAACTCCAGTACTGGTGCACGAAATGCAATTACTAATGCAATAGTCATTTCTTCGAAGTTCCTGTTATTTGCAGTAGTGGCAGCTTCAAATTGTCGTTTGTACATTATCCTATATGTTCGACCGTTATAAGTTGGAAGCTTGATGCTCTGTTTGATGGTTATTACTTTATCGGAAGGGCCATACTTCTTTATTTTATAGAACTTTCTTTCACTTCTTGTCACACACTTCATTCAATACTATATATGTCATGGCATACTTTTACTTCTACCTCTGATTTTTTTCATTTTTTGTAGCACATATTCGCACTTCGCCTACTTCTTCCTTAAACTTTTGCATTTGTCCCTGTACAAATTTTCTTGTACAATAACCTGTTGTATCTATTTGCTAAGTTTATTATCTTTATTACGACGTTCTTCTTCTATTTGGTAGCGTTCTTCTTCGTGTTTGTCCTTAAGACGACGTTTTTCTTCTTGTTGTCTTTAGCGACGTTATTCTTCCTTTTGACGACATTCTTTTCTTTTGTTTTTCCTTCAGAAGACATTACTCTTAATTTAAAGGATGGTTCTCTTCTTTCTGATTTTCTTTTAGATGATGTTGTGCTTTTTGGCGGCGTAATTCTTCTTTCTTTTTTTCTTTTTGGCAACGTACTTCTTCTTGCTGGTTTTCTTTTTCGCGACATGCTTGTTCTTCTTGTTTGTCTTTAAGGCGAAGTGGTTTCATAAAATTAACCATTGTTTTATTTATTTGCTCCACCTTAGCTGTCTAGTACTTACCATCAAATCTTCTAGAATATTCTTGAAAACTCGTTCCTAAACTCTTTTCTTGATCCAATGGTGGCGTTAGTTCTTCACTATCTCTTCGAGTTTTTATATAGAATATTCTAGAACTTTGTTAAAAATTCGGTTATAAGCTTACTTCTTGATGACAAATCTGATGGTGAAGTCAGTTTTTTGCTAGCTATTTTAGTTTTCAAATAAAATGTTCTAGAACTTTATCGAAAATCCAGTTCTAGGCTTCTTTCTTAATGACAAATCCGATTGTGAAATCCCTTTTGTTACTAGCTCTTTGGCTTTCAAAATACAATGTTGTAGAACTTTACCGAAAATTAATCTTATCATCTTACTTGATAACAAATCCAACAGTGAAATCAGTTTTTCTCTATTCTTTTTAATTTCCAATATATTTTTCTGGAAACCTAGTGAAAATCCTTACTTCTAACACCAATTTTTAAGATTTTCTCTCTTTAGAATCGCTCATTGGATCCGCAGAATAATACACAATTCTTTTCACTAAATTACTTCCAAAACTGTATTAACTACTTAAATCACAATTATCTCATTACTACTTCTTAATATCTTTACTATTCACATACAACTATACAAGTACATTAAAACTCAGATCCTATCCCTATTTATAGAACATCCTAGAAATAACAAGAAATACACTAGCATAAAAGTTGAGAACTATCTAGAAATATAATGACTCATAGATATTACATTCCTTTCGGCACATTATAAGAAAGATGACTCATCACATCGCAATATCATGTATATATGTATACAAAGATGGATCCAGCTTCTCTCTGTGGGAAGGGGTGGGGGCGGTGATATCACAAAAGTACAGTACAGTATGTTAAAGCAAGTTGTCGACGGGGGGAATCGTCACCAACAATATCCCCATTTCTAATTAAAAGACATGGTCGGGTCTAGTTTTCTGAATTCTAAACTCTTGGGGGGGGGGGGATCGCAAAAAAAAAGAAGGAAGGATTGTTTAAGTAATTTTTTATTATGTGTCAGGTTATCAGGTGAGTAAGGTATCCTGGCTATTTTTTTGCACGCTAGATATTTTAAATGTAACATACATTTTTCTTAGAAAAAAGACACTCGTTTCCGATTATGAAACTTTTTTGAGATGAATGTATATAAATATTTCACTGGATCTGATTTAAATGAAGTTCCATACCAGGAATACCCGTTATTTTTAAATAAAAACAATAATTTTTATTTCTAAAGAAAATATTAGCTTGGGTCAACCTCTTATTGTTCCTTTGAAGTCCGGATCTCTTAATTTAAAATACTGGTAGAAAGTTAATTATACTGTCAAAATCACATAAATTAATAAAGTTTCTTACTTAAATAAAGTCCTGTAAATAATCATTATTTTTTTAAAAAACAACTTATTTTTCATCAGTACAATATTTCTTTCGTTCTCGTCATTGAAAGCGAAAATTAAAAACAATATATATTTTAATATTTATTTAGAAATATATTTTATATATATTATTTAATGTCAAAGCTTATTTTATGAAAAATATTTTTTATTAAACAATTTTTTACCTACTGAAGTTTTTTATTTTTCGTTAAAAATAAAATATTTCCCTCTGCTAATTAGAGCTTACCACAATACTCATATTTTCTTTTTTCTCAAACCTCTTATTAAAAAGAATCCCGCAAACTTAGTCTCGTTTATTCTTTAAAAGATCAAAAAAAGTCCCTTAAAATTGAAGCTTTAACGTTTGATGAGAATCCTTTTTTATATACCACCAATCCAAGCTCCTAGTTCTTAAAGATCTGTTACAGTGGGGTAACAACCCGTTTCAATCACAAAAATAATATAAATATTAAAATTGAAATTTTTATGGACTTTAAATTGTATATTAAGATGGAAAATTAAAGTTGTTACTTTCAGTTAAAACTGTTTCCAAAATAATGTATTCGCAAGAGACAGGTTCGAGAATACCCTCTGTGGCATAGTTCAAAGAGGGCTTGATGATGAGACTAAACATCAACCCCACCAAAACCACCTTAGTAGCCTTCACAAAGAAAAGAAGCCTCAATCTGGAAACCAGCAAAATGGATGGGAATGTTACTGAGTGGAAGTCAAAGGTTAAATATCTGGAACTGACTCAAGATAACAAATTCCTCTGGAACAAGGACGAAAAAGAAGTAATCAACAAGGATTCAAAAGCCTTGATGGTCTGTAGAAGCGTTGCAGGAAAAAGATGGCGTAAAAATCCAAAAATCCTGCATTGGATGTACATCTGGAGCAAAAGTACCTGGCTAATATGAAAGATAACCTCTCAAAAGTTCTAAGACGGGCCTGTACATGTATAACCGGGGCGATGAAAACCTGTCCAATGGCTGCCATGGAAGTTATCCCAAACCTCACACCTCTTTATAAATTTCTAGAGAATATGGCGAAGAGGACAATTTATAAGATGATGAGAGATGAGGTCATAAAACGAAGGCTTAATCTCTTATCCAGAAATCAACAAATCTGGGACATGCCCCAAGATGAAATGAAAAAGAGATTGAACTTTGTGAAAAACTTCAGCACAAAGTTAAGTCGCAAAAGCGAATGGAACAGAAACACCATTGAAAAACTCAACAATAAATCCATTATATCGTATACAGATGGCTCCAAAACAATGGAGGGAACTGAAATAGGAGTGTATGGACCCGGCACCAGACACTACGAAAGCTTGAGTAAGTCAGCAAGCATTTTCCAGGCAGAAATACATGCCATTAGGATATGTATTCAATTCGACAAAGAACAAATCTATCACGGCTAAGAGATTATCATCTTATCGGATAGTCAAGCAGCCTTCAGTGCGTTCCAAGATGGTCTGGGAATGCCTAGAAGAATTAAATAGTTTGAGTAAAAATAATAGTCTCCCTCATATGGATACCGGGCCACACCGGAATAGAAGGAAATGAAATAGTAAACAGGCTCGCGAGGAAAGGGCTGATACCATTTCTGGGGCCAGATCCTTTCTGTGGAATCAGTAGCAGCGTAATGCTGGAAGAACTAGATAGAAGAAGGAAACAGGAGATCCAATTATTGGACGGAGCTGCAAGGATTGCGATAAACGAAGATACTTCTTGGGAACTATGACCCGAAGATATTCAAAGAACGCATAAGCTTAAGTAAAAATAAATTCAGAGTTCTTATGGGGCTTTTCCCCCTGAAGGGACACCTCAAGAAACTCGGACTGGTAGAAGGAGAAAAGTGCAGATTCTGTGATGAGGAGAATGAAACCTCTATTCATATCCTTTTAGAGTGCAGTGCTCTGGAAAATTCTAAGATACGGTCCTTGGGAACACACCAAATTGAAGAAAGGGAGCTACCCACCTTGAGGCTGATCAACATCCTAAGGTTCCTGAGGGAAATAGGATTGGAGGACCTGCTCTAGCCGATAATAAAGGGTGTTTTTTATAGAGGTATATAACTTTAAGTTGGCAACACTTTTTTAACTGGTGGCCATTTTGTCAGCTGTCAAGTGATTTATGTTTAGTTTGGTTTGGCGTTTCAACATGAATAGACTGACGCCTGAACAACGCTTCCAAATTGTGCAAATTTATTTCGAAAATCATGGTTCTGTTCGAAATACGTATCGTGCACTACGTCCATTTTACGGTCAACATAATCGTCCACCAGAGCAATTAATTCGATTAATTATGGAACGTTTTCGCACCACGTTTACTCTAAATGATAATATGCATCCACAGAGATGTCGTACCGTGCGTACAGAAGAAGTCATTGCTGCTGTAGAACGTAGCGTAGAGGAAGACCCGAATCAGTCTATACGCCATCGTGCACAGGAATTGGTTATGTGTCCATTCACTTTATGGAAGATTTTGCGGAAAGATCTTGGTTTGCGTGCTTACAAAATCCAACTCGTGCAAGAATTGTAGCCACACGATCACCTAGCAAGGCGCAGATTCGGTGAATGGGCCCAAAACAAGATTGCAGTTGATCCCGATTTTCATAAGCGAATTTTGTTTAGCGATGAAGCTCACTTTTGTTTGAATGGATACGTCAATAAACAAAGCTGCCATATTTGGAGTGATGATAATCCTCAAGTGTATGTTGAGACATCGTTACATCCAGAAAAACTGACTGTTTGGTGTGCTTTATGGGCTGGTGGAATCATTGGTCCGTACTTCTTTAAAAACGATGCTGGTCAAAACGTTAGAGTCAATGGTGACCGCTATAGAGCCATGATTACTGACTTTTTCGTTCATCAATTGAACAACCATGATGTGCAGGAGCTGTGGTTTCAACAAGACGGCGCAACATGTCACACAGCTCGTGCCACAATTGATTTATTGAAGGAAACGTTTGGTAACCGCATAGTTTCACGTTTCGGACCCGTGAATTGGCCTCCAAGATCGTCCGACTTAACGCCGCTAGACTATTTTCTGTGGGGATATGTGAAGTCGCTAGTCTACGCCGATAAGCCGGAAACGATTGATCACTTAGAGGACAACATTCGCCGCGTTATTGCCGATATACGGCCACAAATGTTGGAAAAAGTCATCGAAAATTGGACCTCCAGATTAGAGTACGTCCGAGCCAGCCGTGGCGGTCATATGCCAGAAGTCGTATTTAAATTATAATGCCAGAAGGTTATCTTTCGAATAAAGTAAATTTCATGTCAATTTAAAAAATTCATCTTTGTTTTATTCCATTTAAAAGTTCTATACCTCTATAAAAAAACACCCTTTATAACTCTTACGACTTGTCAGCAGTTGGGGGGGGGGCATAATAGATCTACTAGGTCGCAGTGTACACATCCCAATTCTACGCACATAATACTAACAACATCGGATATTGTTGATAGTTTTGCAACTTTCAATTCTTAGGGATGAAAAGTTTCTAAGTGGAAGTGTGTTTTGGATTTTTAAAGACATGTTTTATATGATTAATCCTTTTTAAAATTTATTTGGATATTCTTTACTGTTTTGCAACATTTAGCGTATGGTTAAGAGATATTAGGAAAGCTTTCTCTCTAACAATAAAACAGAGAACTTTCAACGTAACCTTCTTAAATTAGGCGTACTTGCATCAGAAAAAATAAAATATTCATTTTAACTGTCAAAAAAGACATAAAATCTTTCAACGGGTTCTCGTTCCCAAAATTACATTCTCTAAAGTCTTTTTTTAAATTTCTGATTAACAAGTAGTCAGACCGAGCCAAGTTTAGACTATACGGGGGGTGGTCCAGCTAATAGAACTTACTCATGAGAAGGATGAACTTTGACTACCTTGTAAACTTGTTCCTTTTATTTCTTAGCCATTTTAAATTGACTTACGTTTTCATCGAAACTGTTTTTATCAATAATTTGCTTTCAAATAAGTATCGTCCTCATATAAGGTTCGTTCATTATTCATTGATGACAATTATGTCCTTCCGTAAAAAATTTGATGACGCTGGTATGTTTCAATTTAAACAAAATTATTTCTTGTTGAAAAATATTTCTTTCCCTCTCCATTAGAACTACAGTTCAAATTGATCTTTCTAGGAATTGATGATGAAAGAAAAGTATTATTAAGTTGGAATACAGGGCTAAAAAATATGGTACAACTGAACAAAATAGAAAAAAAAACTGATAGGTACTAGGGGAAGACTTCGAACTACAATAGACAAAATACATGTGATTGAAGGAAGAAAATGAATTGCTAAAATCATGTTACAATAATTTACGACATAAGAACTAAAAGTAATGAAATATTTAAATAATAGAAAAAGAGAATAGATAATAGTAAATAGGTAGGTCCATGTAAAAAATTATACTCATTTTAAATTGGCTTGTCAGAAAGTAAAACCATATTAACATATAACATATTATAGTATATTCTGGAAAAGGTTCCGTTATTGTCAAAAATCGTATATTTTTCGTTAAAATTTCTAATAGAGGTTAAAAATAATCTGTTAGTAATATTATTTAAAAGCATAACAAAGGTAAAATATAAAAATCTAGAATCTCCATGGACGAAAGAGAAATTTTCCTAAACTTTGTTTTGTTGGATTTAGACAATGCTGCAATCACGAAAAATAAAGAAGCTTGTATCTACAAAGTGAAATAATTTTAAATATTTGATCACAAGCTCCCTAGGTAACTTACATAACAATGAATTTCTGAATCATTCTCAATTTTTTGCTGAACACGTTTTAACTTCATACCCTTGTACCTTCAAGTAAAACCTTTACCTTTTAAATTAAAATTGATTTTCTTTATTTGAAGGTCTCATAGCTCTGCTGATTATACACGCAATACACGCATCCCGAGGGAACGTCTTTTTATGCTTTTCTTTTTATTGTGGCTTATTAACAATTCGGTGAATAAAAAATAGTTCACTTAAAATTTTTTTTCCTATCAAAAATATTAATTAAGAATATGGTGAATCAAGCAAAGACAACAACAAGGGAAGAATTTGGAAAAATAATAGAGAAGGCAAAACTCACTACGGAAAGGAAAAACACAAAAAAAAAGATAGCTTAAGACAAAGCGGGATTACCCATAACAGAACCTGACAAGATTATGGAAAGGTGGAAGCAACATTTCGACGAACTATCAAATAGTGAAGTCCAACTGAGTCCGGAGAAAAAAGGTAATAGAATAGACAGGGAACCTTGTAGAAGAATCAATCAGAAAATTGATAAAAGAAAAAGCCGCTGGACTTGACGGGCTACCTGAAAAATTTAGAACAAATAGCAAAAGAAATACTTGCTTAAATGTTCAGTAAAACGTAGAGAAACGAAACAATATTCAACGAATGGAAAATTGGAATAACAATATCAACATTTAAGGAGAGAGATACCAGAGTGGGTGGAACTACAGATGGACCTTGTTGAATATAGTACTGAAAACATACCAAAAAATTTTAGAATGGAGGTTTATGAATGTAGTTGAAGAGCTGTCAAATGAAACACAGTGCGGCTTCAGGAAAGGGCGAAGCACACATAACCATATATTTTTCATAAAATAATTGAAAGAAAAAAATATTAAGCAAGAGGGCAAAAGCATACATGGAAATGTAGTATAGAGAAAAAGCATTTGATTGTATCACAAAAAGCAATATCAAAGGTTTATACGGCAATAATAGAAATTACGTAAGAAAGCACAACAGACATTATTAGACACCTTTAATATAAAAGACGTACTATGACAAGGGGGATTTATGAGTCCACCATTATTTATCATAACATGGATGGAATAATTAAAGCAGCAAACACAGGCAGCTATAAGTAGGTAAGGCAGCGTTAGCAGATGATGAAACAAATCTATAGGAAAAACTGCACAAATGGAAACAGGAAGCAAAGAGAGAAGAGAAATAAAAGTAATAATATAAAAGATGGACTATGACAAGGTGGAGTTATGAGCCCAGCATTCTTTATCATTGACGAAATAATTAACGCAACAAACACTGGCAGGTATATGTAGGTGAGGCGGTGTTAGCAGATGGAACAAACAGGATAAACTGCACAGATGGAAACAGGAATCAAAAAGAAAAAAAAAATAAAAGTAAGTATTAAAAAGACGAAGACCATGCATATAGGCCCAGAGAAAAAAATGATGAACATAAAATTGATTAATAAGAGGGTACAGACAATAGATGCAATTAAGTATTTCGATGCAATATTGGACAGGGTGGGAAACATGGAAGAAGAAATTAATGAACGGAAATATAAACTACCAACGTATACCACAGTCACTGTAATACATTCAATAGAAAAAAATAAATAGGACAAAAATTATGATAAACAGAATAATTTGTAAACTCATTCTAAAATATGGAAGTGAAAGCTGGATCCTAACAAATGAAATGGAGTACAAATTAGAGGCCATTGACACAATTTTTGAAAAAAGTAAAAATAATAATTAGGAGAGACAGAATAAGGAACTAATACATCAGAGAGGAACTAGATGTTACGGAAATAGAGAACAAATAGAGAAGAACATAGTTCGAATACTTGGAAAGGATAAGGGATATCAGAAAGGTAAAATAACTATGCGAGGCAACGACACAGATAGCCAAACGAAGAGAGAAGAATCATTTAATGCTAAATAGAAAAATATATAAAATAAATCTTTTAGTTTTAAATTTCATATCTTTAAATGCACAGTTTTATAGCAGTTCTTACTTTAAAATTTCCCTAATAAAATTATCATGTTTACGGTCGATAGTATGCACGCTTTTGCCACTATTTGCAATAAACTCAAATATCAAAGGTTATTCTTATTTGAAGAATAAATTACTAGTATAAGGCACGCAATATTGATGTCCAGGTGTATTAAACTACTTTTTTACTCAAATACAATTCAATTTTGTTCGTTCATGAAAAATCATTTAGACGCACGATCGGTAAAGTGTCCACAAAGTTCGAACAAAGAGTTGATGTCTAATTAGCGCTCTGTGCTTATACGAGAGTCGTCGTTTATATTTATAACAAAAAAAATTATCATTGAAAATAATGTTATTGTTTTTCAAAATATTCTCCACAATGATCACTACAACAAACTTTTTAATGTGCTTGATTCAATCCGAGCTTCCATTGTCGAAGTGAAGAATGATTTATCGTATCCGGTTTATTTTACTCAATGTACCGACAAACAAATTGTTGCTGATCATTCAAATTTAATCATTCCACGATTATCTAAAGGCGCAGTTGCGACAAGGCCAGTTTTTCCCAAAAATCAGGCAAACATTTATTTTGAAGTGCTTTTTGCTCGAGCAACTTTTGTTGGTTTTGATTAATCATGAAAGGTCCACGCTATCAACTGCTATTTACTTTTGAGCTCGTACGCATCCAAGACTGGTCATCTCTCATGATCTTATAAATGTTTGTGTGTAAATTTATGATATCATTTTTGGTAAACCCTGCTTCATCGGTGAAGAGAATAATGCTAATGAAGTTTACATTAGTTCGTTGCTGATCCAACAGTCAGTTTGCAAACTGCATTCTACAGGAAAAATCTTCAGAAATCAGTCCATGCACTTTTTTCAATAATAGCTGTTTTTGAAAAATTTCATGTAGGGGAGCGAGGGGCTAGTTGTAACGATTTTTAGAAAAACTTTTACATTTTGACACCTATCAGCTGAATTACTACGTATTGAGTCATATGTTAACTTTATCTTTATTAAATCAAGTAGAACAAACACCAACATTATTCGTATTTCTTTCATAACAATTATTTTTCGCAAAAAAGTACAATGTTACAACGTACTCCAACTGTGGGGATAGTTGTAACATCTGTTGGGGTAAGTAGTAACAGTAAAGAAAAATCGAAATTCCGTACACTTGAATTTATATTTTTCAATTATAAAATTAAAATCTTTACATAATTTGTAAACTTAATCAAAAAAATAAACTGAAATAAACTTCTAAACAATAATCAACATGAATATTTAAGTTTTGTCTTATTTCGCAAGTCTTCACCTACTTGTAATCAACATAGCGCTTTAAATCACAGTAAATTAAATTAGGTGTATTTTAAGAAACTCTAGTAATTATAATTTTTTCACACCTGACCCAGAATTATATATATCTTATCATCAGAAGTCAAAATTCTTTGTTTACCTCTTTTTGCTTCTTTATTTTTAGCTAATTTGCCCTTCCCTTTTCCTTTTTCTGCCACCTTCCGTCTAAAATACTTGACTTTCTTTTGCCTCTATTTATAGTATTTTGTTTCCTCGGTAACGCCTTTGATAAAGGTCTTATCTTGGTTGGTGTTAATTAATATTGCAAACCTGAGCAATTTGGAGTTGGTTCTGTCGCAGTTTCAATGTGACGTATAATTTCAGTGGCACTTATATCCAAGTCTGGAGCATAATCCAATAGTTCTGGATTTTCAAGGCTCAAAGTTAAATTTTCTGATACATTTGCATTAGTTTCCGGCTCTTCTATAGGATTTGGATGGTCAGTGACGTAAGATAGTGCAAAGTCACTATCTTGAAAGATATCAATATTCGTAGGTCATATACCGGAGGCTTTAAACCCGCTAATAAGATTTTGCGGGGTTTATGGCTAGCGGCAATGAATCTTTCACCACTCCTGGAATATCGAAAACAATCATCGTTTTCCCTGGATTATTATGCATCCTTACTGTTTGTGCTCAATTCATATATTTCTTAAAAGGGCCGTAGTCTCCAACATCCAACGGTTGTAAATGATGAGAGCAGTGAGGTGGGAACGATAACATTACAATGTTGTTTTCTTTGGCTTTTTCCAGAATTCCATTATTCACGTATGAATTGTGATTGTCAAGCAGCACAAAGGACTGATTCTTCTTTGGTGGGTTTAATATGTTATATAAAGTGATCCATGAACACTATAAATTCCTTTTCTGCCATCCATACCAAAGAATTACCAGCTCCAATAAAATCTGGAGGACCACCGCAAATAAACATCTCAGAATATCTAAGACGGGGAAAAACAAACATCGGTGGAATCAAATTATCAGCCGCATTACCGGCGCAAGCAAATGGATGGCGCTTACTTTCTTTTCGAGCAGTTATTATCTTCTTTGGTTTTTGAATTGTCGTGACCCCTGTTGCGTCAAAGCTTCATATCCAGGAAGGGATAAATCCGTATTTTTGAAACAGTTCTTGGTATTTTTCAGAGAAAGCACTGACATTAGTTTTATTAAAAGATGTAGCTCGATTTAGTGACTCCACTTCTGGTGTTCTCAAAGATAAGTTAGGATTTCTGCGCATGAAGTTTTGGAACCAGTCCGGACCAGCATCTTTATTTTGATCCCAAGAAGGAGGGATATTTTTATCACCAAGATTCTCAGCGCATCAGCCAACTCATACATCTCTTGACTTTGTGGTGCAAGCTCTGACTTTCTCTTATACACCCTCATTTTAGAAAAAAAAACAAAACTAAATATTGGGACATCTCAATAATTGTAATACTCCGGGGCAAATTGTAACATGTTAGAAGTAGCCCCGATATTTTGGTACAACTAACCCCATAGTTCAATTTTCCACATTAATTATGATAAATATTAAATTTACTCATTATTCGTGAAAACGGTTATATATCATCAAAGTTAAGTAAATTTGCAAGTGAATTACACACAGAATATTTTTAATCTATTCATAACAACAATAACAAAATTATTACATTGACATTGACATATCTAATATAAATTATGACAATATCAATAGCAAAACAAAACTGGTCCACTGTAAGATTTAAATTCTTCGTCTTATAATAACTTATACTGGAAGTGTGTCTGTTTTCTTAGATGGCGACCTTAACGTTTTGAATCTCGAAAAACAGGATACTACCGTGAAGACACGTGTGTCGATGTTGTGGGCCATAGTTTTCCTCGATTTTAAACCTTGTGAAATGGGAAACCCGATTCGATAATTGTAATGGACAATGCCCCGTATTACAGTCGACGCCATGAAAAAATTCCGACTTCCACGTCTAAAGTAATGTGAAAATCGTGTACTTTTTAAAAAATAAGTAGAGATAAATATAAAGACCTAAATTTTTTATCTAAGTTGGAATCTCAATAAATTCTATTATTAATCGTAACATAGTTTTGCTTTAAAATGCCATATTGTAAAATATATTAAATTTTTAAATTAATTTTGCTAAATTTATTTTAGTGACATGTTAACGAATACAAATTTATTATCATAAATATATATTTATGTTGCAGTATTAGTATTGTTAATATTCTGAATAAATTAATTGAAAGGCTTCCACAAACAAAACAACAACCAATTTTGTTGTTTACATCAACAAATCCTGCCCAAATTGCTTTTCGAAAATCAAATAAAACCGGACTATTTTAATCAAGAGAGAAATTTTTCGATTATATTACACGTGTACCCTATACGTTATTAAAGTTTATTATTGTTTATGATTAATTTTAATAGCTTTTTGTCACAAATTTTTGTTAAAAGTAAAAAATAAGTTTTAAAGCGTTTTATAATATTCTTTACTTTAAAACTTTATATTTATTTATTATCTAATTAATAATAATAATCTGTTATGTTTTTGAAGTCGGACGGCAGTAGGATTGGCATTTTGGTTTGACTTTCGTTGTATTTCTGCATTAGTTAAGAGTGTCTTCGTGTAGGTTGCAGGTATTTATAAAATTTACTCTGTTTTATTTCTAGTATCTTTACAATTTACAACTCCGCTTGATCGTTGTATTGTTTTAACTATTTAAAAAAAAATTAAAATTGACAAAAATCAAAACAGGATCATTTAAAAAGCTACTAAAATAAAATTAAAATTATACAAAATTATAATCTAAACCAAATGCTTAGATCAACCAAAATATAATACAATGTTAAAAAGTTATTACAATGGTAACAACTTGGAAGGAACAACTCACCAAGAGAGTAATATGGCCTAGTTGCCAAGAAAAGTAGCAGTTTTTTTTATTTATTTCCTTCCGCTATTCTTAATTTCACTCATATAGAAGTAAAAATTATAAAATTAGATTTTATAAGGTTTAATACCAGGCCATTCTGTTCCGACCAGGTTGATATTTGCCTTAAATATTCAAATGCAGGTTCACTAAAAATATCCTTGCCTTGACCTTCAACTACCGCAGAAGTGTCATCTGCAAGAAGCTTTTATTATTGAACAATGGAAGGTCATTAATATAGGTAAAAAACAAAATGAAACCCAAAAAATTGCCCTGGGGCGCGCTAGTGATTAGATACCGTATATATTAAGGTTAAGTGCACACCCGTTACGGATAACTTGTTTGGTAAAAATTAATTTAAACTCATATTCAAGTCACTGAAATAAATGACTAGGTTTAAAATTATTTTTGAAACGGCTTTACTTTCAATTCGGCTTGAAGCCATCGATAAAAACTTACTGAATCAGTACTAATATGTGGACTCCTGTACTGCACTAGCGCTAATAACCACTGACCTCTACTATGAACCTCTACTCTTATCGGCTGCTAAAGTCAAATAATGGAAAACCATGGCAGAAAAAGTGCGTTTCTGCACATTGGGCGCCAGTCATATTTTTGAATCGTGGACAAGTAAGGGCATGCGCAAAAGCGACTTCTTATTACCGGTCGGTTGTTTCGTAGCGCCATCCGCAAACAACACAGTAACGACTCAACGTCAATTTCATTTTTATTTTTCCCTTGTGAATTGCTTGCGATTTACACGGATTTGTACACATGCCTAGCCAACTACTACTAACTATAACCTAATTCCTTTGACATTTTTGTCAAACAAATGAGTTTAAAAATTATGGAAGATAATCATTTATTTAACCATGTTTTAATGGAAAATCCAAGATCAAAATTAATTAACAGTATTATATTTTTGTATGCAAAAATAAGATTCTTCAGTTTTGTAAAAAAACTAACCGAGGAAAGAAAAGGAGAATTTATAATAAAAAGTTTTCATATGTACATAACTTATTTGTTTAATTTTCCTTTTTCTCCGTAGGGTAAACAGTGTTGCTTTACAACGTTTTTGAATTTATAGCCTGTCTATAAATTACATTTTTTCGGTAAATTTTACTTAAAAATACATATTTTAAACAGAATCTTAGTTACATATTGGCTGTGTTTTCGTATCACGATAAATTTCCAAAACATACAGTATGATATATTTTTAGCACTTTCCACATATTTGTCCAAACATACTGAAGTTTGAAGCAGTCATTTCCTTTAAAAAAATTCTGAAAATTCGCATAAAACCTCAGAATAGTTTAGTCTATCGTATAAAGAAAAGTGCATTCACCAATATGTCAAGAAAATGGCACAAGCAATTTTCATAATCTATTGCATTACTTACACAAATAAAAACTAACGATTCATTTCAAAATAAATGTATTTGTCAGTGCAAGTAAGTATAATTATGAATAAAAAAAATTATGCCCAAAATAAAATTGGCATATTTTAAAACATACATATACATATAACTTACAATAATTATAATACATTATTATTTTGACATATACATAAAATATTTCAGTAGAAGGTTTCTATTCTAGCCAGAATCGGATATTGGCTCTATAATTTCTAAGTTCTGTGAATTACTTTTTCAACTTGCCAACGAGTTTTTTTCAGTTGCTAATTTTTTTTCTATCCGGTTAAGTTCTGGACGATACGGTGACAAGCATAAACACAATGTCCATATTCTTGCATAACTTTATCCAGCTTATATTTATCCAATGTTTCTACCCAATTAAATTTTTTTTTCTGCAGCCATCCTATGATTTATTACTTACTATGTCTGAAGATTCAGGGCATGGCGTTAAGAAGCGTTGTTTACTATTAATACTGGCTTTGGAAGGAAATTACGATTTAGTTAGGTCCGTACTCATTTTATGAAATTATTATGATTCCTGTTGTCATTGTAATCCTCACTTTTATATCCTCTAATTAGAAATTCATTAATATGTCAACAAAAGCAAAATATTATGAAATAAGTTAGACAAATCTGAATTTCTTTCGTTGACTCATTTTTTAATTCACTCCCAACTATGAGCTTGTTTACTTATTTTATTTCAAATAACATTTTTATCATTTTGTCAAAAAAAAAATTAATGCGGTAAGAAAATATATACTCTGTTCACCATTACGGCAGAAAAATATTAATATATAAAATTATTTTTAAATACTGCATATCCTTCGAAAAACTAATTTCGTGTCAATATTTTCTTAAAAAATGTAAAAAAAAATAGGAAAAATGATCATATACTTTTTCATAATTAGATAGTAAATTGCCGGACCTTAAAAAAGTTAATCAATCGCTCCCACCCCACAATAAGAAAGTTCACACACACAGACGGAAATAATAATTTAAACAAATAGTAAGACACATTTTCTTTACCATTTTTGCTTTCACACTGTAAGAAACGACTGAAACTGATTCCCATCGGTACAAACACTTACCGGATTATTCACTTCTGCTTCAGATATCATTTGTGGTCATACGATGTGACTCCCAGAACAAGAAAGTTAAATGAGACCGACTTCTTTACTAAAGATTGCAACTCTAATAACTTGCTTCATTCAGGCACCATTTATGACTAACTGAACTAACTAAACAGATTTTCGAAGTTCGGTCCTGTTAATGATCAGCTGATCATTTTGTAAGGCGCATGTCGACCCTTGTTCTACGATGTTTACGTTTTATTGTCGTAAACTAGCCACTTTTGAGATTAAAGTTTGCGGATCTAGTAAATATTTTATCTATGGTTATAAAGAAAGACAGAAAAGTCTTCTATTTTCTCTCTCTCTCTCTCTCTCTCTCTCTCTCTCTCTCTCGTATTAGCGTAATACTTTCAATTTCATGTGGTCCTACTTTGTCGATCGTCATTCACCGCTTCAACTAAGAATCCTAAATGGCACTATATCATACTAAATCCTTTTTTAGTTGGAGGACTAAGTAAGGAGAATCAGCATCGATCAATTGTCCTAATTCATTTCCTAACTATCCTAAACTGAATTCAGTTTCTAAGTAAAAGAAAAATTGAATATCGGTTGCTGTAATTGGTTTCTAAATAACTTAGGAACGGAAATTAATACATTTATGGTAAAATTTTACCAAAAATAGCCAAAAAAATTAAACTTTAATTACATCTTGCAATACAAAAGAAATAATATTCAACATTATTCAATATATTCAAGAATAATAGTTCTTTGCAATAAAACATAATGCGTGTTCTGACACTTGTAAAACAATTATTTACTTTTAACAAGGTAACCGTGCCCTTTAAAACATGATCATTTTTTATTAATTTACATCTACCTTTCTTGCATCGCATTTCCATATAAATATCGTTATCTTAATGGAAAACCTATGTAAATTTTTGATACGAGTTTGCCATTTTTTATCCATTATACAGAAGTGTCGAAAATGGTAATCAGCGTATAACTGCATTGCTATTGCTGACAAGCTGATAGAAATCATTTATTAAGTTTCTTGTTTAATGAAACATAAAGAAAATGTTTGTCATGCTTATGGTTTTCAAAGGGAGCTAGGTAAATGTAGATTTAAAATGACTTTTAAATTTTGTAAATAATTACCTATATAGACCTTTGTTTATGAGATGTAATTTATATCCATATTAATGTATAATATTGTAAGACTGATAACCAAGCACGACGTGAAATTTGTACATTGGGTAAAAATAGTCATTTATCGTAGATTTTAAGCCGCTAAATTAGATTCCGGCCTCAGAATTGCTTCATCACATCAAACATTTAAATATCCCAACATAAAAGTGCGAAAAATTAGATTTTAACCTATATTTGAAGTCACGTATCATTGCGACATTTCTTTTTCCCAAAAACTATACAAAGAATCTTAAAAATTATCCTATTCTTTCTAATGCTGGTAAGTTTGTTCAAATATCTTTCTTTTTCGTCGAGATATTAAATTTTGAAAATTTCACCTTTATGATCGATAATCTTTTAAGCCACAATTCTATTGCCTTTTACAAAGGCGTCGTTATCGTTATATTTTATTGTAAATAACGTATTATACAACAAATTTTGTAATTTAGATATAAACTCTTTAACGATAAACAAAAAATGATTATTTTAACGGAAAATTTTTCAAAAAAATTCGGGAATCTTCTGGTATCGGCAAAAAGGGTATGAAAAGGGGCCAGACTGGCTTTCGTGGACATTTTGTTTCAAGAACTCGTTGACGTAACTTGAATTGTTCGACAAGAATTTGCAACATAAAAGATTATAAAAGAATACAGTGTGTATAAAAACTGTCTGGCTTGAGGAAGAAATTCGAACTGGACCACACAACAACACGTCAGTCACACTGGTGCATGAACGACCAGAATGAGCCAAATCATCATATATATATATATATATATATATATATATATATATATATATATATATATATATATATATATATATATATATATATATATATATATATATGATTCAGTATTAATCCGGGAATAAATCCGTTCGTTCGTTTGATTTCCTGTAGAGGTTTGCCGACGTTTCGCCAACAACAGATGATCAGTTGAATACGCAATAGCTCCAAAAAAGATTCCTATGGAGGAAATAATCACACAAATCGAGTCTACTCTTTCTTCTAAAGACAACCACGAGGCTTAGCAAATACGGCAGGATGTGTAAAGAATTCTCAGAACACCGAATCCTCCAAAACAGAACCTGAGCAGAGTAGAATTTACAGATTTAAAAGACCTGAACAAAAATGATAACATCATAATATTACCAGCAGATAAAGGCAATGCAACTGTCGTCATGGATACGGACGACTATATTGCAAAAATGAAAGATATCTTGAAAGATGCTGCTTACAAACCTGTGTCAAGGGATCCCACTACATATCTTGAGGAAACAACAAAGACCAAAATAATGGACTCATTCATAGAACTGGATGTCAAACAGAAACTGATACCACGGGAGAAATCCAGTAGGTGCCCAAGACTATACGGACTTCCAAAGATCCACAAACCAAATGTCCCTCTAAGACCCATCGTTAGCGCCTACAACTCTGCCACTCAAAAACTAGAAAAATACCTTGCTGGCCTCATTCAACCACGTGTTGAGAATGCCGCTTCTTACGTTAAAAACTCGAAGCACTTCTTCACTATTCTACACTACGTAAAAATTGACAAGGCCGATATCATTGCAAGCTTCGACGTAAAATCCCTGTATCCGAGCATACCAATGGATGAAGCACTGGATCAGATCGCTGAAAGAGAAGATTTTTCAACTCACATCATGGATCTCACCAGACTTAAAAACGTATATTTTCTGTTTAATGGTCAGATATACAGGCAGATAGATGGCGCTGCCACGGGCTCTTCACTATCTGCGGCCGTGGCAAATTTTTTCATGACCTATTTCGAAACGAAAGCTTTTGAAAAATTCCACTTCAAACAAAAACTTTGGTGTCGCTACTTTGGTGTCGCTACGTTGATGATGTATTTGTAATATGGCGTCATGGCGAACAACAGCTCAACTGTTTCCATGAGTTTCCTAACTCTATCCACACAAAGATACAGTTTGCTTTGGAACTTGAGGAAAATAATTAGCTTCCGTTTCTAGACGTCCTTATAACCAAACAATGGATGGAGATCTACGACACACAGTATATCGAAAACTAACACACACGGATAGATACCTAAATGCTGATTCTCGCCACCACCCCTCACAAATACAGGGCGTAGCCAATACCCTAATATCAAAATCCCTTCGCCTAACTGATGACCAAGGAAAAGAAAAGGAACTGTCACACATAAAAAGGGTCCTCCAACATAACAGCTACAAGACACCAACAATAAATAAAGCAATAAAATTGCAACAAAAACCAACGCAAGAAACAAGGCCATCTGCCGAGGATGGACAAATCACTATACTTTCGTACATAAAAGGCACAACAAACCATACAAAACAATAGGCTCTTCTTTAAGAAATCCAAAAGACAAAATCAATCTGGAAATCAAGGCGTATATAAAATCGCATGTGGCACCTGCAATAAAACATACATAGGCCAGACCAACAGAAGAATATCAGTTAGACTAGAAGAACACAAACTCAGTATAAGAAACAAACAGACAACATCGGCGCTTTTTCAACACTAGTATGAGACAGGACACAAAATTGATTTTGACACCGGCCAGCAAATCGCTAATATAGAATACTACAAGGCAAGATTGTTTCGTGAATCCATCGAAATTGAAAAGAACGGCACCCTGGATAAAAGAGACGATGCACTCAATCTACCTTCTACTTGGAAAACTTTCTTTAAGCGGGACCATTTTACCGACACGCATGCCACGCATAACCTGACACCAACGGCGGCGCTCGAGAGGGAGGCGGAGCCAACACCAACCAACCGTTACCATCTGCGACCGCGTATAAAGTACGCTGCACGTTGAATTTCTTTCAGTTGATCTACAACCACCAAGCACAGAAGATGCAAAATGGTATTTTGGCGAAACGTGTGCAAACCTCTACAGGAAACCAAACGAACGAATGGATGTATTCCCGGATTAATACTGAATCAGATGTTCCCACCCGTGAAACACTACGCAACAACAAGGTTTTCGGGTGTGCGGTGTCTGTGGGCAAACTGATGCCTGCAACTCGGATGCGACAGGTTTTGTGTATTGGTGGGAAGCGTCCATTGGCTGGATTGTTCTGGTCAATCAGTTTGCGAGTTTTGTCACGTGTTACCGCTTCCGCTGTGACTGTTTAGTGCCGTATGGCCTAGTTATGATATGTTTCTTTACTACCTACTATTAGTCATTGTTTCGTTAGTAGGTTTTTCCAAATATCAGGCAACTTCTGATTGTCCTGCTATTTAAGTTGTTGGACCGCTTAACTTCTCAGTGATTTATATAGATATGTATAGTATAATTTTTCGCTCATTTCTAGTCGCCATTTTAAATTTTCTGTAGGAGTTTCTCTCTATTTGAAAGAGAGGTATTTAACAATTCTTTTAACGGAAAGTTTAGGTAGAGTTTTGCTCCATTCGATGTGGATCATCCCATATATATAATAGGAAAAATTTTTATATCTCGCCTGTATGATCTATATATGTATTAAATTGTAGCTTCTTGCAGCACTTAATATAATATTTTCTCAAATATTCATTAAACTTATTTGTGATTTAAATATAACATTGAATAATATATCAACAGCTGAAAAGTTAGTTAATTAAGACTGTCTATATAAACGTACGGTGTACTTTGCATAAATTTCGTGAATTTATTACCTTTACGAATTTCAGAAACTCGCTACAATTAATATGTGTGAATGTGTAAGTCGTATTTCTACATGGTAAATTTAGTGTTAATTAGTCTACATGAAGCCAGCTATGTTCATTAAGGGAAAAATGTAATATCAAGAAGATAGTACGCCATAACGTGAAATACGGAGTCAAACGATATTATGAATCGTAACCAATTATTGTCAGAAAATTATTTTTGTATTGAGTACTTTTTGTAATGTTAATTTTAAGAGTAAAAAAAGTTATATATATATATATATATATATATATATATATATATATATATATATATATATATATATATATATATAAGAACCATTATTAAAGTTTAATTTCCATGTTAACATGTCGCACGTCATTTTTATGTGTCAATTGTTGAGTCAGCGGACGTTTTTATTGTAAGATGACAGAAACTTTACTCGTTACTGTCCTAAAATATCGATTAATACCATCGCGGCGTTACTTCCAGGAATCACAGCTCTACAGCAGCTCTTTAAAACATAGAAACTTTACCAACTAGATGTTGGGACATCTGAAAAGTGACGATGTATTTCGTACCAAATTCGTCTTTGGTGACGAGCCCTGCTCTTACTTCAGCAAGAGCAAAGATCAAAAAGAGAGCAGATTAAAGCAAGAAAAAATATACTCAAGAACTTGCTGAAAATGGGGTACGTCACCAGTTAGTTTTTTCACCACGACAATGCACCAGCTCACATATTACTCGTTTTTATGAGTTTTTTTGCCAAAAATATCTACCAAGTTACTACGAACAATGTATTTGTCTGCAAATTCTTTTATATTTTTTTCGGAGCTCAAGTTGTCACTCCGAGAACTTCATTTTGAGGCATTAAAGGTATCAAAATAAATTTGTTTCCGGGAGGGTACTGAAGTCTGCACAAAAATGTTGGCATAGATGTAAAATGAAAAGTGTCATTTTCAGGAGTTAGGAAAATAGACAATACCTGATTTACACTTTTTCGGTTTTCACACTTTTATTGCTTTATTTATACATCACTCTATTGTGGATAGAACTTATATCAAAGATGTCTTCACTTATATGAAGTTTAATTGTAGATCGACTCTTTTATAATCTGACTGACCTCTGCATATCTGCTATCTTGATGACGTGGTTATAATCGCAAGGGGCAATATTCTTTGCAACATAGTTCAAAGAGAACATGACTAAATTTTAACGTGAAGCCAATCAAAATAAATGAGAATACGTTTGAGAGAAAGTTTGAGGTTAAATATCTGAAATTAACTCTGGATGATAAACTTCTTTGGAACAAGAATGAAAGGGAAGTAATCAATAAGACTACAAAAGCCCTGATGGTTTGTAAGAACTTCGCAGAAAAAATTGGGGCACTAACCCAAATTTTCTGCAATAGTAAGACAAAATTACGTACAAGGCAATGACCTGAAGTAAAAGAACTATGGCTAATCAAAGTTCAAAGATTTGCCTGTGCGAGCATATCTAGTGCAATAAAAAACAGGCCCAATGGTCACTGTGGCAGTTTTTTAAACCTTGAATCACCACATATATTAGTGTAGAGTAGGACAAGGGAGACACTATATGGAATGATAAAGAACAGGATCATTAAACTGGAATTCCATCATTCATCTAGAAACCTGCAAAATAAGAACTCAACAGAAACCTCATTAAATGATATACAGATGATTCAAAAACAACAGAGAGGACAGAAATGAAAATGTATGACCAGGGAGAAGATATCTCAATAGTTCGAACAAGTCACAAGGAATCTTCCAAACGGAAGAATTAATGCTATTAAGAAATACGTTCAGTTCAATAATTCAATAAGAAAAAAACTACCACAGACAAAAGATCATCATCATATCGGGGAGTCAAGCAGTCATCAATGCGCTGGGTTCTTATGTAATTAGGTCTGGGAATGCATAAATAATCTAAATGAGCTAGGCAAGAACACCATGGTTGCTCTCTTGTAGGTGCTGTAACATACTGCAGTGGAAAAAACCAAATTATAAACAGTTTAGTAAAAAGGGAGGGTGGCTGAAGCACCATTTGTGAGTCCTGAATCCTTTTGTTAGGATAGGATTGGAAAACCTGCTTTAGTCGGCGAGGCGTTCCCTAAAACTTAGCAGAAAAAGGGAGGCACAATATATTTTTTAAGTTGCAGCGCATCCTCATTTCCATATATACTATCAAAGATTATTGTAGCTGTAACGTCAGATAAAATTATCTTTTATAACATACATACTGGAGTTTAATAAAACACTTTAATTAAACACTTTTATGTTATAAATATCTTTAAAAAATACTTCAATTAACATCAAAACATTGGGAATTATATAAAACAAAAAGTTTTATTTACCTCAACGAGACAATTTTCAGAAACATTATAAAATACACCAGCTTTATCTTGTAACGTTTGAATTATATTCATTCCTGGCTAAATAGCAAACTTCAATATTTAATCACATTCCTGATATGTATGTGGTATTATTACGTTTCAAAGATATATTCCATGTTTGTGCTGGGGGATAGTTGTATCTATTAATAATGTATTTCTCCCTCTCTGTACGATGGTCTCTCTCGCTTCCTCGCTTGTTTGAATTTGATTCGTAATAGTTAAACATACTTTAAGCTTTGTATAATCTTATTATTTTACTTAGAAGTTTGGTTTATTAATTACCTTTTTACTACATAATTTTAAAAGCTCTAGCCAAAAAGAGATACTATAGACATTGCTTAAAGGCAACTTTGTGAGTTTAAAAACTTTTCTAATTTTCAGGTCTAGAAGTAAAGTTGGAATTTTTAGATAAAACTTTATTTTTTAGATTTTCTTGATAATTATATGTACAGTGAAACTGAGAATATTCTGAATCCCTACTTAAATTATTTCGTTTGTGTTTAAAATCTGCAATCAGTTTCAAGAAATTCGATTGTGATCAATGGATAGATATACAGAAGAGAGTGGAAAGGGTTCTTTTTTTTTCCTTTCGAAGTACCGAAAACTAAAAAAACAAAATAAAAAAAGGTATATACAGTCAATTCATAATTTCCTCCTATATTTTGGGCAAAAGATTCCAGGAATAATAACAGAGGAAACAAATATTTCACCAAGAAAAAATGTAGAAAAGATCGAATACTGGTAAGAATGTTACAATAAAGAGCTGAAATAATGTTGCAACATTTGGTGCCTCTATAACAAATGTCTACCAGTATCAATATGATGTCTTGAGTGACTGAAGCAACTCTGTGGTAATTAAGTATTTTAAAAAGGGAGGCTAAATGTAATTAACCAATTATAGACCCATAAAACTACTATCGACATTACATAAACCCACCAAAATAATTACTGAAAGATTGGTGAAATTGGAGATAGGAATGAGCCTATGGCAGCGTCATCTATTTGTCTATATATATTTTTATCGACTAAGAAATAAACGTTTTTAAGGCATTGTCTAGTGAGGTCCATAACGTGAGGTAGCAAATTTCTTTGGGCGATATAGCTCAGTGCTTCATCTATCGGTAGGTTTGCAAAAAGAAATTTTAAGTCAGAGCTTGCTATGATGTTATTCTTTTTAAGTTTTAAGGAGTTTAAAATAACTATAGGTTGTAATTACAGTAAAACACTTTCCACAAATTTTTAATTTTAATTTTAATCACTCGACATGTTTCGCAAACACTGTTGCTTCTTCAAAGGAGTATTACAAAATGAACATTAAAAGATATAAACAAAGTGGTCTTGATACAGGTAAAATAAGGTTTACAATTCAGAATAAGAGGAAATTCCATAATTATATTTCCAAGAAAAGTTAAGGTTAACTAAACAGGTTCAATAAGGGTGATGGGTCTAAATCTATTTGGTCATTAAGCAAATTATTGGAATTTTTGAGTTTATTTATTTCCAAGGATTCGAGCAAATTTAGTTTTAAACCTTTGTTTTCAATGTGTAATATGTCATAATTATTGTTGAAGGTATGGTTTTCTTCTATTGAATGATTGGAATAGTTAGAATCAGTTCTATTTTTTATATAACTAATGTGATGTTCATTAACACGTTTATTAAAGTTTCTACCAGTCTGGCCTATATAAACTTTAGGACAATCATTACATTTTAATTTGTAAACACCGCAATTGTTTCCTTTGTTTGATTTGGTTTTACTATTTTTGATATGTTTACCTAGAGTATTAGTGGTTTTGAAAGCTATATTAATATTCAAGTTTTTCAGAAATTTACTTATTCTATTGCTAATGTGGCCTAAGAAAGTAATTACTTTATATTTATTATTGTTTTCTTTTTTTGTAGGAAAAACTAAGTTTATGGCTTTATTATATAGTTTTTTATTTAGTATTTTGTCTATTATTTTTGGGGAGTAACCATTATTTATAGCAATTTGTTTAATGATGTTTAGTTCATTTTGAAAGTTGATTTTGTTAAGAGGTAAAGATATCAATCGATGTATCATACTGAAAAAAGATGCTAGTTTATGTTGTATTGGGTGTGAAGATGTATTGTGGATTGTAATGTCAGTATGGGTGGGTTTATGATAAATAGAAAAGTCATGCTTATTGTTTGTTCTTTTAATTGTTAAGTCTAAAAAGTTGATAGAGTTATTGAATTCTTTTTCTATTGTAAATTTTATGTTGTCGTGTATGTTGTTAATAAAATTTAAGAAATGATCTAATTGTCTGTCTGTACCCGTAAAACAAGCTAAAACATCGTCTACGTATCTAAACCAATAGATAAATTTATTAAAAAGGGGGTTTTTTGAAATAATTGATTCAATATGGTCCATGAAAATTTCCGCTAGGAGAGGGCTTAGAGGGTTACCCATGATAAGTCCTTCCTTACTGGTGTAAACTTCATCGTTAAATTCAAAATAATTTTGATTCAAACAACTTTCTAAAGCATAAAGAATTTCTTGATTTTTAATCACATTGTCATTTTTCTTAATTAAAAGTTTTTTAACAAGTTCTATTGTATGTTCAATAGGTATACTAGGGAATAGATTGGTAACATCAAAGGAAACAAATTTGGCGTTATTTGGTAGATTTAAGTGTTTAATTTTTTCGACCAGATCATCATTTCTTAATTTTATTAACAACATACACGACAACATAAAATTTACAATAGAAAAAGAATTCAATAACTCTATCAACTTTTTAGACTTAACAATTAAAAGAACAAACAATAAGCATGACTTTTCTATTTATCATAAACCCACCCATACTGACATTACAATCCACAATACATCTTCACACCCAATACAACATAAACTAGCATCTTTTTTCAGTATGATACATCGATTGATATCTTTACCTCTTAACAAAATCAACTTTCAAAATGAACTAAACATCATTAAACAAATTGCTATAAATAATGGTTACTCCCCAAAAATAATAGACAAAATACTAAATAAAAAACTATATAATAAAGCCATAAACTTAGTTTTTCCTACAAAAAAAGAAAACAATAATAAATATAAAGTAATTACTTTCTTAGGCCACATTAGCAATAGAATAAGTAAATTTCTGAAAAACTTGAAAATTAATATAGCTTTCAAAACCACTAATACTCTAGGTAAACATATCAAAAATAGTAAAACCAAATTAAACAAAGGAAACAATTGCGGTGTTTACAAATTAAAATGTAATGATTGTCCTAAAGTTTATATTGGCCAGACTGGTAGAAACTTTAATAAACGTGTTAATGAACATCACATTAGTTATATAAAAAATAAAACTGATTCTAACTATTCCAATCATTTAATAGAAGAAAACCATACCTTCAACAATAATTATGACATATTACACATTGAAAACAAAGGTTTAAAACTAAATTTGCTCGAATCCTTGGAAATAAATAAACTCAAAAATTCCAATAATTTGCTTAATGACCAAATAGATTTAGACCCATCACCCTTATTGAACCTATTTAGTTAACCTTAACTTTTCTTGGAAATATAATTATGGAATTTCCTCTTATTCTGAATTGTAAACCTTATTTTACCTGTATCAAGACCACTTTGTTTTTATCTTTTAATGTTCATTTTGTAATACTCCTTTGAAGAAGCAACAGTGTTTGCGAAACATGTCGAGTGATTAAAATTAAAAATTTGTGGAAAGTGTAAAATTGTTTTACTGTAATTACAACCTATAGTTATAATGAATTTCCACCAAGTAAAAGCCGAATCTATAGTTTTGAGTTTAAAATAACTACAAATTGTTCCAAGTTTTTCATGTAAGATATGACATTCCCCATACGTGATTGCATGGTATTTTTCAAGTTTTTGGGTGGAAGAATTGTAAATGTTGACGATGTATTTTAAGGGGTATTCTGGAATATTCCAGTGCTGTCAGTTTTCACTTGACATCAGGTTCTAAGAGTAAGTATATGATCTTGGTCTTAGTTGTTTTTCAAGTTGGTGGGATCACTCGGCCCAGGCTCGTAGATACATTCATTATGAGGAGATTATCATTTGTCTAGTATCCTGAACGAAAACCTGCATGCTCTTTTAAGAAATAATAATAAATGTTACTTTTTAGACGTTTGATGAATATTTTGGTAAATAACTCATAAACATGATATAGGAGGTCTATAGTTTCCTAGGTAGGTTATATCACACTTTTTATGCATAATGACTACGATTGTATTTGACTATTGAGATGGTGTTATCTTTTCTTAGAGATATTTACTGAACAGTACTTTAAAGGCCGTAGTTACGTTTTATCCTCTTACCTTGAATGCGTTTATCTCTTTTAGAGTTACTGCTGTTTCTTCCTCAGTTATATCTGTGAAACCTCCAAATTTCTGGTTTGAAGTAGTGGTTTATCTTGAGGATGGTATAGTTCTTAATAAGACAGTTCAACTATTTTTCTATATCTATTTTTCTATACATTATTTATGTTTCTATTTCATACTACATTTTTTCATCTTAAAGTTATTAAACTTAAATTTTCTTCAATTAAGTGTTCGATTTCTTCCATTTTTTTTCTTTTATGTTTGCCTATTTCTTTTGTGTTCTGTTCATTATTCAGCGATGTTTTTCTCAATTTCACAACTTCTTTGTATTGAAAGATTAATTCTTTGATTTAGTTTTTGATGTTTTGGGCAAAATTTATCTGATCTTTCTTTAACGCTTTCTTGGATGTTGTTAAACTTATTTTCCTCTGACATATTTTCAATAAATTGTAAGGTATTTTCTATGCTATTTCCATATACTCTTAAATTTTTAGAATTTGTTCACTTTTCAGTTTGTTTTTTAAGAATAGTATTTTTGCTTCCTTTCCTGATATTTATTGACATCTCAGTGCTTACCACGTGATGTTCATTTCCGGTTAAAAATCTATTTAGAACACTGATGTCTTTGATGGTACTTTTCATGTTACAAATTACAAAAGCTACTGCGTTTTAGTTAAACCGTCCGCACTTGCCCAGGACCATTTTGTGCCTTTTTTTAAGAAAGAATTTATTGCATTGAAGTAATATGGATGAGAGAAACTTATTAGTGTCTATCGTCTTTATTTATGTCTCCTAATCCATGATGGCCTGCAGCAGTTTCAACTTCATCTTATAGCAATATAGTATATTGCTCCTTAACTGTACTTCGTAGCAATCTTCAAATTCATCCCCTATTTGGTTATTAATTAGTTAATGCATACACTTAGATGATTTTTAGAGGGTACCTTTTGTTCAGCTTTATGAATAGGTATTTGACTCGGCCTTTTTTGATTTTGATTTTTCTGATTTTTTGTATGTATTTTCTGTGGATCAGGAGCCCCACTTTTTCAACTATACATAGTAAAAAAGATATTCAGAATTTAATGTTAATTGTTTCTTTTATTTTCTTGGCACATCGCTTAGGCCTATCACATCTAATTTAAAGTTTTTTAGTTTTTCTCCTAGTGCTATGAGTTGTTCGGTTGCTGACAAGATTTTTATATTATATGTTGCCCTATACAGTGACGTAAATAACCGATTCTTTTGTTTTTAATGGATTTAACGAATTTTTGTCTCCTTAAAACCCTAGAGGTATATCTTTTTCGAATTATAGGATTTAAGAGTTCTTATTTTACCCATCTGAACTACAATTCTAGAAGTTTTCATATTTGTCGTATTCAGCAGTAGTTAGCCATGATCTTTTACGTTAGGTAGAGGAGCTGAAAGACGATATGG
This sequence comes from Diaprepes abbreviatus, assembly GCA_034092305.1. Lineage (NCBI taxonomy): Eukaryota > Metazoa > Arthropoda > Insecta > Coleoptera > Curculionidae > Diaprepes > Diaprepes abbreviatus. Next base: position 11,526,322 of record JASJET010000018.1, read on the forward strand.
AAGATAGGACTGATACAATTTGAAACTGATGGGCATAAAGGTTTGCGGACATAATTTTCTCCGGATAGCTGGTGGTAAAGGAGAATTATGAGCTAATTTCTGAAGTAGGTCTATGTCTTACTGGAGTTGTAAAAATGTACTTACTATAAACCTGTGAAAAAAAGCGACTTAATCTGCACAGCTCCTTAAGAAATTCAAAGATATAGGTCTCTAAATTAACATTGAAAACACGCTACTTGCTGCAAATGAACAGCGTTAAATAAACAAGAAAAATACGTAATAAATAGATAATATAACTATCTATAAACAATTGAAAAATCAATACAGAGAGACAATTATCTTTAACATAGTGCGCATTCGGTAGGCTCAAATTCATATTTTATTCACACTTACAAAACACTCTAAAAGCATGCGCGTTTGATCAATGATTACATAAGGATAATGACATAAGGATCAGAAAACTGAGAATTAAATAGAGAAATAGTAAAAAAACTAGTAGATATCCATCAAAAGTAGAATATTTAAGGTTACTTTGCGGGGTCATAGATCTAACGAACAAATAAGTTGGATAAGTAAAGTAACGGACATAGTAAATCGAAAGAGTGGACTGTAAAGCTAGTGGATAGGTCATATAACAAGCATACAGGGCAATGGATGTCAATTTTGTTTCATTCAAGTCACCTTTCGTAACAAAATATACTGGAAATAATATGAAGTGGATATTTAAATTTCTTACTTAGCACAGTGAGTGAAAAATTAACACATTGCACATATGTTACCAACATTATACTTACCTGTCTAAGAACATAAATAACATCAGAAAATTAAATTTAATAGTAGAGAAAATATTTCATATAAAACAAAAAGGCAAGTTACTTTTAATAAAATTGGAAATAGACTTTTATAAGGATTAGGTAACATATTAAAAACATATATTTTTCTTCTTTCTGTTTAACATTTCTATAAATATAAATTCATAACACATTTAACGAATGTTACTAACCAGAAAAAAATTAATTTGGTGTCACGATGAACTGTAACGTGACATTTTTAGCCTTGGGCTGACAATCTGACCGTAATCACATATGATTTCTCCCAAAATGACAATAAGAAAAATAGCCCCAAGCTTGCTTTTTTTCCCAGAAAGTTAGTCTGTTTTTTTAGAAACAAAATAGTGTGGTTTAATAGGAAATAAATAAATCTATTATTTGCAGGAAATAAACTCTTTATATATATTCTTTCGTTCAATTGCCTGAAAAGAGAATAAACATAGGCAACTAGCGTGTTTAATAGCTTCACAGCACTAAAATATTCGAGTATTTATGTTTATGTATAACATACAGGATATTCCAATACAGCATGAATGATGATATACTATATGTTCAAAGAATAAACAAATTTATCCAGTTTTTTTATAATCAATAATTACACATGATTTGTTTTGCAAGTACTAATAGTATTTGTTAAGGAAATAGAAAATTAAATTTGATTTTTATTTTTTTTTTTTTGTAAGTGTGAGCACCAGACATTTAGGTTTGAAATTTAGAGTTTCTAAAGATACAGTAAATAGGACTTTAATAGAATAGCTGTTGCATCTATTCCAGTTCCTGAGAGTATAAGAGCTTTTACCTCTCGACCTCGAATTGAGACTATGCTTCTGTCGATTCAATAATGAACACATCAACAGTGGGTACGAAAATAATGACAGCTAAGCAATATGGGGTTAAAAACATAAAATCTCAAAATGTGCTTCCTAAACTATGGTTTTAAAATATTTTTGGTATAAAAAATTACATTTCAGTAATTTCAAAGAAAATAATTTCGCTTCCAAAATTGCACTGTAAATCATTACGATCTCAAAAATGCGAAGAAAAAAATTACGCATCCAAAAGTATGACGAAAACTATTATAATTTTGAATATGTGGCGAACAAAAGGACACTTTTAAAAGTGCATCGCAAACTACTATAATTAGTAGGAAACGGTGAAGATAATTCACCGTATTTTAAAAAATGTTTTTTTTTCATCGCAAATCTTTACACGCTTTTTTTTTCGATGCCTATTCTAGAGTCACTGTCTTCGTGGGCATATTGTCTTAAGAAAAATTAGATACTTTTTGATGTATAATTCATATTATTCTTTAAAAATATCTTTTTTTAACGTATCTTCAGATAGCTGACAATGCTAAAAAATTGGTGAAAAAAAATTTTAATGATGGAAAAGAGTTTTCGTCATACTTTTTGAAAAATCATTTTCTCGTCACAAAGTTATAAAAAGTAATCTTTTTACCGCTCATTTATGGCTGTTATAGTTTTCATTGCACTTTTTGAAGCGTCATTCTCTTCGTCGCAATATTTTTACTATAATTTTTTTCACCATACTTTTATTGTTGTAATAGTTTTCGTCGCAATTTTTGAAGCGTAATTTTCTTCTTCGTAAGGTTCAGAAATATAATTTTTTTACCGAACTTTAGTAGCTGTAATAGTTTCCACCCCACTTTTCAGTAACAGATTTTCTCGAAGTATATTTTATACAAGTAATTTTCTTTGTCGAAATATTTTTACTGTAATTTATTTCACCGCACTTTTATTGTTGTAATAGTTTTCGTCGCAATTTTTGAAGCATAATTTTCTTCTTCGCAAGGTTCAGAAATATAATTTTTTTACCGAACTTTAATAGCTGTAATAGTTTCCACCCCACTTTTCAGTAACAGATTTTTTCGAAGTATATTTTATACAAGTAATTTTCTTTGTCGCAATATTTTTATTGTAATTTTTTTTCGCCGCACTTTTATTGTTGTAATAGTTTTCGTCGCAATTTCTGAAGCGTAATTTTCTTCTTCGCAAGGTTCAGAAATATAATTTTTTTACCGAACTTTAGTAGCTGTAATAGTTTCCACCCCACTTTTCAGTAACAGATTTTTTCGAAGTATATTTTATACAAGTAATTTTCTTTGTCGAAATATTTTTACTGTAATTTTTTTCACCGCACTTTTATTGTTGTAGTAGTTTTCGTCGCAATTTTTGAAGCGTAATTTTCTTCTTCGCAAGGTTCAGAAATATAATTTCTTTTACCGAACTTTAGTAGCTGTAATAGTTTCCACCCCACTTTTCAGTAACAGATTTTTTCGAAGTATATTTTATACAAGTAATTTTCTTTGTCGAAATATTTTTACTGTCATTTTTTTCACCGCACTTTTATTGTTGTAGTAGTTTTCGTCGCAATGTTTGAAGCGTATTTTTCTTCTTCGCAAGGTCCTGAAATATATATTTTTTTACCGAACTTTAGTAGCTGTAATAGTTTCCACCCCACTTTTCAGTAACAGATTTTTTCGAAGTATATTTTATACAAGTAATTTTCTTTGTTGCAATATTTTTACTGTAATTTTTTTCACCGCACTTTTATTGTTGTAATAGTTTTCGTCGCAATTTTTGAAGCGTAATTTTCTTCTTCGCAAGGTTCAAAAATATAATTTTTTTACCGAACTTTAGTAGCTGTAATAGTTTCCACCCCACTTTTCAGAAAACAGATTTTTTCGAAGAATATTTTATACAAGTAATTTTCTTTGTCGAAATATTTTTACTGTAATTTTTTTCACTGCATTTTTATTGTTGTAATAGTTTTCGTCGCAATTTTTGAAGCGTAATTTTCTTCTTCGCAAGGTTCAGAAATATAATTTTTTTACCGAACTTTAGGAGCTGTAATAGTTTCCACCTCACTTTTCAGTAACAGATTTTTTCGAAGTATATTTTATACAAGTAATTTTCTTTGTCGAAATATTTTTACTGTAATTTTTTTCACCGCACTTTTATTGTTGTAATAGTTTTCGTCGCAATTTTTGAAGCGTATTTTTCTTCTTCGCAAGGTCCTGAAATATATATTTTTTTACCGAACTTTAGTAGCTGTAATAGTTTCCACCCCACTTTTCAGTAAGAGATTTTTTCGAAGTATATTTTATACAAGTAATTTTCTTTGTCGCACATTTTAAATATATAATTTTTTTCGCCGTATTTACTAATGATGTAATTTTTGTCGCCGTCTTTATTAAAGATGTAGTATTCTAATTTTCCCACATAAATGAAGAAGTCATGATTTTTGCCGACATTGTATAAATGTATTTATTTCACAGCAACTCTTTAGGCGCTATTTTTTTCGCCGCATATTTCAGCGTCATTGTCATCTTGGATACCATCTACGTGGTGTAAATTTTCTTAAAAAATTTTTATTTATTCGGATGAGTGCTGCTTTAGAAAAAGCTATGATAAATTTACATAATGAATATGTTTGTGCTGACGAAAATCCGCTTGTAATAAAGGTTGTACGTTGCCAACATGAATTTAAAATTACTGACGATTATCTCACGAGTCGATGTGAAAAAAAGGGAAACATTGATATTCCTAGTTTTTCATGTTTTATACAAAAATCTTAATTCACCTTTGTTTGCTTCGGAAGTAGACAATACATACTTTAATAGCATATCAGATACTAGGAAAATAATTTATAGGTCAGTTATTCTGCAATCTGTCGTTGAGCAAAATATATTATTTTTAAATATCCCTATCTTGAAAAGTATTAAATTCATTCCTAATCACATCTGTTGAGAGTTTTCAGTACAATCAAAAAATATTCACTCTTTTTAGCAATTCTATTTGAAATTTTGAAATAATGTGCAGATATTCTCTCGAACTCTTCTTTATTTTGTTTTCTTTAAAAGAAACAGTGGTATCTTCAATTGACACAATAGTAAGCCACCATACTATTCAATATTGATTTCATCAGAAGAAAACTAAAGTAATCATTACTGCAAAGTCGCAAAGTAGACGTTACGGAGTGTCTTTACATTTTTGTTTACCATATTTACCTTTACAAAAATCTTTTTGTGCAGGAGAGTGTTTTCAGGGACAAGATTTACTAATAGAAACAATAATTTCATTTATTTATAGCCTAAATCAATTAGGCAGTATTACAGTCAATTGATTATAATAATGGAAGATTTAGATTTGACGATAAATCGTGTGAGAAGTAACAGCAGAGCAATTGTAAAATGCCCAGAAGGTAAAGAAAATATCTGAAAATACATCACTATTTACTTAAAATATGGTGTTGGAAACAGTAAACTATGGTGTTGTCCTTCTAGGTCTGACGCTCGTCCTCTAGTGTGAAATAAAAAAATATTGGACCAAAGAAAAAAATATACCTGTTACTTGATTGTAGCAACAGGATAATTATGCCAAGCATATAGCTCATTCCGTAAAAAATGGTTTAAAAAAAATTAGCTACATTAATAAAATGATTGTAAATGGCCCTTTTTTACTTTTACGCCTGTTCTATTTAAATTTGAAATTTCATAAGAGATCATATGCCTCTCGCCATCTATAGGTATCGGCATCGATATCCTCTGTTGATTGTCTATTTGTTTCTGCCGGGGATATGTTGTGTCGAATATTTTTTTATAATTAGGACTTGGTTCTATAAAATCTCTTACAACGGACATTTTGAAATCTTTTATTAATTTTTAACGAATTCTGTCATTTCCTTTGTAACTACTCGTACGGGAAGAGTGTAGAAATAAATAGCTTTTATATTAAACAATATTCTGCTTCTAATTCACTTGATTAATCCAAATTTCTCAAAACACAATGTAAATAAAACTCTGAACGGTGACTGTCAATAAAATAATGTTTTGATTGAAGTCAAAAGAAAGTTTGTATTCATAAAATCAAATCACTCGCTTGCCTCAGTTTTCTCTTTCTATCTCGCTCTACCCATAATGTCAAATTTTTTGCTACGTATGGCTTGGATTAGAAGAATAATGTTTTCTTTTCCGTTCTTTTATTATTTCTATGCAAATCGAGATGAACAGGCGTGAAAACTGTCTTTGATATGTTCGTAGATTGGTGACGTATGGGTATTCTCTCACTGAACCAAGTGTAAATAATGCCTTAACAGTCGATACTACAATTACTTTTTCCGCTTATTTTCCCTTTTGTAAATTTTTTAAAACATTGGTGAAAAAAATCATTTTAAAAATAACTTTTTCTATAAAATATTAGCAAACAATTTTGCTTATAAAGTTCGTGTTTTAAGAACTTATTGTGTAACCAACTTGGCATCGATTCGTTCATAAATAGCTATTCTGACATTATTAATTTATTTCCAACAATTTTTCAAGATAAAATAATTATTCTGGTTTTTGTTTACCATTTAAATCATCTCATTCTCATTAACTTGACTTTATTTACTTGTTGGCTTAAATTTACATGTTTCTACGTCATAGTTCGCAAATTTAGAGCCTAGAGCGACTATAAATAATATGTGAATTATGAATAATTAACATAATTTTAACCAATTCAACTTGTTTACCCTTTAGCATCTTAGTAGCATCATAATGTTAAACAAGTGTGTATAGAAATTCAGGATAATTAAACTTATTATTGCTTCTTTCAGCAAATAAGTTAATTCCTAAAATATCGAATCGACAAACTTCAGGAAAAAGGAACTTTTGCATTATATAAAAATAATTTTTACTGCACAAAACAGGACGGTTCTCAATAAGATGGGTAGATGAAGAAATTCAATGAGGTAAACGAAACAAACACAGTTGTAAGTGTCCGAAATTTTTTTTTCAATATCGCTTCAGGTCATATTTTTAGCGGGCAGAATCGCACGACTGAATTTCAACTGCTTGCAAAGAGATTGGCAAATTATATCACTGTTGTGTGTCAATTGTTGTAAACGAGATCGCACCCGTGTCGAAGCGATCGGTTCATCACAATCTAATTTTAGACCCTAAAAGAGGTGTTTCGTCCTAGCTACCGACGGTGGACTCATCAGTGGGTCCGTCGGAGTTTTCCCCAGACACCTTTGGTACATTTTCTACACCTGCATACTCATATTTAAACCTTTCTGAGTCGGAACCTATAAACCAGATTCTGAGTGTGTCACCATCTGCGACACAATAGAGCGCCTTGTAAGTTAGTACTAACACTATCAGTTGTGTTTTGGCTGTCAAAGGATTATGCCTTGATAAGTTTCTCGAATAACAGCTTATTCCTATTTAAGATGACATTGTGGGACATGCAGGTCTTTTATTCGTATTTTATTAGATGATCAGGAACACAATAATTCAGCTTATGACGTCTTTTGTGAAAAATGTTGTTTTTTTGCTTTAGTTCAATTTGGAACAGGTCGGTTTCACTGCAAAAAATTTTACTTGTCGATGCATAATTTGACGTTATTATTATTAAAATAACCCCTTGAATAAACCAAACTACTATTTTGTAGTTTGCGAAGATATGGCGTGATTTCATAATATATTCTCCTCAAAAAAAAAACATTCATCTTCCACTATTCTCACGTATGTCACTCTTTATACTAACATTATACTGTTCATACTATTTGTAACAGTTATTTATTAATTTTGAAAAAGTTACTACAATTAATAATTGTAATTTAATAGTACACAGTTCTCGTATAATTAGTCCCCTAAACTACTTTTGCTTCAGCTAACTCATCTTGAGCAGTCATGGTCTAAGGATGAAACAATTAGCGTTAAAACAGATCTGCTTCCAGAAGAAATGGCCATAGAAACAAAAGGAGATAAAAATACAGATGTTGCAAGTTAACCAGGGCCTAACAACATTCCTTATCTTAATTTTACCACTACAAGATAATTTTTTAAAAAGGGCGGTAATTAATAAATTTATACGATACTATGCCTACGTGGATTATAAGAAGGCCTTCGACTCAGTGCCACATGACTGGCTCACAAATATATTGAGGATATATAGAGTCGATAATCATTTTTAGAACGCATCATATCTATCTGGAGAACCAGGATCCAATTGCAAGTGCCATCCAGCGACACCATCGAAAGTAACATAATTCCGATACGAATATTTCAGGGCGATTCACTTAGCCCATTGTGGTTATACCCTGCAATGAACCCACTATCACGCGATCTGAACTCCACCAGATACGGCTTTAGTATTACAAGTAACAACGAATAAGTAGTTCTATAGATGGATGATCTATAGAACTACTAAACTGACGACTGCTACCAGAAATCAGCTGGAACAAAATGCTTAAAATTGTAGAGGAGTCAGATATCAGAATGCAATTTGGACTTGACAAGTGCCGTATATTGAATATCGTTAAAGGTAAAATACCACCAGGAGCAATTGAAATGCAGAACGGTGAAATTATAGCTACTTTGAAAGCCGAATTGACAACCGAATTTGTCAAGAGGGTAAGGCGGGTATTATGAGGTAACCTAAATAGAGAAATTTGTTTAAGGCTCTCAATACGTACGCTTGCTCTGCACTTAGCTATTCTTTTGGAATTGTAAAATGGAGAAGGACGGACGTCTAAAACCTGCAAATAAAAATAAGAACACTCCTAACAAAAAGGCAAAAACATCACCCTCGAAGTGCCATTGAACGTTCCAAGACATCAAGGAGGAACAGGATTGGTGGATATTGGTAAGCAGCTAGACAAACATCGAGCAATATGCGAGGCAGATGATTCAACACCATTAAAGCTGACGGAACAGGAATGCTTCTCACCACCAAACAGACCAAGAGAAGTTACTAACCTGTCTACAAAAACCACATCATGGACGGCATCCAAATGAGGTCAGTCAGGACAATGTCGACAACTCAGCGTTGGTTGATTTCAGGACAGATGTTTCCAAAAACGGAGGGCTCCTTGTTAGCTATCCAAGACCAGGTTATTCTGACGAAGAACTATCGGAAGTTCATCATCAGATATCCTTCAATAGAAAATAACCAATGTAGCTATGGCTATTGAACATCAGAGACAATCCGGGTCATAACTGGAGGATGCCTAGCGTTTGTCGCAACCGAATATAAGGAAAGACATGACTCAGCCGCTAAGATACGAGTAGTATAGAGAGATAAGTTAAACCTATTGCAGGTAGGAAAAGTGCCTTATTACAAATACAATCTAGAGCCTATTCTTGAGAGCAACCAGTTAAAGTATTATTGAGACCGAACGGTTCTGACGGATCAGACAGTTGCTCATAATAGATCAGAAATTATACTAACAGATAAAATTTCTAGGCGAACTACTCTAATCGACATTGCTGTACCTAGCAGCAACAACCTAAGGCCAAAATGTAACAAGAAGATCTGGAGGTGGAAATCCGAAGACAATGGGCAATGAACAGCGTCCAAAGGATTCCCATAATTTTATCAACAACTGGAGTGATACCATACAATCTTCTGCAAAACATCAAGGGACTGGGCTTTAGTGAGCATCTGTATAAGCCGATTCAGAAAGCAGTTCTCCTTGCAATCGAGCGAACCGTCCGAAAGTTCGTAGAAAACACAGCAGACCACGTCCCCAAGGACCCGATAACATGGAAAGGGTTCCGACAGAGCTTCATATTTTTGGTATTTTTGTATACCTGGTATGAGTCAATATTCTCTGGAGGGAGTGCGAAGCTGGCTTGAAATCATAATCTATTCTTTTTTTTTTAAATTTGTGTTTTTCAATATATTTTCAAAAAGTGTAGTGGAAAAAACATTGTGTCTCAATGTAGGCACAAAAACCGTGGAATCTGAAAATGATAGCAATAATCACATAACCGGTATTACCGTGCCTCACCTCACTGACATATTTTTAAATCCTCCTGAAGGAATAGCAGACAAGCATACAATATGCATTCAAAAAGCAAAAAACTGTAGGAAGAAAGAATGGTAAAATAAGCATGCAAGGGTTAATTCCAGGTAACTTATGTACTTGTAGGAGTAACAAGAGGTTAACCAAAAAAAAAACAATAATTCCTTTTATTTTAATCACAACATTTTAAGGATTCGAGTATATAAAATGATTTTTAAAAATAACTTAGATATAAATAACCGCTGAATTCATACAGGGTCGGGAAAATACAAAAGACTTTCAAATGTTCTGTTGAAAGTTGAAAACATGGAAGGCAAAAGTCCTTGGTTTTAATAATAAGCGAAGGAATAAGAAAGCACATAGGTTCAATACCGAAAATCGAAAGCCGTTAACTTAGGGCAAACAACGTGGTTTTTCAGTGATGGAAGCAAATAGATTTCAAACATTCGCAAGAATTATGTGGCTATTTGTAATGAAAAGAAGATACTTTTGCCAACTATACTTCATTTTACAGAATATCTACTAATGGATGTAATACTATGAACAAAAACAGTGCCAAATATGATCAAGATAAAAGAAAAATAGAAGAAACATCCATATGCGGTGATAGTTGTTTACGATCTACAGATAGTAATGCAATAATTAGGTTCCTTAAATATGACGGAATCTAAATTGTCTGAAACTAAGATACTGGAAATGGTAAGGGTGTCAATATAGTAATAAAGAAGAACAAAAAAAGTTGAAATGGAGACCACACATTATCCCCAGCTTTTAATTCAAGACCTGGAATTTTTCAAAAGAAAAAGAAAGACCTCCTAGGCTTAGTTTATAAGAATGCTCTACCAAGGTTTTATAAATATTTCTGTAAAACATTCCAAAACTTGAAGACTTGAAGCAAAATCACCTTAAAGTTACAAGATCAGATTACCTGAACGTGATAAAATCATTATCCAATATTGCCAAAATGTACTAATATTATACTGTTATTTCTATTTATTACTTTCATAAAAAGTAAAAAATTGCATTTTTTACAGTTAGTTTAGGGTGGTAAGTTTCAATATCCCCGTTTTGGTAGATAAACAGTTTGCAGAAGAGGAATTTTCTGATTTGCTCGCATTAGCAAAATTGGTAAGCAATAAAAATTTACCTTGAATATTTTAAATCATTCTAGATAAAAGTTTCATTCAATAAATTTAAAAAACAATACCCAGGATCTTTCCCTGAAACTATTACAGTCTTCCTAAAATATTTTTTTGGGTTCAATTTGTAATAAAATCCGCTTACTGACTTATCTAGCTTTAAAGCAGTTGTTCCTTTTACGCTCACTAGTATTAATTAAGAATTTGTGCCAAGTTCTTTAGGAGAATTAATTAACTTCGTGAGATCTAAATCCGGATGCCGCATATGAGCGCAGTGTAAATTAGCGCAAACTACTATTAAGCATAATTTGAAAACATTTCAATTTAATTATGCAGCAGTTTTCGAAATTAATATTGAAAAATAAAGCAAATTTGATAAATTTGTTCATATCAGTATTAGAAATGTCATAATTTTTTATATTCAATTTTAATTAAGTGATTTGCATTTTGAAATCCTATTTATTTTCTCGCAAAATACAGGCTGTTCCATAACTGTACACTTAAGGGTGCCAATTCTTGAAAATTTTAAGAGATATTTAGAATACTCATTAAAGTTTCCTGTGCGATCCGGACACACTGCTTAGTGCAGAACAAATGTAGCATTAGTAGCATGCAAATAAATACTTTTTATCTATTAAACTGATATATTACATTTCCGATAAAAAAATATTCAAGGACATGCTAACACGAAGGCCAATTGTGCAACTAAATAAAATTCTTAGGCTCGATCCATACTATAGTGTCGCTTTCGATACGCTCTCGGTTCAATAAAATATTCTTATAGAAAAATCAATAAACTTACTCACACTCGGTGACATTTGGATCTCATAACGCTCCAATGTAGACCGTCAGCTGTCCATAAGGTGAAATGGACTCACTTTTTACTGTCTGCCCTTTGGAAGATTAAAAGATCTAAGTAAGTTCGTGAAAAATTCCAATGGGTCAACAATGGAAGTCCCTTCGAAAATTTGGAAAGACAATTCCCATATGCAAAAAAAAATCTGTTTATTCCTGATCTCAAATTGTCTGGCCTCAAAGTAAAATGGTAGTCACCGAAATTGAATTAACGGAAAAAAATAGCAGACAAGTTGCAATGGTCGAAAGGGTGCAAACGTAAGAGTGAACTTACTAAAAAAAAGCCTGATATATTTTCGTCAGTCAATGAGCAATAGAAAGAATGAGTAACAAATTGTGTGTAAAAAAAGAGCAGGCGGTTTTTCTTTAACGAAATTCTTTGTCCGGTGGAAAACTATGAGAAAATTTCGACCAAGTTTTCACGATCAGAATTTGTCTGCCGATGTGGCTACTTGAAGATAATACTAATTTATGAGGGCTATAAATTTGGCAGACAAATTGGAAGTTGGGAAAATTGACAAAAAACTTTTTATATTTTCCCTGATTCATTTTTGTCTGCCGTTTTGTATTTCGACTGGAAGTATTCGTTCTTACTTACATTGGCAGATAAGTACAGCGCTTCGCAAATTTATAAATAAATAAATAAGTAAAAATTTTCCTGATTTATTTTGATCTGCCATTTTGTGTTTTGGTTAAAAATAAACATTTTTACGATAAATGTAGCTAAAAAGTTGTACAGGCAGATGTAGATATATAATTCTATACGAATCCTAATTTTTGTAAGTTTCAAATTTGTTAAAATAAATTGCTCAAAAGAAAGTTACACTTTTCGGTTTATACACAAATAAAATATCTGCTTTGTTTTTCTCAAGTTTAACTTCGATGATATTATAACAGCTTAAATTAAATGTTTCTTGTATCATGAATAAAACAGCATTTCATTCATCTAAAACCAAAAAATTATAAATACGTTGGAAATATAATGACATATATTGTCATAACGAGGGATGTATGTATGTGTGTGTAGAGTTAGGGGTCTGTACACTGTGACCTGGTAGATCAATTGTGTTTCCTGCTGCTGCCCAGTCGTAAGAGTTACCTTATCGGCTAGAGCAGGTCATCCAGTCCTATTTCCTTAAGGAATCTCAAGATGTTGGATGACTTTAAGGTGGGTAACTCCTTTTCTTCGATTTGGTGTGCTCTCAAGAACTGCATTCTAGGGTTTTCTAGAGCGCTGCACTCTGCAAGGATATAAATAGAGGTTTCGTCCTCCTTCTCACAGAATCTACACTGTTCTCTTTCTATCAGTCCGAGTTTCTTGAGGTTTCCCTTCAGGTGGTAATGTCCCGTCAGGACCCCTATTAGAACTTTGAGGTGGTTTTTACTCAAGCGTATGCATTCTTTGGATTATTTTATTCGTAGTTCCACAGAAGTATCTTCGCTTGCCTCAATCCTTGCAGTTCCGTCCAGTAATTGGATCTCCTCCTTTTTTCATCTTTAGTTCTTCCAGCATTACGCTGCTACTGATTCCTCAGAAAGGCTCTGGCCCCGAGCAATGTATAACTGCAACGATTAAAAATTCTTCTCTTACAGATCAACAATTCTTTGCTTTGGTCAATCAAATAGAAGATAAGTATCTGATTTCACCTCCATCTTTATTTTAAACACTAGTCTCTTCTCATTGATCTCAGATTTCACCTGGTTTGGAATCACAATCTACTTTACCAGAAAGAAATGAAAATATTCAATCTAGTTCAACGAATATTTTAGAAGACTGTCCAACTCCACTTCCACAACACACAAATAATAAAGGTCATAGGAATACTAGGAGAAATTTAATTATAGCTCACAAAATATCAATTTTGATTATGTGAAAAATACCAGGTCTCAACATATTTTCTTACACTCAGTTAATACATTACAGCAATACTAAGAAACAAATGTTAACGATTAATATTAACCTAATAATGCTCATACACTTAAAATTTCAGAGAAAAAGCAAAGCTAATACGTTTTAATTACAATATATATAATCAAACGAAGTAGTAGATATCTGTTGGACTTCCATTATCTCTAGCCGTTTTCAAGTGAAACTAAATAAATCCTTTAGCTACATGACTATTTATACTAAAAGTAAATGCAGTGGAGTGTGACTGAGATGGGTGCAGTCATGCCTGCTACGGCAAAATCCTATATTTTTTATGCTGAATTTAGTTTTAGTTTAGTTATTAAGAAGTGGTTTCCACACTTCTCTTATATCTAAAGATGGTTTACTAAAACAACTCGGGTTCTGATATATAACCGCGGCTTCTTTGAATTTCCGTTTTCTCCAATGATTTTCTCGGTGTAGTATTTTAGCTTCAGACCATTTTATGTGGTGTACATGAGTCCAAGCATGGTTGGCGGTACCAGATTTTTCTGTTTCTCCTCGAGATGTGCATTTTTGGTGTTCTTTGATTCTTACGTCAAGAGGTCTCTTTGTTTCCCAACGTAGGAATTGCCACATTAACATGGTATCTGATATATATAGTTTTTCATGTCCCTTTGGGTCGTTGGTTTGACCCTAGTGAGCCGACTTCTCAGAGAGTTATTGGAATTGAAAACAACGTTGATTTTATATCGTTTTCCTATCCTTCTAACTTTTTCTGAAATGCCTTTAATATTGTTCAGAAAGATTCCTTGATCCAAGCATCTGGCCCAATGGTGTAAAAATCAAAAAGTTTTTTCATGCTAGAAAGAAGTAACCCTCAAATATCATCGAGCTTTTCTGTCAAGAGTAAAAATGACTCTATCTTGCTTTTTCACTTAAATGTTCAAGGCCTGCCTAACAAGATTGACACGCTCTCTTTATTTTTAGATAAATTGTTGTATAATTTTATTTGTATTAGTGAACACTGGTGCACTGCCAGTAATTTGAAATGTATTAAGATTAATAATTATAAATTAATTTCCTCTTTTTGTAGGTCTGATCATGTTCGTGGAGGAGTCTGCATGTACTCAAGAACTGACATGGAGTGCAAAATGATTAATGTTAATGATTTTTGTAGTGAGATCAATGCTGAGTTCTGTGCTATTGAGGTCCCTAATCTGAAATTGGTTATTTTAACAGTGTACAGATCAGGTTTGGGTAACAGTAACGTGTTTTTGGATGCTTTCGAGGCGGTGTTAAACAAATTATCACAGTCGTATAATAATATCATTGTAATGGGCGATTTTAATATTGACTTTAGAACAGAGTCCACCATTTTGTCAGAGCTAACTTGTATTATTAATTCCTATGGTATTTTTGCCACAATATGTGACTACACTAGGGTGACCAGTGATTCCTCAACTTGTATCGACAACATTTTGACTAATATTGCTGACGAGCTCTACAGTTCTGGAGTGCTGGATCCATGTCTTTCCGACCACCGTGGTCAGTTCATTGAGCTAAGTATGGGGATGGGAATTGGTGCTCCCGAACGACTTAGAGTAAGGCCTATGACAACAAAGGGAATTGATTCTATTTTGGGCGACTTGAGTGTGATTGACTGGGGCATTTTCTATCAAAATGTCGACTCTGAATGGCTTGCTTGGCATCTGGTTTCGGTTTGTCAGCAGCTGATCTGCAAGCATCTTCCTATGAGAGATGTCTTCACCGATAGGCCTCCTGTTCGGTGGTTTAATGAGACATTAAGGAAAATGAGGGATGAGCTCTCTGTGGTGAGGCTTTTGGGCGATGGGAGAACGGAATTCCGGGATTTGTATAAACTTATGAATAAAAAGTACAGACAGAAAGTTGCTTCTACAAAGAAGGATGCATTTGGGAGTTTTCTGGAAAATTCGCAAAACAAAGCAAGGGATGTTTGGAGAGTTATTAACTATGAGAGAAATCGATCTTCACATAATATTTCTAGTTCATCGCTCAGCGCTGGGAACTTTGGTGAGTTCTTTAGTAAAATAGTATCCGACACTATAAAGGATCTACAGATTGACACTGAAATACAAAATGCTATGGTTTCGTCGATCCCAAATTCGGTGCGTTCTTTTGCCCTTTTGCCAGTTACGGAGTGTGATGTTTGGAGTGCTATACAGGCTCTCAAAAGGTCGAACTCTTTTGACATATATGATATGAGTAGCGCTATTCTGAAGGAGATTAGTGTGTATTTGGTCAAACCTTTGAAGCATTTATTTAATTGTAGTCTGGCTCAGGGTAATTTTCCGGATTGTCTAAAGATAGTAAGGACTGTTCCTTTGTTTAAAAAAGGAAATGTCGATTCCATGGAAAATTATAGACCTATATCTTTGATTCCGTTATTGGGGAAAGTATTTGAGGTAATACTGAAAAACAGCTTGAGTCGTTATTTTGAACATAACAATTTTTTGCATCCTTCACAGTTTGGTTTTCGCCGGAATTTTTCGACAATTCAGGCAGTTGCTGCGGTTGTGGAGGGCGCGGTTGAGGGAATAGAAGGTGGGGAAAGCGTGGGGCTCTCACTGTGTGACCTCAGTCGTGCCTTTGATTGTGTTTCTCATGAACTTTTGATTAGAAAGCTTCATAGATACGGTGTAAGAGGCGTTCCCCTCGATTTGCTTTCATCTTTCCTGTCAAATAGAAGGCAGGCAGTCGCATATGGTGGAGAGCTTTCTGAGCCTACGGCGGTACGATGTGGAGTGCCGCAGGGTTCGGTATTGGGACCTCTTCTTTTCATTATATATGTCAATGATCTCTTTAGGTATTTGTCACCAGGTCTGTGTATTTGTTACGCTGACGACACGGCGCTAATTTGTAAAAGTAAAGACCCAGAATGTTTAATGAATGAAATGTCTGTTATGGGAGAGCGTGCAAGATGTTGGTTTGCTAATAATTCCCTTAAATTGAATGAGGAAAAAACACGGAATTTGTTTTTCATGAATGGACGTGGAGTGGTTGATGGTTCTTCGGTGACATTGTTGGGTGTCAGTTTGGACGATGGTTTGAACTGGAATTCTCACATTGCATTATTGAGGAATAAGTTAGCATCCTCTATTTTTGTTCTCAGGCAACTTCGTGGGTCTCTTCACTGTGACACCCTTCTCTCTGTTTATTATTCCTTGTTGCATTCTCATATTTCGTACGGTGTTCACCTTTGGGGTTGCTGTGTTGGAGCGATTCAGATCTTTAGAATGCAGAAGAAGGCTATTCGACTTGTCTCTGGTATCGGCTATAGGGACCACTGTAGGCCACACTTTATAAAATTGCGGGTACTAACGTTGCCTAGTTTATTTATCTTATACCAACTACTGGAGATTCATAAAAACCGTGGAAAATTCTACCAAAATTCCCACTTTCACTCTTATAGCACTAGATCAGCTAATTTAATTAGGCCTTCGAGGTATAGATTGGAGAGATCTAAGAAAAATACACTGAATGTGTCATTGTACAACACGTTGCCTGAAACATTTAAAAATTTAGATTTTATGAGATTTAAAATTAAATTAAAGGAATTTTTGTTAGAGCATGCATTCTATTCGGTGGATGAGTACATGGAGACTTCTTCTAGAGCTTATTGTTAGGACTTTTTTAATGTAATTTACAGATAGTTTTAACTTTGTTTTTATTTTGTTTTGTGACATATTACAATTGTATTTTTCTGTACAAAATGTAATGAAATAAATTTATCTATCTATCTATCTATCTATCTATCTATACGGGATGTTCAGTATTGGTTTTCGTTCTTCATTCGTTGTCGATATTGTCCTATTTCTGGGTTTTTCTAGAAATTTATCCACTAGATATACTGGGTATCCGTTGGCTGTTAGATCATTTTTAATGTAATCTATCACTTTCATCAAGCTCTCGTTGGAGTTGCAGAGAATTAAAGCTCTATCTACGAGATTTCTTATAATTCCTTGTTTGGTATTGTTGGAGTGATTAGATGAACAATTAAGGTATTGTCCAGTGTGCGTGGCTTTTCTGTAAACCGAAGTTTGAATTTGTCTGCGATTTCTTTCAATCAAGACATCTAAGAATGGTAATTTATTTTCTACTTCTTTCTCCACGATGAGTTTAATAGTTGGTCTGATATTGTTGAGATAAAAAAGGCAGTTTCTAAGTTCTTCGTAGTTTCCACTCCAAATAATAAAAGTATCGTCTACGTATCTGAGCCATAACTTTGGTTTCTTAGTTGTGGATTCGATTGCAAACATCTCGAACCATTCCATGAAAATATTTGCGACCACCGGTGAGAGTTAAGATCCCATCGGTAGCCCATCATCCTGGATGTAGAATTTTTTATATAATCAAAGTTATAAAAAAAATAAGTACATGCTTTTGTAACTATTCTAAAATAGTTTTTTCAATTCTAATCAATACAATATTTTATTACATTTTAAAACTTATCTCAGACACACCATTGAGAGTAATTGTTTCTCAAAATGCAGTTTTTTCCCTATAATTCCTATTATAATTTTCGTTAATATCATTTCAAATGTGCTAGAATCCATTGTGAAAGGGTTTATAGATTTTCTTCTTAGTTAATTAGATGACAATGCAGTGTATAATATGCATTTTAACTTTTATGTTCTTGTAAACTTATACCAATATCTATCTTCGTCTTTTTCTCCATGTTTCGATGTCAGGATTTTAATTAAACTCATGGCCTAATAAAACAGCTATCATAACTAATTCGTCAAATAAAAATTCAACAATTTTCCTATTTCCATTAAACGTTGTATCTACGTTGCAGTTTCTCCAGTTTTATCTAACTCGTTACGTTGATCAAAAACACTGAAGTTCCTCCGGAATGTGAACAGTGATTTCTTTGAAACATCAATAATCGAGAGTGGACTATAGTTGTTCTCGGTTCGATACAGCTCCACTAACGAGACCATAAGGTGGTCTAAACGCTTGGAGAGAGGAATAAAGTTGTATTGGCAGGAAATAAACTATTTCTATACATTTTTCGCTTTTTTCCTCTGCCTGAAGGAAGAATAATATATAGGCAACTATTTAAACAGGGCAGATATAGATTTCATTTATTTCTCACTGAAATTTTGATTTTTAAAATTTCGCAATATTCCGGTAAATATATAAATATCGTTTCAAGTGGCGATATTTTACAGCCTGAAGTCGGTCATAGAATATTCCTCAAAATTCCCAGAATTTCAATTTCAACATGATCATCATTAAGAATCCTTTTACACATTTTTGCCTGAATGATGCCAATATTTTTGAAATTTTCCAATATTCGTTTAACACCGTTCCGTGATGGTTTCTGTTTATCTGGATATCCTTCAGCAAATGTCTGGCATGTTCTTGATAAAACTTTGTTATATTCTTTATAGATAGTAAACAAATTTAAATAATCTTCGTGTGTATATTTTAATCGCTTCGGCATGATTTTTATTACTAATTGTCAAATGGCAAGAAATATTGTCACTTCTGTTGTGTTTGATTGTTTTCTTTCGTCGCGTTTCGCCGTCATAGCTAACTAATAACAAAACTTAAAAGCCGTATAGCGTTTTTACTATTAAGAAATGTTCAATTGCCAATATTTCATTAAAAAAAAGGACTTTTAACGATTTTTCCAAGTTAATATTTAATGTTATTTTTTGATCATCCTGTATTTATTTCTTTTCAAAATATTAACACAGTCCACTAAAGTAGATTTCTTTCTAGAAGGAAAGTAACCCCATTTAAATAATAAAGGCTTTCATATGGGAGAAATTCATAGTTATGTTAAGGCCAGCAAATGCCGTTTTTGACATAAAATTTAAAATACAGTATGACCGGTAAAGTCCGCATCAAATGGGAATTTTTTTATTAATTGGTTTACTCGAAATTTGGCTACAATTTCTACTTCGATCGGGATGAAAATTAACCAAAAAAAAAAATAGTAGTCACTTGATTAGCAATATTTGTTAAATTTAATTTTTTTTCCAAAAAAAAATTAAAGTGGGGTTATATCTCAGAATATCGAAAAAAGTTATTAGAAAAAGTTTTTCTAAAGGCAATTTTAAGCGCATATGCAAAATAGAGGGTTGCTGTCAACATTAGTTAGTAAAACTATCATTGGTCCTTCGAGCGAAAGAAGAAACATTGGTCCTTTGAGCGAAGAAATAAGAAAAAAGGGAACCAAAAACATTGATCCTTCGAGCGAAGAAATACGAAAAAAGGGAACCAAAAACTCCTCTTTGAGGGCGTGAGTCGCAGGAGGCGCCACAATGTTTCTTCTTTCGCTCGAATAACCAACGTTTCTTCTTTCGCTCGAAGGACCAATGATAGTCTTACTAATTAATGTTGGCAGCAACCCTCTATATTTATGTATAGTAGATGGTTCTACGCACCAACTGTTTTTGTGGTAGTTGCTAATAATGATAACAACCCCTTATAATTGCTACTCCATAGGTTGAAAAAGAGAATATGGTGAGTAAAACGCTTTTGGTTTAATACTGGTTTATTATCAAAACTTACGGTGTATATATATATATATATATATATATATATATATATATATATATATATATATATATATATATATATATATATATATATATATATATATATATATATATATATATATAAATTAAATCTTTAACCTATTTTCCTAACGTAATAGTATTTACAATAAAATTCTCGAATAAGTAAAACAATTAATTTGATTATTTTAGCAATTATTGACCCAGTGTGTCAACGTGCTGATTTAGCGACATTGGTTAGAATATTGGGTCGTAATATTTTTGTATTTTATGTAAGATTAAAAGACATGTATAATCTTAGAATAAACACACTGTATAATCAAAATGCGATTTCTAATTACTTATAGAAGCAAAATGTTTTCATATTTTTGTTCGACCCTATATAAAATAATTTGACTCTTGTTTTATCGCTGCTACCTACTTATTAATTTAATCTAATTTTGAGACAGTGTTTGTTTAAGCTTGCCTAGTATATCTGGTATTTGTACTTTCTTGTTTACAAGGTTTCATTACCCTAAATCCACGAAGCACATACCGCCACAAATAGGCACATACACAGTGCGTATTTTGGTTGCTGATAAATTAGAAGGTTTTGTGTAATTGTGGTATGTTAATAATGAGTTATTAATCTAGAAAAATCCTTTGTTTTTACATTGTATTTCTTTCCATCCTATAGTGACTTACACGCACACATTATACGCCATCAGTTTTTTTTTAGTTAGTTGCGTAATGGCCAGGAATGTATTTTAGCGCCAGGTGTCCACGGTGTCCACTATTAAGGGCCCATAAACAATTCTCGCTGTCCATTCCGACCAGGATTACTGCCCCGTGGTCGCCTACCGCTAATCGATGCCGGGTTTACAGCTAAGAGTAGGTCCACACGATAAGAAAAATGTGGGCGTAAGCTCAGCATATTAAGACATATGTCAAATTTTAAGCATTGTGATTCATTAAATTTAAAAAAAGACAAAGATCGAAGATTTTCCGCCTAAATCCGCCTTTTCCAAGGTCATTACGCAAAATAATGTTTAACTTTTCAGCAGATTGCTTTAAATATGTCGGAAACTGTTTATTTTTAATATTTTCTATGAACATAACCTATGTTTATTTTCAGAAATTTGTTGTTTTATTTATATTTTTTTATTTTGTGACTTTCGAGAAAATGGATATTTATGTAGTTCATATGGATATTTATGAATTATGTTAAATTGTGTTAATTTATTAAAAATGCTTGTTGTCGAAGATCAGGCCTCAAAAAAAAACAATTATTGTTCATTTTTTTGTTAATTTTATAACAATTGTAATAATACAGTTGTTCGTTATATAAATTAAAGCTTTTGAAATAAAGACCGTTATAAAATACAATTTCTGTTCAACGACAATCTCTGATATCGCAACGCTAATCCACAGACATGCCCTTAACTATGGTTACCAGATCAAATAATGAGATTTCCTGGCAATATCCCTGACTTTTCAGTAAATATCTGGACATTTTGTCTGAATGTTGTATGTGATATGTTAAGGCAGAGAGATTTTCAAAATATTTGCAATCGAAGCACCAAATGCGAATATCGAGCGAGTCTTCTTATTAATGGAGGCGTAGTAGACAAAGGAGGAAAATAGGCTGTCCATATTGTTATAAGTTTTACTTTTCACTGCCAGCAATGTTATAACTTTGCTGGTTGTGCGTTTGGTTTATTACTGGTTTCGATGAATTCAAATAAATCTTCTAATATTACTTTTAATATTTTATTAAAATGTTCACTAAATCATGAGGTAACAACAGTTTTTCTTTTTACTAATTTAATGTCACTATTGTAGTTTTTTAATTTTTGTTTCCCTCGTCCTTATGATCATGTATTGTATTTCTGTATCTAAATTATTATTTTACAGGCGTAGGCGTACTAACAAATATACCATAACTATATATTTACATGATTACTGAAATGAAAATGTGTGTGTTTATGGGACGATGACAATATGAACAAAGTCTCTGTAAAAAGTAAAGTTTTAGAGTTTCGGAGATTAAGGCATGCTTTTGTTTGAGCCTATTAGAATATAAATTTACTTAAGATATAACTTCTTCTTAAGAGAGTATTAAATATTAGACTATAATTATCTATTAATCCATAAGAGTAACTTAGAAAATATTTATATATAGTAATTTAATAATTAATAGTTTATAGTAATAGTGGGTTAACAACAATATATTCTGTTAAAGTTCTACTCTAGACACAATTTAACTTAAAGAACATATCATGTGAAGAATGTCATGAAATGGTTATAAAAACCAGCAATTGCCAAAAGAAACATCAATCAATAAAAAGTACGAAACTAAATTTATTAATATACTAAATTAACAATTGATTCATTTTGTTAACGTTTAATTTATTTCTTTTTTCTTACTAGAATGATCAATAAATATTTTTTATTACTTATATTTTCCTTTTATAATTTCAAAAAAATACTGACAATTGCAGTTTTTTCCTGTTTCTCTAACAGCGGGCTAAAATTTCAGATATGTCAGGAAAATTCCTGTCGTTTGGTAACTCTACCCTTCGCAAACATTATATAAACCTATTATAAACAATTAAAAAGTAAAACTTAACATTGATGAAACTTTAATAACAGAAATCCAATTAGCATCATATGTAATGTATTCTTTTAAAAACTACAAACAATTGTAATTATTAAAACGATTGTTAAAATTACACTGTTATATTGAAATTTTCGTCTTTGAGCTCCTTGGCAATCCTTTACCAGGTAAAAGTTGTAAACTTTGGAAATAAAACTTCTTTTAAAGAGTCCCCATATTACTGCACAAGAAACCTGAATAATTTCAGAAACTCTTTACCGACTCGGAATTCGCACTGTTGCTTTCACATGCTTCATTTTATCAGCTAAATATCACAGCTTAGTAATAAGGGTATAGCTGTACACATTGCCATATCGTGTTTCTTAATTATTGGCTCAACAACAGTGAAGAGCTCTTCAAAATCACCAATAGTAACAGGAAAACATTTTTAAATAATCAGGATGATTTTCTCACATTTCTTGAATTAATTATATTATTAGTATGTCCAAGCCTTTCTCCAATGTTTTCCTCAAATATAGACCTGACCTAGTAGCGACGACTTTCCTGTTTTTTTAATAAGAATATATCAATATTCTCCTTACATTTTGTAACTGCTAACTAAGCCGCAATTATTGTTTTATTTTGCTTCATTTTAATTTTTAGATAAAATATAAACAAAAATCTTGATAAAAGTTTGGTTAAGACAAGACCTTATGACCGCGTAACGAAATGTCCCGTGCGGACGATACATTTTTAACACAAAAGCGCGTAATACGTCTACGCTCAAGTTTGTCTTGTCGCGTGAACTCACCCTAAGATACAACGTACCGCCGTCACTCGAACAGTACAAGATGCCGTGAATTGCGTCGCTAATTTTAGTACGAATCAGCATGAGTAGCGTCGTAAATTTTAGTTCGAGGCACCTGGAATATCATCGTAATGATACTGCCGCGTTACCATCTACCCTACTACCACCGTTCGATTAGTATGAGGTGCCATAAATAGCGCGCATGTATACTTTTGCCCTCTATACCGTGAATCCGATTTTGTTTGTGGAGTTTTCTATCTTATATTAAATTAGTTTTAGGCCATATTAAAAAGTATGGAACACAGAGGACAGGGTGTTTTAAAACCGTTTGTTTCATTACCTAGTTCCTCTTTTTACATTTCAGTAACTAATACGCGCAAATGACCCCTGGCTTGATGTCTTGACCACCGGACAATCAAACCGTTGAACAGTTCAGAGGATACTTAGCGGCGCCGATAGGGATATCTCGACCGTGAATGGGTACCGACCGGGAGTATTTAGGATAGTTGTGGGATATCCTTACGCTAGGAATCGCTTGACCGTTAAGCGTTTGACCGATGACTGTCTAGAGGATAGACATCCACCTACCGATGTTCTCCTGCCATAATAAAAATTATTCTCGAATTACTAGATTAAAACCGCCATTACAAATTCATATCGAGATTATGAAAATTGGCCAGAATGGTATTTATATCAAAACTGGTATAGAAATTTTAAAAACTATAGATGATCTTATAAGAAATAATACTATTTTGTTATATATGTAATTCTCCTTTCAGGCAGAGAATAGGAAAAATATATGTACAAACAGTTTTATTTCCTGCAAATATCGCTCTGGTCCTCTCTCCATACGCGTTTCGATCACCTCATGATCTCGTCAGTGGAGCTGTATCGGACCAAGAGCAACATTAGCAGGAAATAACTGATATATGAACCATAAATTTCAAGGTATGTCGGCAGGATATTACACCTGCCATCCACCAACTTCGATGTCAGACTGAAAAATATCGCCAGTCGAACGACATCTATGAATCAATGGAGTAAAGTGAAATTTTTAAACAATCAAAATTTCATTAAAAAATAAAGAAATCTTTCTGCCGTATTTAAATTTTTCAGTCTGACATCGAAGTTGGTAGACGGCAGGTGTAATATCCTGCCGACATACCTTGAAATTTATGGTTCATATATCAGTTATTTCCTGCTAATGTTGCTCTCGGTCCGATACAGCTCCACTGACGAGATCATGAGGTGAACGAAACGCGTATGGAGAGAGGACCAGAGCGATATTTGCAGGAAATAAACTGTTTGTACATATATTTTTCATATTCTCTGCCTGAAAGGAGAATTACATATATAACAAACTATTTAAATACGGCAGAAAGATTTCTTTATTTCTTACTGAAATTTTGATTGTTTAAATAATATTATACTCCGTATCCATGCCATTTTGCTTATATGACAAGAAAATTAACAGAATCTTTCAGTTCAGATATTAAATAAAATAGATAAATTGACGAAAAATAAAGATATGGAGTATATCAGGACATTAAAGTAGGGTTAGATTACTTTTATTACATTTATCATTCATGCGATAAGAAACACTGATGTGCCATAAAGACAGATTAATCATACTGTCCTATTGGGTGAAACGCTGGTAGTTCAATAGCTGGGATTGTCCACTCTCCTCTACTTAGGATATTTATTATTATTAAGGCAAGAAATAATTTTAAATTTATAAGAAAGTCTGTTAAAATAATAGGAGGAAAAATATGCTGAAAATTATAATACTAAAATTAAGTGTTATACAAATACTGTTGCGGTTTTTTCAGTTAATAATTATTTCATATGGTTTCACCACACGGATATTTAGATGCAGAAAATATTGTTAACAATTATAAGTCAACCAGTGGAAGTGTCAAAATGTAAACAATGTCAAGTGATAGAATTAGTAGTACGACGAGGACTTATACACAAATATATAAAAATATGAAATACTCAATGTGCTTTTTTTAAATAGTTCCCTCGTTACCTCCATTTTGAGTTTCACAGTTATAGTAAAATTTTGAAATGAAATGAAATGGAAAATGTAACTGGAACCATTCAAAAGTGCAGAAAAATGTTTTTCGTCACTTATTGTTATTATATATGAATGTATTTAAATGTTCGTGTATAAAAACTACATGGAATAGTTAATAACTAAAAAAAAAAACGATGATGATAATTATTTTTTGAAATTTTACATCGAGCGGGGATCGAACCCTCAGCTCTCAGAGCACTGGTAAAGTGCTTACCCAGTTGCGCCACGGCGGCTGACGTGAGAGAGCCTCTAAAAAAGTATCGCACTTTTCAACATAAAATGCGTTAGACTTTAAAATTTTTTTTACAACAATCAAATGAGCGATGGCATGAACGCTTTTAGAAAGTTCTTTAGATGACCTTAGCCGCTATAATTCTTAAGTCTCATCAATATCGGTGATGACAAGGTCGCTACCTCCCTTGTTAATCAAGCGTTTTTAAACGATTTCTTTACTTGTTTTTGATTGGACATTTTCCCACATATTTTTCTCGAAAAGTAAAAACTAGTGAGAAAATTAACTGGTTGGTAAAGTAAAGTAGGTTACAAACTTAACTAAATATCTTTAGCTTCCTGCTTTTTCACATCTAAAATTCTGTTAACGCTGAAAGTAAAAATAAACGAGAAGTCGGTGGCATGATATAAACTGTGTTTTTCTTGTTTTTTATTTACGTATTTATACCTTTCTTGATGGCAAGTTTTACACCTTCCAAATTATCTTTAGAGACCTTTTAACTACATTAATTACAAAGTTAATCTGAGGAATAAGCAAGTCATTGTAAGTTTTTTGAAAAAAAAATACAAAACTACCCAGTTGAATTTAATACAAATACATTTGGTATTTTATGAAATGTGAAATCATACCCTTTTTATAAAAATTCAAAATTGTTTTTTTATATCAAATTTTACATGAATACTCTGACCAGTTGACATATTTAATTTAATTAATCTATATATATATATATATATATATATATATATATATATATATATATATATATATATATATATATATATATATATATTTAACAAAATTTTTGGACAGCTTTTTTCTGGGTAAATGGTATAATTACCGGCCTCCGATCTCAATGAAACTTTAATATGTAGAGGGTACAAAAATAAGAGATAGGTATTTTTCTTTGTCTGCGGAGATTCATTTTAACGGGGTAAAAAATGCCCTAAAAACAGTATTTTTCAAATATTTCAGGTTTTAAGTAAGAAATCTTTACAAAACAAAGTGAAAATTATTTGTTGTTCGAAATGATGTTAAACTATGGTTGCTTCATCCCCAAGGATATCCTCCCTTATTTTTTATAAGGGTAAATCATCTATTCGCGCACGTAATTTAATTTTAAAATTACGAAATTTAATATAATTCTTTGTAAATATTTTTTTCACGAATACCATAAGTAACTTAATTTGACGGGTTTCGAGGTTTCTAAAAATAAACTCGTAAAAGAGGGTGAGCCATCCCCAAATATTTTTTTTCTTAAATCTCAAGTTCTAATTGAAATATCTTTTCAAAACAAAATAGAAATGACTTGTTATTTGAAATGATGTAGAACTAAAATATTTTCATCCCCAAGAATATCATCTTTTATTTTTTATAAAGGTATATTCGCGCAATTAATTTCATTATAAAAATGACGAAATTTAATAAAGTCCTTTGAAAATATTTTTTTCAGCAATACCATAATTAACTCAAGTTGACATATTTCGGGGTTTCCAAAAATATACAAGTAAAAGAGGGTGAGTTGCCCCTAAATACTTTTTTTACATCTTAAGTTCTAATTAAGATAACGTTACGAAATAAATTGGAAATTACTTGTTAGTTGAAGTGTCGTGTGAAAGTTGACAAGTTCTAAAATACAAGATATTTATTTCTTTTAGATCTAGCAACGTTTGCAACAATAATACTTTGTTTCTGGTGGCGATAAAAATAAAAGCACATTTTTTGCGAACCTAGGTCGAACTGCAATTCACAGAATTAGACGTTTTTAACTAAAAAGGCAAACTCTAATTTTAAATCGACTTTTTTTTATCATAAGGTTGAAATTTGCCAAATAAGCGATGTAAATAAAATAACGTTTTTTCGAAAACGGTTAGGATTAGCGACATGAATGAAGAAGACTTAATTTTCAGTCAATAACTAAAGGTTTATAAAAAATGTTGCCCAAAGTTTTTATCATATAGGACTTAAATAATTGATATGATGAGGACCACAGCTAGTCCGTCCCTGTAGCTGTAAGTAATTCACAATACTTTCTTGGATAGTAATTTGAAGAATCTTACCTGGTAAACATCATATTAAAAATAAATTGAAATTGGTTGGTGGTTCAATAATTATGTGTAAAAAACTTGATTTCATTGCTAGCAGCCCATCTCTTCGAAGAAGAGGCCTATACGAAAAAAGTTTATATGAATTTGTAGCATTGCTTTCACATGTTTTTTTTATATCCGAGAGATTTCCCACATTTTCCTGGATATCGATGGTTTTCTGAATTCAGTTGCGACCATTTTTTACTCATGAATGTTGTGCGTAAACTGATAATGCAAAATTGTTATATGGCATACAGTGAAATTTATGCATCTCTGAATATTAGTAACACTAACATGTATAATATATTTTATAAGTTTTTGTCATGAAGAAGCCGTTTGTATTGGACCTACATAATTTGATAATCGCTCAAAAAATGGCTTAGGTTGAGTGCAAGTAAATGCTCAAGAAATGCGATCAATGTGTCTCAATAACACTTATAAGATCGGGAAAGGTGACGAGTCTTGGATGTATGCATATAAGCCCGAAACTAACTAGTAATCATTCGTATGGTTCTCCCATGAAGAACTAAAACCAAATTACTCGCGATCGAAAATCTTTGAAATAAATGGTTACCTGTTTTTCCGAAGAAACTGACTATATGTCGCAATCGCGCCTCTAGAGAAGGCTTCGGTGGTTCAAGAAAAACAAACCCGAGCGACGGATCATTCTCCACCATAATAATGTAAGCTCTTATACAGGTGTGGAAAGTCGAGAACAGAACCTCTTAAAAAAAGCGAACGTAACAAAAAGCGACGGACAACCCGTTTAGCCATGTTGAAGAAGTGAAATAAAGCATACTGTTGTATCGTAGCTTGCTTCCTGGTTTCCAGCAAAAATGGCGTCGGGCAAGGACTTTTCGCTGGTTTCGGGTCATCGAAACACAGTGGATCGAAGGCACAGATTTGATATTAAAAACAAGAATCGGATCCAACAATAACAGACTGAAACTTTAAAATCATGAAAATAAATTCGAAAAACGTCTAATGTGGTTCAACGCTTTAAAGTTAAAATAAAAAGAATAATTGTCTTTCCATGAATAAAATATTGCGCTTGACTTCAAGGTACATTTGAAATATAATACTGTAATAATAAATACATGGATATCGATAATCGTTAAAAAGGTGAAAGTACTTTTTCCTCTATGCTTATGACTTCTTAATAAATACCAATGCAAATAATTTGTAAGTAATATAATATTTACTGATTCACATAAATGGATAAATAATACGACTGTAATAAAAATAATAAAAGAACTTTTTAATCACTGCCTTCTGTGTTAACAGCTCTTTTCTCATTCTCCAATACGTATGAATTGTTATCCGAATCCTTACTATGTCAAAAACAGTGTAAGGATCCATCGACGCGAAAAGTTTTGGAACACATCCTCCATATTTTTTCTTGAGAAGATTTTCGGGCAAAGTCTAGACGATAGTTTCTTATCAACTTGTCCGTTGATTTTTGTGCATCTTTCGATAGTTTGCCTATCGGTAATATTGCAAATGCTATGATGTCTGGTCAATGAAGTAAGTCATTTGTGGATTCCTGTTGGAATGTAGTACCAAGAATATCCTTTGAAGAATATTCTTGCTGTTTGAAGTTTGTATTCCCAAAACTTCTCTATTGCAGTTTAATGTCCGCTTCCAATAGTTTGCAAAATGATGGGAAACCGGAGGATCAGTTTTCGCTTTACTCTTGTTATAATTGCTGTAGCTTCAAATACTCTGTATTTACTGGGACACAGTATCAATGTTGTTGAACTGAGATGTTGTTTGGCAGAGGTAACAACGTTGGACCGATTTCGCTCCAGCCAAAGTATTCACCTAGCCATCTATCATCGTCACAGATAAGTTATACTGTACTGCAGCTCGGGTGGCAAAGAAAACTCTATTATATGGTGCAAGTTGTCTAGTTCGAGTTCATAATTTTCTATTTTCGTTAAAGACTTTTGTTCGGTTTTCTTAATAAATTCAAATTTCAGAGGCCTGCAATTCATAGTAGACGAGGGTTTGGAATTGTACAACACAATCTGTTCTTGTCGAGTTTGCATGTTAATACCTGCTAATTGAAGTAGAATAAGAGAGGTTAGGAATAAGTTTGTATCAGAAATAGTCGGATCAGTGAATTCCATTTTATACTTCAGTGGTTATATCCCTATTAGCTTTAAAATATTCCGAACTGCTCGAGCGTTCATATCAAGTTCTTAGGCAATTACGGTACTATTGCAAGGAAAATTAATTTCTGCTAAACTAGAAACATCAGTCTTCCCGATTTGCTCGTTCTTCAGTAATTTGAGGAACCGGTTGCTCCTCATTATTATCAGTGCATTTTTTACAAATTTTTAGACAACCGGTTGTCTCAAATCTTTTAATAATTTCCGAAATTCTAAATTTTCAAGGAACAGGATGATTTTCGCACGTAAATACAAATCTGCCGATTATTTATCAGAATAGTGTACCACTTAATAATGTGCTTTTTTTGTTCCATGGAATAAACTACCATTGTAACAAAAAAATTTGGCGTGAAACACGGTACTTACGCTTCGACGGCCGAATGAAAGCAAATAACTTGGAATCCTCTTGTTGTACCAGGGCGTGGCGTATGCTGCTGCCCCGAGGGCCAAACTGGTAATTTACACGTATGTCGATGCTTACGATGCTTATTCTTTTGTCTCATTCTAATTTGATGAATAATATAGTATTTTCTTTATTTTACTTAAGAAACGTCCAGTTTCTGGTGTGGATTTTCCAGACCTGTATATTGGGAGAAATAAGTGATTTGTGCTACTGGCAAAACAATAATCACAGTCATCGTTCGAACAAATTTACCCGATTGGTAAAATCATCAAGAATAAATGAAACGAATGGAGCCCTTAACTTTTTTATGAATTGAACTGTTACTTCTTAAATGAATGTTTAGGAATAGAAACGCCACCAATGCAAACTTAGTTGACTATGTAATTTTAGGAAAATTTATCCTACGTATTCGTAAAGATAAATTTCCAAGATATCTTTGAAAATTACATTTCTCGCACTTTTATGTGTTTATTTGTGGTGTAGATAAATATAAACAAAAAATTAACAAGAGTATACAATGAATGTTGGCTGCAAAATTTGATACGACATTTTTAGACGGCTGTTCCAACACATCTAAAATTTAAATTTAATCCCACATAAATTGCCTCAGTGACAACAAAATAAACACAAAACTTGATGCAAGAAACGTATACCTCGCAAACTTTAAAGCAGTGGCGTTCGAGGGTAGCCGCTTATATTTCGGGTAATGTCATCACTAGCGTTGTTAGGTGTCATTTGACAGACTTATTGTAAATTTTGACATTTTAGATGGTATACATACTCAAAAGGTTTTAACATATAGATGCTATTTGTGCAGTAATCTTAAAATTTGACCTCACGTGGTTTTTCTTAACAAGAGTGCACCGATGGCGATGAAGCACCTACAAAAGCACCGTACATCGTTGGTTTAGTGAATTCAAAGATTGTTGTCGTTCGCTCACGGATGAGTCGTATGAAGACATCCAAAATTGGTTGCAGTGCACAGAGAAAAGCTCATATGAAGAAGACAAACGATCTGCTTGGTACAGGTGAGTAGATTAGGATGAAGAGCCATGTGAATGAATGATGAAGAATTGATATTAGCACTTCAGATCTTTTTTTAAAATGTAACCATTAAGGATACATACCATTCTAATATCACGTTCATCATACAACATTTTTCTTTCAATACATTCACTTAAAGAAAATTTTCTTCTGGTAATTTTTGTCATTGAATGGATGAAAGGTTGCTTTCGCTTGCCATACTGTACTTTTGTGATATCACCGCCCCAAAGAAAGAGGCTGGATCCGCCCCTGCATCTATGTCGCAGTCTCGGAACTTTTCGAACCACCTGTTAAGTATAGGTTAACTTACATTACACTTTATACCTTTGTTTGATATTTAACTGGCTTGGTTCTGTAATAACAAAGGATAAAAATTTGAACCAAAGCTCTCTTACGAAAGCAAACCGCAAATATTTTTTTTCCAAAAATAATTATAAATGCAATTTTTTGGGTAGAAAATTCTTGTTTTTTTTTCTATTACATCAGAACGAAATAAAGTGATCATAGTACGTATCGACAAAAACTAAGCCTAACGAAAAACCGGAAAAAGGTCAACAAAAGT
The DNA here is from genome assembly GCA_034092305.1 of Diaprepes abbreviatus. Classification (NCBI taxonomy): domain Eukaryota; kingdom Metazoa; phylum Arthropoda; class Insecta; order Coleoptera; family Curculionidae; genus Diaprepes; species Diaprepes abbreviatus. Next base: position 11,558,352 of record JASJET010000018.1, read on the forward strand.
CATTTGCCTCCGTCACCCTGAATAGACAACTCCATTAAAAGTTTCGGGATACTAACAGAAAAAGTTGGAATTTTTAATTAAATAACAATGGCTTTTGTTTCCGATTTCTATTCGAATGGCGAGAATTATAAATTGAAATATCCAAGCCCTTGTCATTGTTTGTTTATTAATTAGAGTCAATACGGATCCAGTAAATACAGTTGTTTTGTTATTAATTTACTAAATTACAGAAAATAATGACATAAATATACCAGTAAATACTGATTAACTAGAGTTTCCTAATAGATAATTTTGTACCCTAAAAATATATATATATAAAACGTTTTTTTTTCTTAACAATCGCGTTTTGCTTACCCGTTTTATATCAGATTTGTAAAATTCATTTACAGTGATGGCTTTTCCTTAGGTTTGTAAGTTTACGCAACTCCCGAAAAATAAATAAATTAAAATAAAACATATTAATAAATTTAAGTACAAATAGTTTTTATGTCTAGGTACTGATAATTTCATGATTAAATGTAAATCAATTTTTTACCTAGATTATACGTTGTAGCATTTAAATTTACTATTTCGCATCAATGCTACGTATTCTTTAGTAATATGATATAATTAGAATATTTTTACTTCATTAAATTTAATTATTTATCCTGTAATTTAAAATTTGTAAATATGGAATTCGTTTTTGATTCACAACTCTTTTGGTTTTATAACTTATTACTCTTTCTTCTTAACAGAGTTTGTAAAATGCTATAGTTAATATATCACATTATTTGGTTTGAATTTGAAGCTAATAAACTATTTTATTTTGAATAAATCCTCATTTATTTACATTCCATTTCAGTATTAAAAATGTAAGGTTATAGTCAGTAATATAGTTCAGTTAGCATTTGTTGTGGATGTATTCGTTTGACACGAGCACAGCATGTAGAGTCTGATTATCTAAGGTTGAGTATACAGTATGAAATTTGTAACATTTGAAGTTTGTTTTAATCATGATTAGTAAATTTGGGTTGTTTTGATCATAATTTTCTTCTTGATAATTTTCCATGGCTTGCCAATATTTGATTTATTACCTGGTAATCAGTGTAATCCAATCCCCTTATCGCTAAATTCCAACTTAAATTAAAAAGGATATAAACAAATCATAACATCAAAAAACTAAATATACAAAAATTAAAATCAGAAGAAACGAAAGAAAAGCTGAGACAAGACATCAACACAAACTTAGAAAGAAGACAAGGCAAGCCTGGGTTAAACGATGACAACTTTGAACAACAGTGGCAGTTTTCAGAACCTCAATTATGGAACCAAGCAAGAAAGTACTTACAACATCAAGATATAAGAAGGAAGATTGGATGACAGATGATATTTTGGATTTGATGGATGAAAGAAAGAAACACAAGACCAACAAGACCCGATATCAACAGTTGTAAATTCAAATAAGAAGAAAAATAAGAGCAGCAAAAGAAGAGTACCTTTCTGGAAAATGCAAGGAAATAGAGGAGTTTCAAAACAAGTTCGACAACTTCAACTTGCATAAAAAAGTCAAAGAACTAGCTGGAATAGAAAAGCGAAAAACCTCAAACGTATTGCTAGACAAAGAGGGAAACATTATTATGGAAACACAACAAAAATAAGGCAGGTGGAAAGAATACATAGAAAAACTATTTGAAGATCAAAGACACGAAAATTCTTCTATAAACAGTCTGGGCGGTGACATAGGGCCTGAAATTACTAAAGCAGAGGTCATTTATGCATTAAGGTCGATAAAAACTAATAAAGCTATTGGTCCAGATGAAATGCCAGGTGAGTTGTTGAAGCTGATCAATGACAAAAATTTAGATTTATTGGTGAGATTATTTAATACAATTTACACGACAGGAACTATCCCCCGAGAAATGTTAACATCGACATTCATATGTTTACCAAAGAAAGCAAATTCAAAAGAATGCAGTGACTATCGAATAATCAGTCTCATGTCACATACTTTGAAAACCCTTTTAAAAATTGTACACGCTCGAATACATTCCAAGTTGGAGCTGAATATTAGTGACACACAGTTTGGCTTCCGGAACGGGGTGGGTACAAGAGAAGCATTATTTGCTTTTAATGTGCTTACTCAAAGATGCTTAGATATCAATCAGGACCTCTATGTCTGCTTCATAGATTACAACAAAGCTTTTGATAGGGTCAAGCATGACAAACTAATAGAGATTCTCAGAAGCAAAAATTTAGATGAAAGGGATTTAAGGTTGATATCAAATCTGTATTACAATCAGCGAGCGGCAGTAAGATTTGGACAGGAAATATCCGGAGATGTGGAAATACAAAGGGGAGTCAGACAAGGTTGTATATTGTCACCTTTACTATTTAACGCTTATTCTGAAGAGGTCATATTGGAAAGTCTTGAATCTGAAACAGCAGGGATAAAAGTAAACGGAGTTTTAATCAACAATATTAGGTATGCAGATGACATCGCAATAATAGCTGATAGTTTGAAAGACCTAGAAAAGATAATGAATAAAATATTGAAAGTCAGTGGAGAATATGGACTCTTTCTTAACACGAAAAAGACCAAGTTCATGATAATTAATAAGAACAACACCAATAATAATGAAATCCTAGTGGTAGGAGGCCAGCACATAGAAAGAGTTAAGAAGTACACTTACTTGGGAACCCTAATAACAGAAAATAATGACTATACTGTCGAAATAAAAACCAGAATCGAGAATGCACGTGCCAACTTTATTAGAAAGAAAAAGGTTATCTGCAGCAAAGATCTAACGTTAGCCCTGAAAATACGACTGACTAAATGTTACGTATATAGTGTTCTATATTATGGAATGGAAGCATGGACACTGAATCGAGAGGCAATGAGAAGACTTAACTCTTTTGAAATGTGGACCTATAGAAGAATTCAGAGGATTTCGTGGGTGGATCGAGTTACGAACGCCGAAGTGTTGAGAAGAATGGGGAAAGAAAAGAAAGTCGAGATAACAGTAAAACAGAGAAAACTGCAATATTTCGGACACATTATGCGAGGAGAAAGATACAGCATCTTACGGCTCATAATCCAGGGCAAAATAAGTGGCAGAAGAGGCGTGGGACGACAACGAATTTCATGGCTAAAAAACCTAAGGGAATGGTTTGGATGCAGTTCAACACAACTATTTAGAGCAACTGCCTCAAAAATTAAAATAGCTATTATGATTGCCAACCTCCACAATGGAGAAGGCACTTGAAGAAGAATCAGTGTAAGTTCGGAACTAGGTTAGAGTGCTCCACGTTGAGAATAAGGTTGGCGAAAATTAAGAACAAATATCCCTAAAATTTGTTAGGTGAGACTGTGATAGAGATTTTCATTTTCGTTTCTTTTACGGTTGATCAGTCGAAGGCACCAGACCAATTTTGCCACTAAATCTGAAAGGGCCACGTGTTTTTTTGTCATAGTTCACTAATCAATGAGGTAAGATTTTGCTCTCCTATCTTTACAACCGTCTTGTAAAAATAACAAATTTTGTTTCAGGGCCTTTTCTTTTCTTTTCCTGCTTTTTTACATTTTTTAATTTTCTCCGGCTATTCAAGTTTTCTGATTTTTCTGACTATTCTGACTCTATTTATCCTGGCCCGTATTTCCACAATGATTTTACCTTCACAATTGGGCTCACTTTCCATTTGGATAATGAGTTCGGATTGACCTAATGAAGCCTCATTCATCCACAATCACCATCATGGATCCAGATAACAGCGCTAGATCAAATAAATAGAAGTAGAAGTTATCGTGTACATAAGCAAACACAAGGCAGAAGAAAACTTTAATTTAGAGAATAGACCTGGATAGAACATAATATAAATATATTCAGATTTAACATGACATAAAATGTAAAAACATCTTGGTAACTTTCTTTATAAAGATTATTTTCCATGCTCTTGGCAATTAAAGGTTCTAGAACGTTTTGCGGCCAATTCTTTACATAACCTTTAAAACTATATAACACCTATAGTTATCAAGAAAGGGTATAAAAAATTCTGGTACCATTTTTTTTATGTATATATATTTTTACTGGGAATAAAATGGAATGGTTATTGTGTTTTAAATAGTCGCTTTATTATAAAGTTATACACCAGCAGTTAACATTCCTGAAACTTATGTATTTTCCGGTTTTATCACTAGATCGGCAACACAGACAATTTAAAACAGGTGGCGCCCATTAGATAATCAAAACAAAGCACAACTATCTCTTAAAGAGATACGGACCTAGCCTCTAACAGCTGCCGTACGCATCCGTTGCTGTACCCTAAAAGATGGGAAAACGTGACAACGTGAACAGCAGTCAATTATTGAAATAATTTAACTTATTTCGCCTAAATATCATTAATAATTTGTCTATATTACAGTATTACGCCTTAAAACGTCATCGCTTTGCTGCTTTGCAATTTTAATGCAATCCTAGCTAATCTATTTGAGCGTATATAGAGCTGCCTATCTAAGACGTGGAGACTAATTCCATCTCATGAGCTTTATGTAGGTTGCAAGTCGACTGCAAACCTGTGTTTAGTTTGCAGGTCGATGTCGTAGTCGTAGATGTTTTCATGAACATGAACGGAGAACTATTGAATCACCTAAGATACGCGGATGATATAGCTTTGATAACAGATAAGAGAGATGACTTGCAAAAAATGATTGAAGAACTAAACAACGAAGCGTCAAAAATAGGATTAGAATGAACTATGATAAAACAAAAGTAATGACAAATCAAACTGAAGAAATGGTTATAATGATCGCACAAATAAAATTGGAGGAAGTGTCAGAGTATATACAGATGTGGAAAATCCAAAACGGAACCTCTAAATAATGGAAAGGTAACAAAAAGAGACGGATAACCCGTTTAGCTCTGTTGAAGAAGCGAAATAAAGCATACTGTTGTATCGTAGCTTGCTTCCTGGTTACCAGCAAAAATGGTGTCGGGCAAGGACTTTTCACTGGTTTCGGGTCGTCAAAACACAGTGGGTCGAAAGCACGGATTTGATATTAAAAATAAAAATCGGATCCAACATAGCAGACTGAAACTTTAAAATCATAAAAATAAATTCGATAAACGTCTAATGTGGTTCAACGCTTGAAAAATAAAATAAAAAGAATAATTGTATTTCCATGAATAAAATATTGCACTTGACTTCAAGGTACATTTTAAATACAATACTATAATAATAAATACGTGGATATCGATAATCGTTAAAAAGGCGAAAGTACTTTTTCCTCTATGCTTAAGACTTCTTAATAAATACCAATGCAAATAATTTGTAAGTAATATAATATTTATTGATTCACATAAATTAATAAATAATACAACTGTAATAAAAATAATAAAAAGAACTTGTTAATCATTGCCTTCTTTGTTAACAGCTCTTTTCTCATTCTCCAATATATACTAATTGTTATCCGAATCCTTACTATGTCAGAAACAGTATAAGGATCCATCGACGCGAAAAGTTTTGGAACACATCCTCCATATTTTTTCTCGAGAAGATTTTCGGGCAAAGTCTAGGCGATAGTTTCTTATCAACTTGTCCGTTGATTTTTGCGCATCTTTCAATAGTTTACCTATCAGTAATATTGCAAATGCTATGATATTTGGTCGATGGAGTAAGTAATTTGTGGATTTCTGTTGGCATGTTTTACCAAAAATATTTTTTGATCAACAGCCTTGTTGTTTGAAGTGGGTATCCCAAATCTTCTCTATTGCAGCTTAATGTCCGCTTCCAATAATTTGCAAAATGACGGGAAACCAGAGGACCAGTTTTCGCTTTACTCTTGCTATAATAGCTGGCTCATCACTGTACTCGAAAAAACGTCGAGCTGTGTTGCCATCGTTAGTGCTTCCTAACACTTTCTTTGGCATGTCAATAAGAACTCCTAATCTGTCTCCTTGAAGGCCTGTTGGATGGTAGCTTTTGTCTGTGCTTTCACTACTTTGTCTTTCTGCTTACGGGCTTACCACTTCTATATGTCATGTTAATACGACAAATACAAGCAGCATTCGTACAATCGAATACATGCGTGTAGAGTTATCAGTCGTAGCTTGAAATACGCTGTATTTACTGGGACATAGTATCAATGTTGTTGAACTGAAATGTTGTTTGGCAGAGGTAACAACGTTGGACCCATTTTGTTCCAGCCAAAGTATTCACCTAGCCGTCTATCATCGTCATAGATACGTTGTATTGTACTGAAGCTAGGGTGGCAAAGAGAACTCTTGTGTATGATGCAAGTTGTTTAGTTCGAGTTCATAATTTTCTGTTTTCTTTAAAGACTTTTGTTCGGTTTCCATAATGAATTTAAATTTCAGAGGCCCGCAATTCATAGTAGAGGAGGGTTTGGAATTGTACAACACAATCTGTTCTTGTTGGGTTTGCGTGTTAATACCTGCTAATTGAAGTGGAATAAGAGAGGTTACGAATAAGTTTGTATCAGAAATAATCGGATCAGTGAATTTCATTTTGTACTGGCTCTGACCTGACGTTCCATCGAAGCCCCATTTGCAAATGAAACTCATATCTACAAATCTAATTTATCGATTTGTTCAAGGGCGCCTAATTGAAGCAATATAATTCGATCCACTGTATGATCCAGTAAGCCTTGGAATTTAACCTCAGCTTTTGATTTAGTATAAGTTAGATACTCGTCATGTGGATAACATGTTTTCTTTTTGAATTTTACACACCAAAGTACGGCGAAAATATATTACTGCCTTTCTGTTCAGCCCAATTTTGTAATCGTTGATATTTGTCTCTTGACAATCCAATGTCAAATAGAAGAGCGGTACACAAATGTAACTGGGCGCGACGCAACACTGTTGCCTTTGATCTAAGATGAAACTTTAGAAAGAAAAGACTGGCCGTTCATATTACCGAGGTTTAATAGAAACCTTCTATTTTAAATTTCTTAACTAGAAATTATTTTAGCCGTTTTCTAAATTCTGACCCACTAAGCCCATCTAACTTCTTTCAGGTTAGTCCGGGACAAAAGATCGTAGGGATTGCCTACGTGCAATATTACCCCTACTAACTTCCGTGCGACACGAAGACGAGCAGTACCTTAAAACGGATGAGAGGATGTATATACTTTTCGTCTAAACTTATAACGCAATCGACGGAATTTGGAATATTTAATGACTATTTGATATATTGATTGTTTTAAATACATCAAATAGTAGAAATACAAAAAAAAATAGTTTTTGTCGGCCGTTGAGCGTAAAGAAAATTGATATTTCTGTTACAAAAAACTAGTGAAACGCAACGGTAATTTCTAAGTAAATAAGCTAATTGACCACTTTAAAATTAAAAATAATTCTGAGAAATAAACTCTTATTCTGGTAAAAATAAAAGTAACACGTTCAATAATTCAATAATTGTAAATAAATAAACAAATAATTAAATTCAATTTAAATCAACCAAAAAAACCTAAAAATCTACAAGAGGTGTTCAAACAGGCCTCCACTTTGAGCGAGACAATAACCCAGTCTATTGTAAAATACAGTTCGCGTATTTGCCAAAACTTCTGGGATTATATCCCTATTAGCCCTTTCTATCACGTCCTCACAAAACACCATACGTGTTTCCTGGTTTTTCGGAAAAATTTCTTGAGTTATTCGCAATTTGTAACAACGATATTTGTTCCGCTTTAAGATATTCCGAACTGTTTGAGCGTTCATATCAAGTTCTTCGGCAATTACGGTACTATTGCAAGGAAAATTAATTTCTGCTAAACTACAAACGTCAGTCTCCCGATTTGCTCGTTCTTCAGTAATTTAAGGAACCGGTTGCTTCTCATTATTATCAGTGTATTTTTTACAAATTTTTAAACAACCGGTTGTCTCAAATTTTTTAATAATTTCCGAAATTCTAAATTTTCAAGGAACAGGATGATTTTCGCACGTAAATGCAAATCTGACGATTATTTGCCAGAATAGTGTACCACTTAATAATCTGCTCTTTTTGTTCCGTGGAATCAACTACCATTGTAACAAAAAAATTTGGCGCGAAACACGGTACTTACGCTTCGACGGCCGAATGAAAGCAAATAACTTGGAATCCTCTTATTGTGCTAGAGCGTGGCGTATTTTGCCGCTCGCTCTCACCGCACCAGCATTGTATTACCCCTCACCCTAGGGCCAAACTGGTAATTTACACGTATGTCGATGCTTACAACTGTCTCATTCTGATTTGATGAATAATATAGTATTTTCTTTATCTTATTTAAGAAACGTCCAGGTTCCGGTTTGGATTGTCCAGACTTTTATATCTAGGTCAAATAGCCAAACTTAATAAAGACCATCAAACTGAAGATATAAAAAGAAGAGTCGCACTATCCCGGATATCATTTGGTCAACCCTCATGCATCCTAAAAACAAGAAATATCCGCAATATCTAAGAACTAGAGTGTTCAATCAATACATACTACCTGTCTTACCATATGGACATTTACCAAAGAGAGTAAAGATAGAATTGCAAAAACACAAAGAGCAATGGAGAGACAAATGCTAGGTATCAGACATAGATAAAAAGAAGAACACATGGATACGAGATTAAACAAAAATAAGCGATGTCTCGACACAAGTAGCCATGCTTAAATAGAAATCGCCGATCATACTTTAAAACAGAAAGACACTAGATAGAACAAAATAATCCTAGAATGAAAACCCTGGCAACACAGACGAAGAAAAGGAAGAACGCAAATGAGATGGACAGACGACTTAAAACAATAAGCCTGACAAAAATGGGTACAAACCGCTTAAAATAGAAAATAGTGGAGAGATCCGAATTAAATGTATATGGAAAATAAAGATATTAGCATTTATCCGACACATGATCTAAGTTTATGACTTGCAAAATACTCAACCAGCTTCTATGTTATTGCAGTAATTTTAATGATACCTCGAAATACATTATCCTCAGTAAATGAAAAATGTATCCATTTTAAGGTCAAATAACTCACCTGTCAGTGGTCAAGAAGGAAAATCAAGGCAAAAAGATACAGCAAGACGAATTTTTAAAAGGGAAGCGGGTTGACAGGTAAGTGTAATTTTATTTCTAAACTTTTATAAACAGTAATTTTCTTTCTAATTTTTATTTTTGTAATACATGTTAATCGAAAAGAAATAAACAATATTGTCATATTCTCTTTGCTGATGTTTCTGTGTCATTGTGGAATGAGTGTGATGGCGATAGAAGCGTTCCCATATTCCCATTATCCCATAGACTTAGCCAAGCGGCTCTAGTTCTCCCTTCAGGGGAACATTCACTCATCCCAGATATACTCATATATCATAAGGATGTAGCCCTGTGAAGGAGTTTTCCATATTGCCAGGCCCATAAACTTCCGGACATAGAGGTATTTACTAGGGCCTAATCCCTTGCTAATAAGTCTAATGAGCCACACTTTGAAGGTCTTTCTCAGAATCATCCACAGCAGGATAAGATCTAAATGCGAAGCAGATTTGGATGAAACCCAATTCGGATTTAGAAACGCCCTAGGTACTACAGAGGCTTTATTCGCTCTAAATATACTTCTGCAAAAAATGCCGGGACCAACACAAGGATGTATTCGTATATTTTGTCGATTACGAGAAGGCCTTGGACAGAGTATAGCACAGAAAACTCATAGATATTTTAAATAACCTAGGGGTAGACAGCAGAGGCGTAAGAATTATTAAAAATCTATATTGGCGGCAGAAAGCAACAGTAAGGCTAAGTGGAAAACTCACAGAAGAAAGTAAAATTCTGCGAGGCGTAAGACACGGCTGCATACTATCTGCACTGCTTTTTAATATATATTCAGATAAAATCTTTAAACGGGCTACTCAAGGACAACGAATGGGAGTACAAATCAATGGAAAATAATTCAATACGATATGCTGACAACACTGTTATCCTAAGCGACAAACTACAAGACCTGCAACATCTATTTAACTGTGTTAACACTGGGGGTCAAGAAATGGGACTTAACATAAATATCAAAAAGACAAAATTTATGGTCTTTAGTAGACAACCTCATCTTAACGCTTCAATACAAATAGAAGGAAAAAGTATAGACAGGGTGACTCATTTTAAATATCTTGGATGTTATATCACCGAAAATCTAAACCCAGATAAAGAGATAAGGTGTAGAATAGAGACTGCTAGAGCAACTTTTCAAAAAATGAAACCACTTTTCTGCAATGATAACCTCAACCTAAAACTACGACAGAGAATGATAGGATCATACGTCTGGCCAGTGTTACTATATGGGGCAGAGATCTGGACAATTAAGGCTGCCACGATTAATCGGTTGGAGGCTCTCGAAATGTGGTTACACCGGCGAATGCTGAGAATACCTTGGACAGCTGGGCAGACCAACAAAATGGTACTCAATAGAGCCGACACAACTCGTCTACTATTAAACGCTGTGAAGTGTAGAAAAATCTCATATCTTGGATATATATTCAGAGGGGAACGATATAGAATTCTTCAGCTAATCATGATGGGTAAAGTAGAGGTACGTAGAGGGGTAGGAAGGAGACAGGCTTCCTGGTTGAGAAATATGAATATGAATGGACAGATATACGTAGCGCGGGGGAACTGTTCCAGCTAGCGCAGGACCGTGAAAGACTTGCCAATGTAATTGCCAATGTCAGAGGGATCTGATATGGTACTTGAAGAAGAAGAATCCCTTGCTATAAAACAGGAGATTCTTCGGTACTATGCAGTTGATTGATGAAATTATGAGGATCGTCCAAATGCTATTCATTTACAACTATCTGCGTATTTGTACCTTCATGTTTCTGAATGCGGTGATCTTATCTAATAAAAGGTCTGATCTGTTATGATCGGTAAGCACAGTTCGATCCTAGCTCAGCTTGAATTCATTATTCTCCATCCTGGGGTCCTGGATGTATTAATATTATCATACTTTCTCTACCTGCAACAGTTTGAATTTCTGTGTCAATTCTTGATAGACGATTTTGCCGGCTGAATTGTGTTTTTACTTAAAGCAAATGCTAGTATCCTTCTGTTACGTTCTGGATGTTCTCTGATGTACCACATTTATATCGATAGTGGTCGTTCTGAACTGAGAGGTCCCTGATTATGTATTTAAGATAGTTTTTCATTAGGATGACCTGCTCTTGGATAGCTAGTAGAAACACTTCGGTTTAAGAAAACATTTACCCCGATATCAACCAGTAGTTTGACGCTAATTTGTCGAAATTTTCCTGGTTAACCTTATTTGAATGTCGACCATGTAGACTTCTGTAGCCAGGTTTGAAATTTCTCTTGCTCTGAGTGGTGATGAAGAGTCAGAAAAGATTATTTATGTTTCTAAAAACACTAATAAACTGATCGGTGAGCAAAATTAACAAAATAAGGACAATAGAGCGAAACACGAAGCGATGGTAGACCATAATAGCGCAGGTATGATGACATAAAAAGAACAACTTGATTAGACTGATACCAAGTTGCACCTAAACAGAAATACTTGGAGAGCTCTAAAAGAAACCTATAAAAATATTTCGCCTTATAATTTATTACAAGGAGAACTAATACTCTTTAGTAGCGCCCTTTTAATATTAAGTTGCAGTAACTTTAACAGTAGAAAACTTCAAACACTCTATTATTTTCCCCCATATTTATCTAACAAATAGTAAAAACAAGAAAAATATTAAGTTGGTGCGAAAAAGTGTAACTGACAAACTTCAACGCGACGTTGTTGGCCCCAGGCTGAGAAGCATAGAGCTTGTTCACGTTGAAAATTTGATTAGAGCGAAAAATAAAAATAAACGAGAAGCTTCAAGACCTCAGGCTCTTTTTCGACGAAAAGTTTGTCTTTTAAACGCCTGAAAGCTTCTTTTGTTATGACAGCAATAGAATTGATAACCGTTATGTTAAAGTCACTCTCATGGAAAATCGTATTACACAATTAAACATTTAAATATTAATTTGCGGTAAAAATAATACAAGAAAATGTTTAAACAGTACAAATATGGTTGGTACTATGGATAAAATATTTATAGATCCGCAAAGTTCAATCCCAAAAACGGCAAATTTACGACAGTAAAGTGTAAACATCGTAGATCAGATATCGGCATGCGCACTACAAAATGATCAGGTGACCATCGATAGGACCGAACTTCGAAAATCTATTTAGTTAGTTCAATTAGGCATAAATGGTGTCTAAATCAAGCAAGTTATCAAAGTTGAGTCACATCATATGGGCACAAATAATATCTGAAGCAGAAGGGAATAATCCGGTCTGTGTCTACCGATGGGAGTTAGTTTAGTCATTTCTTATACTGTGAAAGTAAAATTGTGAAGAAAATGTATCTTACTATTTCTCTAATCTATTGTTTCCGTCTGTGTGCGTTAACTTTCTTGTTGTAGGGTGGGAGTGAATAATTAACAATTTATTCTCTAATTATTAAAAAATAATGACCTTCTTTTCCTTATCTTTTTTTTGCATTTTTTAAGAAAATATTGATACGAAATGGGTTTGTCAACGGATATGTATAATTTAAAAATAATTTTATATAATAATGTTTTTCTGCCGTAATGGTGAAATGAGCATATATTTTCATATCGCATTAATTTTTTCGACAAAATGATGAAAATGTTATTTGAAATAAAATAAGTGAACAAGGTCATTGCTGGGGGTGAATAAAAAAAATACACCAAACTCTCTAACTTATTTCGTAATATTTTGCTTTTGTTAACATATTAATGAATTTTTTATTTGACGATTTCATAGTGGGGATTGCCATGACAACATGAATCATGACAATTTCATAAAATCAGTACGGACATAACTAATCTGAATTTACTTCCAAAACCAGTATTATTAATGAACAACGGTTTTTAACGTTATGTCCTCAATCTTCAGACATACAAAATAATAAATCATAGAATGGCTGCAGAATAAAAAAAAAACATTTGAGCTGGGTGGATACATCGGTTAAATATAAGGTGGATGAAGTTATGCAAGAATATGGACATTGTGCAAATTAGCAACTGGAAAAAAGTCGGCAATTTGAAAAAATAATTCAAACAGAGCTTAGAAATTATAGAGCCAATAGCCGATTCTGGGTAAAATATAAACCTTGTACTGAAATATTTTATGTATATAACAAAATAATAATGCATTATAATTATTGTAAGTTATATATATATGTATGTTTTAAAATATTCCAATTTCATTTTGAGGATGTATGTTTTTATTTATATAAGTATTGTAATAGATGGAGAAATTGTACTATTTCTTGACATATTGATGAATGTACTTTTTTCATATGATAGAATAAACTATTCTATGGTTTGGTGCGAATTTTCAGATTTTTTTAAAGAATTGATTGCTTAAAAGTTCAGTTTATCTTTTGGTAATCATTTGGAAAGTGCTAAAAATATATCATACTACATGTTTTGGAAATTTAATGTTATACGAAAACACTATAAATCCAAAAACGTTGTAAAGCAACACTATTTTTTACCCTATAGAGAAAAAGGAAAATAAAACAAATAAAATATGTACACATTCCATTATATTAAATAAAAACACAAAAACAAATAAAATAAATCACTTAAAACGCTATAAATCCGTTTAAATTGCACGCAACTCACAAAGCAAACATAAACACAAAAATCTCGTTGAGCCGATACTGTGCTGTTTACGGATGGTGCTACGAAACAACCGATTGATAATAGGAAGTCGCTTATGCGCATGCCCTTATCTGATCAACGTCCAAAAAAAATGACTGGCGCCCGATGTGCAGAGAAGCATTTTTTCGCCATTTTTGCCATTTTTTGGCTTTAGAAGCCGACAAGAGTAGGGATCCATAGTAGTGGTCAGTGGTTGGTACAGAACCGGTTAAATAAAATAGGCAGTCAGGCTAGATTTAAAACTCTTCACCTGAACAACATGATTTATTGCAGCATACACATTCTTATATTATATTTAACATACTAATATTAACAGTGACAAACTTTTCAAGTCCCTTAGTAACATATTATTACCATGTATTGAGTGTAGTCCATATATTGTTACACTTATATGTAAGTAACCCAAATGTTCCTAGTTTTTAGTGAATGTTACTTGTAAATTTATTTATAGCTCTATAAAGGAATTTTAAATTAAATATAGTAACAGGTAACAATCTGTAAGGCTACGAGTCGCTACGCTGCTAGGGATGTGAGTACATTCTCAAACAAGCCGGCAACTTCCACTTTGGCTAACCAAGACTTTTCCCGAATGCGCACGAAAGAACAAGAATAACGTCTGCCAATATAAAAATGCCGCAGTCACATATAAGGAAGAGTAGAGTCGAACTGAATCGTACTATCAACCTAAAGAACCTCTAGTGATTTCAAAACGATAAATGAGCTAGTAGTTAATGTATAGTATGTACATAACTATTAGTAATGTAAACCAGTTTAGTGATTTCTTATTGTTTAAATAAATTTCTACAAATACCCAATCTTTACAAATCGCACTTGGGCAGGTTGAACGTGAAAGTAAATAAATATTGCTCTGTAAATGTATGTTGGATCGTTGGTTGAAAACGGGTAATTTTGTCAAGTCTGACGAAAAGCTGAATGGACACTCAAGTGCTTCTTTTACTTCAGTCCCTGCTTTGGAACCAACATAAGGTGGCAGTTATAGTGAGCTCCTGTCTCGTCAGACTGAAAACAAAGAAAAAATAGGCGAAGTGAGTGAGAAAAAAAAGAAACGAAAGTGGTAAAATAGCTCTCGAGGCATCATTTCAAGTTAGTTACAGAATTGCAAGATCTGGACAAGAACAAACAGTGGCAGAAAATTTGATTGGACCTCCACCTTGAGAACAAGAATGCATGTATGAATGATTTATAATTTCTGAAGATGAAATGCCACGAAAAAAAGCATAAAACGTATGCTAATTATTTGTATTGCATATATTTTTTAAATTGTTCAGTCATTCTGATAATGATAGTTAATAATGGGTTTGTTATTGCATTTAGCTGAAATACCATATATATGAACAATATGTAATGAAAAAAATAAAAAATATATCACATATGAAATATAGTGCTAAAAGCTGGCATGCGCGGCCCATGACTCTCTTCTTCTCCGCTGCTTGTATCCTCCCACCACCTCTGCTTCGCTCGGCTTCGAATGCTTGTTTACGCGTATCACGTTATATTCTGAAGCATTTTTAGTACATTTCAAAAAATTTATGCGAAAATCTGAGATAGACAAATTGTAGCCATAATCTTTATATTCATAACCCGTTTGGTAAATTCAAGATGAACTTATAGGGTTAATACGATGACATTGATAAGGAAATGATCTAAATTACTCATATTGCAATTAGATAAAGACTACTATAGCACCAAATTTTATCCCTCGCCTGTTTAAAGTACATATAATAAAAATCATTTCTCGGCAAATCTTTGGTTAATATTGTAAATTACCAAAGATACAAATTTTAAAAAAAAATCATTTTTGAGCGTTATTCCGACTTCTCTCGATGAAAAATCGTCCGATAAAGGTCTATAAAATATTATTTTGTAGGCTCTTTAATTATTTACAAATAATTAATTCAAAGTAATGCGATTTATTCAATACTACAAAATACAGGGTGTCTCAAAAGAAAGTACACATTTGTTTTGCTTATTGCGTGAACGAGCGGCGCGGCGGGTATGTCAATCGGTAGCCTGGCTGGGAATTTAGTCGTTATGGAGCGTTTCTCGGGAGCGGACCGTGCTTTGTGCGTACGTGAGTTTTACAAAAACGGTAATGCGGCGACTGTAGCGCGTAGAAAATTCTGCAATTTTCGACATATTCGTCACGTAAATGATGCGCCAAGCGCTCGGCTTATTGGAAAATGGGTCCAGAAGTTTGAAGAGACCGGTTCAACACTAGATAAACCAAAATCCGGGCGTCCGAAGTCTTCGAGAACGGTCGAAAACGTAGAGAGTGTTACTCAGTCTGTTCGTGACGACCCAAACGTTTCGATTCGTAAGCGTGCTGTTGCTTTAAATGTGCATAGGTCATCATTATTCCACATTTTACACAAAGATTTAGAGCTGCACCGCTATAAAATTCAGTTGGTGCAAGAATTGAAGCCTCAGGATGCTGGTCAGAAGCTTGACTTCGTAAACCAGATGACTGAACGCTTTTCAACGTTTACCAACATCTTCTTTTCGGATGAAGCCCATTTTCATCTTAATGGTCATATAAACAAACGAAATTGCCGCTATTGGAGTGCAAACAATCCAAAACACAAACATCCGAAACCTTTACATTCGCCGAAAGTAACTGTACGGGCTGCGATGTCGGCGCGAGGAATTATCGGCCCGTACTTTTTTGAAGATGAAAGGGAACGCACAGTAACAGTGACTTCAGAGCGGTATGTGGAGATGTTAGACGACTTCTTCGTGCCTGAACTGCAAAATTTTCCTGGCTATAACCAAAGAACATGGTTCCAGCAAGACGGAGCAACTTCACACACGTCCAACATGTCTCTGCCACGAGTGCGTGAAATTTTTCCTGGCAAATTGATCTCAAAGAAAGGTGACATAAGTTGGCCTCCACGCAGTCCGGATTTATCACCTATGGACTTTTTCCTATGGGGTTATGTCAAATCAAAAGTTTACGCCAACAAACCGACTTCCCTGGCAAAATTAAAAGAAAATATTCACAACGAAATGGCAGACATCACGGAGAATACCTGCCGAGCCGTCATGGGCAATTTTAGTGCTCGATTAAATGAATGCCGTGAGCGCAACGGATTACATTTGGACGATATTATTTTTAAAAAATAAATTCCCAAACAATGTATTTTAATATGTAATAAACATTTTTTCAATAAAGTCCTGACTTTTTTTTAAATCGATTTTTTGAATGTGAACTTTCTTTTGAGACACCCTGTATAAGCCAAAACCAAGTCACTTTTTTACGGTTTTTATTGTTTAAAAAAGTCCCAATGCTCAGTTGGAGTTGAATTTGCTCTATTGATTGTGCTATAGAAAAATTTACACATATTAAATTGATTTCATTTTATAATAGTTTATTATCTACTTTTATTTTAGTGCAAATTTTGAAGGCGGTTTAGTATTTTTTGTAAAATAAAAATTAATGCAAATAATTATAAAAACGTATACATCGTAACATCATTAAACCACCTTTCCAAATAAAAACTGTATATTGAATTTTATCTTATAGCGATGTATTTATTTTCTAAACATTTTAACACCAAGAGCAGAAGTAAAAATAAAGAAAAAAAAAAACTATTGTTTTTAAAGAACTTCAACTCCACGTATGACGCCTCCGGATGTTAAGCAAGAGTCTTACGTCTAAATTTCTGTTAAACTGAAATAAAAATAAAAATAGAGAGAAAGCTTAACACCCCTTAGCTATTTTCTTGAGGGAATTTTATGTATTTTTAGCACTTAATTTTTTCTTATATTCAGTGAGATCTTACATATACAATATGATAAAAGTTTCTAGTGTTACACTTTGGGGAGCGTTAAAATCGACGTACTTGATATTTTTGATTTCGGAGCTATATATGGTAAACATAAATGATTACTTATGAAAAAAGATATGTAATAAAAGTGTTAATTATTCGTTAAAAATGTATTTATACATTCTAAAAGTCAATGTGGTTTTTTGAAATAAAAACGCTATTGGAAGTAAAATTATTTGGTCAGTTAATATGCTGATAAATACAGGTTCAGGTTTCAAGCTCTAAAGAGTTGCCGTCCTTCAATAGGGATTAAGTTAGCTTTATGTGGCTCGACAATAAAATGTGAGTCGATATGCAGTCCAAAAAGTCTTAAGATCAATTCCATTCAAAATCATTCAGTGAAAATACTGGAAAAAAAAATAAAATGCTTTTTCAGAAAAATATATTATTACGAAACCTAAAAAGGTATACCCGAATTTTGTTGTTTTGAAAAAAATCATTTTCAAGGAAGTTTTCGAGATTTTAAGGTTGAGCTTAGAGTTTTGAAGTGAAGAAAGTCACTTTTTTATTCAAAATTGTATATTTTTATGACTAATAAACGTAATTTAGTTTTCTCTTTTGATTAAGGTCAGATGAGTCATAAACTTTCAAAAAAAAAATTTGGAAACTGAAAATTTTTCTAAATTAACAAAATGGCGTTTTTTTTGAAAAAAAAACAAACGCAATTTTCCCAAAAACTACATTATTTTTCGATGAATTCTTTTCGGTGGTACTTTGTTATATGCTTCTTTAACTACAATTGTTTTTATGGGTTCTAAAATGCAGGGAGAGACATAAAATTTTTTTTTCAATTATCGATTCCATTTCAAATCATGCATATTAAGAAAACAATTTAATTGAAAAGACTCAAATTTTCTAATAAAAAAATCGTAACATAAAAATTAAACGGATTTAAATTTCCACTTTTTTAATTGCAGACTTTACTGATGACACTGTGTATTTGTTTGTCTTAATTAAAATGTGTATTACTTTTAGACACAAACTGCATTTTCAAAAATTCTTATTTTATGAAGATACCATATACAGGGTCAAAAACATATAACTGTGCATCACATGTGACCAAATTTTAATAGCCTTATTTGGATTTTGTAGAAAAACACAAATTTAATACGGCGTCACTTTAAACAAAATATGTCTGTGATGAAACATTGTCAAAACTAAGAAGTTTTAACTAGGTTGCGTTGAGTCTTATTTTGTAACAGTGGTGCAATTTGCAAATAATAGGCAAAAAACTATATTATCTTATATACTTGAAATTTTGCATATGGGGTAAAAATTATATTTAGAAAAACTTTTTTCGATATTTTGAACTATAACCTCACTTTTGAATTTTTTTTGGAAATTAAATAAAATTTGACAGATAATGTTAATCACGTGACTACTATTTTTTTGGTTCATTTTCATCTCGATCGAAGCAGAAATTGATGCAAAAGTTAAATGTCAATTAAAGCTATTAATAAAAAAAATCCCAGGTGAGGACTTTACTGGTCACACTATATATATATATATATATATATATATATATATATATATATATATATGTATATATATATATATATATATATATATATATATATATATACAGACTAGTTGGTTCTGGTCAGTACAGGGTACGCAAGTAAATCTCACCATGAGAAAAGTGAATCTTTTAAGCAACTTATATCAAAGTAAATAAAAAGTTCGATACAAGCTGTGTGGAATTCAATTATATTTTAAAAAAAATTTATATTATAAAATGAATAATCAATAAAGTATAGTAGGATCTCCAACATTTTTTTAGATGCAATTAATGTATTAAAAGCGAATAAAAAGTTCGTCATAAATAGATAAACGAGTTCATAAGTGGAAATTGAAATTTGCAACTTTTCAGGAAATTTAAAATTTTAATAATTATGTAGGCATTTATTCTCAAACGCCTACAGAACCCTGCCATTTGCTTGCCCAGTCGCACTTGACCAAATCTTTTAAAACTAAAATGAAAATTATACATATTTGGACGCCTTCTCTGATTTTGTAGTAAAAAACGAAATTAAAAACTACATAAATTTTCTGAACCAAAGAAAATTGTATAAAGTTCCAAGAGTTTCTCATTGAGAAAACTACTTAGTAAAGTCATTCAATAAAAAAACTAAATTCATCTAAAACATAATTTTCAATTTTTTACCCCTTTGTCAGGTTAAATAGTTTTTAGTTGCTAAATTTTGCGTTGGTGTCAATTTTTTTATTTTGACAACGATCGGAATTAAGATGCCAAAACGTCACGTATTTCTTTTAAGTCAAAACTTCAAATATATTTTAATAATAGAAAGAATTTTCAGAAAAAATAACTCCAAAACTGCACTTTTTATATAATATAGATTTGTCTCGAATGTACGATTTTTTTTCTTGACACTATTAACTTGAGCTTGGAAGGTCAGAAAATGAACGACCTATAAAATGTAATAAAGGTCTACGCAAAGGAATGAAATGAATCTTCCCTGGAAGGGCCAGTAAATTTATCTGCACCCGCCATTTTACCAATCAGGATTATCGACGGACGAGTAATATCCATCCATCTATCAGACACAATCCTTCGGAATGTAGAACATACCGTTTAATGGGGTAAAGATAAAGTGATGTGGGTATCAGAAGTTTAGAACACGGAAAAGGTATATTTAACGTTCAGATTTATTTCAGTCTATTATACACTTTCATACGTGAAGCTGGAAAAGGTGGTACAGACTTTCTCTATTATTGGGTTACTCGTTGAATTATATATTTCTAAATTTAGCTGCCTTTAGTAAGGACTCTTTTATAATGCAACTAATTTAATCCATGTTGATTTCCTTAAACATTTTTTTTTTTAAGTTGGAATGCAAATTTAAAATTTTCGAAAAAATAAATAAAGGGTGTTCCTTATAGAGGTATAGAACTTTTAAATGGAATAAAACAAAGATGAATTTTTTAAATTGACATGAAATTTACTTTATTCGAAAGATAACCTCCTGGCATTATAATTTAAATATGACTTCTGGCATATGACCGCCACGGCTGGCTTGGACGTAGTCTAATCTGGAGGTCCAATTTTCGATGACTTTTCCAACATTTTTGGCCGTATATCGGCAATAACGCGGCGAATGTTATCCTCCAAGTGATCAATCGTTTCGGGCTTATCGGCGTAGACTAGCGACTTCACATATTCCCACAGAAAATAGTCTAGCGGCGTTAAGTCGCACGATCTTGGAGGCCAATTCACGGGTCCGAAACGTGAAACTATGCGGCTACCAAACGTTTCCTTCAATAAATCAATTGTGGCACGAGCTGTGTGACATGTTGCGCTGTCTTGTTGAAACCACAGCTCCTGCACATCATGGTTGTTCAATTGATGAACGAAAAAGTCAGTAATCATGGCTCTATAACGGTCACCATTGACTGTAACGTTCTGACCAGCATCGTTTTTAAAGAAGTACGGACCAATGATTGCACCAGCTCATAAAGCACACCAAACAGTCAGTTTTTCTGGATGTAACGATGTCTCAACATACACCTGAGGATTATCATCACTCCAAATACGGCAGTTTTGTTTATTGACGTATCCATTCAAACAAAAGTGAGCTTCATCGCTAAACAAAATTCGCTTATGAAAATCGGTATTAACGGCAATCTTGTTTTGGGCCCATTCACCGAATCTACGCCTTGCTAGGTGATCGTGTGGCTTCAATTCTTGCACGAGATGGATTTTGTAAGCACGCAAACCAAGATCTTTCCGCAAAATCTTCCATAAAGTGAATGGATACATATTCAATTCCTGTGCACGATGGCGGATAGACTGATTCGGGTCTTCCTCTACGCTACGCTCTACAGCAGCAATGACTTCTTCTGTACGCACTGTACGACGTCTCTGTGGATGCGTATTATCATTTAAAGTAAACATGGTGCGAAAACGTTCCATAGTTAATCGAATTAATTGCTCTGATGGACGATTATGTTGACCGTAAAATGAACGTAGTGCGCGATACGTATTTCGAACAGAACCATGATTTTCAAAATAAATTTGCACAATTTGGAAGCGTTGTTCAGGCGTCAGTCTATTCATGTTGAAATGCCAAACCAAATTAAACATAAATCACTTGACCGCTGACAAAATGGCCGCCAGTTAAAAAAGTGTTCCCAACTTAAAGTTCTATACCTCTTTAAAAAAACACCCTTTATTTATAGCCAAACCAAATTTTTCGACACTGGTATTTCACACCAAAACCTCACAATTAGGAGAGAAGAAATTTTTTAACTTTACTCCTATAGATAAGAAGAAAAATATACTCAAATGTATGGGTCAAGTAAAACTCGTAAATAAATAATAACAATAAAAACTTTTAATAGAACAATAAAAATGTTTGTCCAGCATAAAGCTAGGCTAAAAATAAAATTATCAGGTTCAAAAAATCTCACATTCAAATAAAATTTAACATATAACACTCTAGTACCTACTGGGATCAAAATATAACGCAAACCCTCTATACACCACGGTCATGGAATGCCAGAAAATTGTGAAATGCCTTACAAAAAAAAAAAGAATGGAATATATCCAATTATAGGTTATTATTTAAACATAAAAAATTATAATAATTAAAGTTGGTCTGTTAAATATATGGTGAGACTACCAGCTATGTAAACTCTCCAACTACCGGCGTAAATAAAGATAAATCAGAAACATAAACAATAGGAAGACCTCCAGAAAAAAAAATGGTAGGAGGGATTTGTAGGAAAAATACCAGTAGGAAAGACTCCGATGTTTTTATTGGAGTTTAACAGAATTCCTTCGTCGAAACGTTCAGTAGTGTCAAAATCACTGTCTCCAGGTTTATCCTGGTAAAATAATCCAAAAAGGCAAAGGCAAAAGATATAACAACCAATCAGGAAAAAGTGAAAGTTAACACAAAATCGCCTTCATTTTATATTTAAGATCTATACTTGCGCGCCACACTGCTTCTTTCAGACGTCAAAAAAGAAATTTAAAATAGTGACACATTATATAGAAATGACAGCTCAAAAATGACCCTGGGCAACAACAGTTGGCTGAAATAAATTTGTTAAATAACATTCCGGGACCGAAGCATTGTACTGAACAATCACTTAGAAAACAAACGAACTTATAGTCGATGATACGTTGTTATATCACAGGATTCGGTATAAACAAAGAACTTTTAAGCTATTATTAATGGCTGGTAAACTGGCTAAAATTATAAAAAAAAATTACTTGAAAACCATATAAGTAGACTAGAAAACTTTTTTGAATTTTTGGAGGTGGTATCGCATCAAAAGGGCCTTGAATGTTATATGGGATGATTCGGAATAAAACAATGCAAGTTTTTACAGCAATATTTATTATTTTAGTTACCATTTGTGACTCGTAAAACATTCTCCGAAAAATCATTAACATAAAAATCGGATTTTTTTTTTGTTTTTAGGGGTGGGGTAGGATCAAAAGAGCCATGTATGTTGCACGGGAGAATTCGTTATGAAAATACACATTTTTCAAATAAAAATAATTTTTCCCAATCTCAAGGAAAAAAGCTACAGCAATTATTCAGATTTAGCGATGAAACAGATCTCAAGATAAAAAATAAAGTCAAAAAAATGGAGTGGTTATAACTAGTAGTGGAGGATAGGGGCATCGGGTGCATTTTAGTAGCGTTTGATGCATCTTGTAGATGTAGTAATATGCACATTTAGTGAGTTTTTCATTTCCCTTCAACGAGCATTTTGCCCATCTTAATGGGGGGCATCTTTTAATCGATAAATATGTATTCATATTTTCTTTCACATAGTTTTTGCTTTTTACTTTAACAACTTAGCTTAAGTTTATATTCCTTTTGATATTTATTTAATCACTTTTAGGAAACTAATATAGCCCTGATACTGATATGTCTGCAAAGTTAGTTTCGTGTCTACGTTATTAATTAGAAGCGAGGAAACGTAGTGCTTACTAAATGCAATAAAGAAGGAATGTGGTGAATACTCCTAGAGTAGGTTTGTGAAATAATCAGCCCAAATGTATATACAGTATAGATATGTTTGTTACAGACTTCACGTATAATAATTTTACAATGAATTTTGCTAATATTTCATAATATTTATTTACAACTATGAATCAAAGTATATTTATATTTTTTATTTGCAATTGCATTGCTGATATTTTTTATTTATTATAGATCTCGATATCGTGAAAAATAATTTGAAATAATTTTATTTTTATTTATTAGATATATTACAACATATATATTATATATATATATATATATATATATATATATATATATATATATATATATATATATATATATATATATATATATATATGACACAATCGTTATCTGGCAACACGGGGAAAAAATCTCAAAAGTTTCCTGGAACACATAAACAGTATACATTCCAAAATTAAATTCACCATAGAGACAGAACAGGAAAGAAAACTACCATTTCTGGATATCCTACTGAAAAGAAAAGAGGATGGCTTGCTTTCGCACACTGTCTACAGAAAGCCCACTCACACCAACAGATACCTCAACGTCGATTCACATCACCAACACGCTCAATTATTTGCAGTAATGAAATCGCAGTCCTTTACAGATCAATAAAATTACCACAAAGAGTTGAACATACTGAAAGTCGCCCTAACAAAAAACGGTTATAAAAAAAACATAACATACATCTAAAAAACAAACACTTGGCCCCAAAAAATCGCGAAAACCTAGAGAATAGCTCCAAAGCTTTTGTTCCTTATGTAAGAGGCACCACAGACAAGATCGCAAAAATACTCAGGAGACACAACATTGAAACCATTTTCACCACAGACCGTAAAGTAAAAGATCTCTTGCCAACACCTAAAGAAAGAATCCCTCTAGAAAACAAGGAAATGTACGAAATTCCATGTGAAAAATGCAGCTCATCTTACGTAGGCCAAACTAACCGTAAAATAAGCGCCAGAAGAGACGCACATATGAACGCTGTCAAGCAAAAAACAACTTCTTCTGATCTGGCCCAACACTGGTTAAACACAGGACATAAGATAAATTTCTCGGGAACAAAAATGCTATCGAGATGATAAAACCTCTCCACAAGAGTTATAAGGGACGCCATTGAAATTGCAAAGAGTCCCAACAACTTAAATAGCAGAGATGATAGCCAACGTGTGCCTAATACCTGGAAAAATCTGCTCACAAAATATCAACCAGTACCACTTAGTAACGAAATAGATTACAACTCGGCAACCCAACCCCAAACACTGGCAACAGGGCCGATGACGCGCAGCAGGTCTCGCAACCTGATGGGCCGGAACCATTCGGAAAACGAACGCGTCCGACGCGCACACGGGACCGACAGCACCGGAGTTGCAGGCGTCAGTTCGCTCGTAGACGTCATACAATGAGCTTTGAAAATGGTGAATGAGATTTCACCGAAACGTCAGCTGCCTTACAGTCCTGAGAGGGACTCAGCACATACACGGAATGCCCGAAAACCTTCGATTACACATCACACCCGTGAGAATATCCGACATAACATATATATATATATATATATATATATATATATATATATATATATATATATATATATATATATATTCTTGATTCTTGAACCATAGATTATATCATTTTTCTTTATTTTGTCTTTTCTTGGGTTTAGGTTCTAAATTTAATAAAAACACAAAACGATTGACGTTTGGCCCTTTATTCAAGGGATTTTCAAAATTCTTTCCTCCTAAAAATATATAATTAAAATACATAAAAAACATATTTACAATTTCAAAAAACAAACAAGACACTTAAAAACAGTATTCAAAACTTTAAAATTTTTAAAATATGTTTTTTATATAATGTATTTTAATTATATATTTTTAGAAGGATCTTTCCTTCTTTTGAATATCCCTTGAATAAAGGGCGAAACGTCAATCGTTTTGTGTTTTTATTAAATATAGAACCTAAGCCCAAGAAAAGACAAAATAAAGAAAAATGATATATATATATATATATATATATATATATATATATATATATATATATATACATATATGGTAGCGTAGTGTTTCACGGAAAACGGTTATACACAAAAAAATTAAAATGCCATACTAAAGGTTAGTACCTTTCTTGGAATCTGGAAAATAATGACACTACAATACGTGCAATCAAAAATTAAAAGTTAAAATTTCTTAATAAAAAACAAAGACTCCTTTTTATATCTAATCTGTAGTGTCCCAAAAAAAATGAAAAAAGTTGACCTTCCATAACATCTTAAAATTAATAATACATTTAGAAATTAACATTCATCGTAGTGACTAGATACCATGAGGAATTTAAACAGTAATAAAGAAGAAGACAAATGAAGGTAAAAGATATAATAAGATAAATCAGATGAAGCCTGTTACTTTAAGACAATATAGCTGCTAAATGTATTTTAAAATAATTTGTCTTCTGCAAAGGAATGATAAGAATAGTTTAGCTCCTCAAACATGGAATAGCCTAGGAAGTGAAGTCAACATTTTACAGATAAACTTCAAACAAGCAAAAGGTAAACGATAAAAATTAAGACTCACCGCCAGTCTCCATGACGAAGTAGGTTGGAACTCGAGTATCCTTTCCCATATGCCTTTAGCCTCAGTGTGCTTCGTACAGTATTTTTCAGTCAAGTTTCTTTAGATAAACATACTATCATCTCATGAATCTTAGATGGCACAGTGATCATTTTACCCTGGTGATAAAGCTGAAAAACCATAAAACTAAGTAGTACAAAACTTAACACACCATTAGGTTGCCCACATGCTTTATTAACCGGCAGTTTTAATTAAAAAATAGGTAATTCAGACCAGCAACAGATCTTTAAGATAATTTCCATGGACTTGTGTCAAGATGGCCTACCATAAATTTAGAAAAAATTTCTGAAAAGTGAATATTATCGTTATAAGACAAATAAATTACTGCTCTGCAGATACATCTAAACATACCTAAAGAAAGACAAAAGGTTTTGTATCTCAGAGAAGATAATCTGCTAAATTTTGAAAAAAGATCTTAAAAGAATAAATAACCGTTCCTCGTTCTTTCATAGTCAGCGAAGGAAGACTTCGAGTTTATGATTTCAGTCTTCCACCACAGGAATAACCTTCAAAGGACCTTGTACCGATTTTTTTAGTTTGGCAGAACCAACTAACCGTATCAAAAAGATAACTAACTAACAAGAATAACACGAGACTCTTTTAAACTAATCAAATTATAAAAAATAATTACCTCTTCTTTTCACTAAAACATCCTTTTGAAAACAAAACACTGACAAATGTGAAAAATGGTTCAAATGAACTACGTCTACTTGCGATCGATAATCATCACGAGACTTATCAGCCGATTCCTAAGCTTTATGGGGGTATTAGGAAAAATAGAGTGACTGAATGATAAAAATTCCGTAATAATGTTTGTTGGTTGTAGATCAACATTGTAAAATACCAACAAACCACAGATACGCATACACCGGAGGAGAGGAAAATTTAAAAATCTAAATTTAAATTAGATATAAAAAAATATTTTAAAGCCGTAGAATTAGTTTAATAAGCTACCGCTTTTCTTCTACTTCGGGTCGTTTAAAAGAAAAAATGTAGATAGAGAGTTTATTTCCTGCAAATTTAGTTCTAGTTCTTTCTACGTATGCGTTTCAATTACCTAATATTTATTTATATCTTGCTGAAATTTTAATTTTTAAGTTTTTTACTACTCCGGTATATCCATAGATGTGGTTTTACTATCGATATTTTAGAGTCTCACATCGAAAATGTCTGCAGGATTAACATTCTGCATGTGTCGGAATATAAATTTTAAATGGACGGTTGTTTCTTATGAGTTTTGTTCTTTGTTCGTTACAGGTCCACTAATAATTAGGTGATAGAAACGCTTACAGAGAAGGAATAAGAGCTGAATTTGCAGGAAATAAACTACCTGTCTTTCTTTTTTCTTTTAAACAACCTGAAGGAGAAGAAAAGCGTTAGCTTATTAAATATTATACATAAACTTGAAATAATTAGGCTTATACTCATTTATTTTTATCGGAAGAGAGACTTTCTGAATTACTACTCGAGCAAACGCAACTCTATGGTCATTTAACATACGGCAAGAATGTACCCCAATTTATAAAGTTTCGTTTCTTTATTTTAGCTAGTTTTAAGGATTTTTCGCAATATTTTTACGAAATTTTGTGAGCAGTTACGTATTTTTATGATTTTTCCCAATATTTTCACAAAATGTTGTGAACAGTTAAGTATAAAATTTGCTATGGTTATAAATTTCAAAATACGTTTTAGGCAAAGTGTGAATAAGTTAGTAAATCTGCGACGGCCAAGAATAAATTATAAGAGGAATTAGTGGTATCGAAGATAAAAATATTTTAACATCGTAAGAAAAACGTTAAAATGAAAAAAAAATTTACTGCTTTTGTTTATAAAATTTTAAAACTTTACTTGTAAAATTGGATTACCATTTTGTAAAGGTATCAAAGAGAATACTATAGTTTTTTAGATATAGATGTTAATATAATATAATGAAATACATTTTTAATAGATATAGTTAAATACAAATTTAACCAGATTTGCTACTTTTAGAGCAGATTGTTTCATCTTACAGCTTTGAAGTTGAAGAGTCTATTAAAACTCTTAAAAACTGTAAAATTAGACAAAAAACAGCGACTAAACTTATGATAAGAATTAAAATTAAAAAAAAATACTAGAATATATAGTTGTTCACTGAAAAAAGTAAAAATAATAGCCTTGTAAGTGTTAATAATTCATTTATATATATATATATATATATATATATATATATATATATATATATATATATATATATATATATATATAAATTAAGAGAGGATTAAACCGATTGAAGTATAATAAATCAGTTATTTCTTGTTGTTTATCTAAATTACTTGAGAGAACTTTAAATTACTACACAGAAAAAAATCTCTCGCAAAAGTCAGTTTATCTGTTTGTCTTACGTACGATTTTCTCAGTAACCATAAATGGATTTTATTGCGATTTTCACCAAACGATAGAGTCTTTCACAACGAAGATTAAGAAGTAAAATTTATGGATATTTTATGTAAAATAAAGTCGGAAAAAAATCGATCATATGCGCTATGTAAACAAAGAGTTGAAAGGTAACATACCAACAATAACCCCATGCAAATCCTGGGCAAATCGCTAATACAATATATTTTTAGAAACAGTTCGTAAACATTTTTTATAAAGGGTGTTTTTTATAGAGGTATAGAACTTTTAAATGGAATAAAACAAAGATGATTTTTTAAATTGACATGAAATTTACTTTATTCGAAAGATCACCTTCTGGCATTATAATTTAAATATGACTTCTGGCATATGACCGCCACGGCTGGCTCGGACGTAGTCTAATCTGGAGGTCCAATTTTCGATGACTTTTTCCAACATTTGTGGCCGTATATCGGCAATAACGTGGCGAATGTTGTCCTCCAAGTGATCAATCATTTCGGGCTTATCGGCGTAGACTAGCGACTTCACATATCCCCACAGAAAATAGTCTAGCGGCGTTAAGTCGCACGATCTTGGAGGCCAATTCACGGGTCCGAAACGTGAAACTATGCGGTTACCAAACGTTTCCTTCAATAAATCAATTGTGGCACGAGCTGTGTGACATGTTGCGCCGTCTTTTTGAAACCACAGCTCCTGCACATCATGGTTGTTCAATTGATGAACGAAAAAGTCAATAATCATGGCTCTATAGCGGTCACCATTGACTGTAACGTTCTGACCAGCATCGTTTTTAAAGAAGTACGGACCAATGATTCCACCAGCCATTAAAGCACACCAAACAGTAAGTTTTTTTGGATGTAACGGTGTCTCAACATACACTTGAGGATTATCATCACTCCAAATACGGCAGTTTTGTTTATTGACGTATTCATTCAAACAAAAGTGAGCTTCATCGCTAAACAAAATTCGCTTATGAAAATCGGGATCAACGGCAATTTTGTTTTGGGCCCATTCACCGAATCTACGCTAGGTGATCGTGTGGCTTCAATTCTTGCACGAGTTGGATTTTGTAAGCACGTAAACCAAGATCTTTCTGCAAAATCTTCCATAAAGTGAATGGACACATATCCAATTCCTGTGCACGATGGCGAATAGACTGATTCGGGTCTTCCTCTACGCTACGCTCTACAGCAGCAATGACTTCTTCTGTGCGCACTGTAGGACGTCTCTGTGAATGCGTATTATCATTTAGAGTAAACGTGGTGCGAAAACGTTCCATAGTTAATCGAATTAATTGCTCTGATGGACGATTATGTTGACCGTAAAATGGACATAGTGCCCGATACGTATTTCGAACAGAACCATGATTTTCAAAATAAATTTGCACAATTTGGAAGTATTGTTCAGACGTCAGTCTATTCATGTTGAAATGCGAAACCAACCTAAACATAAATCACTTGACAGTTGACAAAATGGCCGCCAATTAAAAAAGAGTTGACAACTTAAAGTTCTATACCTCTATAAAAAACACCCTTAAATATGTTTAACAAAAATTGAATTAAGTACTCTTATATATCCAATATTTTTTTGTCATTAGGACACAAATTTTTACACTAGATATAAGATAGAGTTAAACATAGATTACTTTTTTAACCTTAGTATTATTTCTAGTTTTCAATTTCTCTCAGTGTAATAGCAGGCCGCGAGGTAAGCAATGTCACGAAATTTGATTAGAAAATTAGCTTTTGCCGCATGTGTAAAAAGAAATAATCTGTTCTATTACCCCATATTTGTTTCTCTTTTATTCATTAAAAATAAATATTTAACTTCCTCTATACCAATAAATAGATTAAATTTTTAATGGAATTTTAGTTAAACATCTTTTTCCGTTAAACTACTTTCCTAACTTTCGTCATTTAGAGTGAGATCTAGCAAGTTGGTGTGAACCTATTTATTTTAAGAAATTTCTCCCAAAGCTACTAATTTAGAAACTCAAGAGATACATGCCCCACAAAATTAAATTACGGCCCACGCAAAGAACGAAATAAATCTTTACAGGAAAGGGTGGTAAATTTATCAGCATTTGCTATTTTAGGAATTCGGATTATAGACAGGCAAGTAATAGCTATCCATCTAGCGAACCGCATTTGTAAAAATGAGAAACACAGTTTAGTGGACGCATATAAATAAAATAAGTTTACGGAAAAATACTCAGGCCAGCGGAATTAGTATTGGGAAGAAATTTATTATTAATAGACTTTTGACTACGTAGAATCCTTCGGAATAATAATAGTAATTATGTAATATCTTGTCTCATTTTCTTTTTTGGGGAAAACTTTTTATTTAACAATTAGGATGTGAAAAAACAGTTTTTTCAAGTTCTAGGTAAAGCTATTATTTTTCAGTAAAAAAGTTTCAAACATAAGTTATGCGCTTTTAAAATACCTATAAAATAAGCTAAAACTAATCCAAATCGGATAATTTGTTTATTAGTTATTGTAAAAAAAACCTGCTAAAATGGTTGTTTTTTCAATTGTTAATAAACCTTAGAAAAACATATTGCATTAACTTTATACTACACCGAAAGGAGCTTCCTGTTGCATACAACAAGTATGTAAAATTTCAATTAAAAATATTCAATAGTTTTTTGCGAAGTGAATTTGTTTATAACGTTTTATGTTTTTGATTACTTATTCTCAGCGATCTAGAGATCGTACCATATTTGGTAATAAAGTTTTAAATAAAAATTATGTGCTTTAAAAATAAAATGAGCTCAAGCTCATCCAAATCGGATAATTTGTTTATTAGTTATTGCGAAAAAACCTGCTAAAATGGCTGTTTTCTCAAATGTTAATATTCAATAGAAAAATATATTGCATTAACTTTACTACACTAAAAGCACTCTTATGTTGCATATAACAAGTATGCAAAATTTCAAGTAAAAATATTCATTAGTCTTTTGCACAGTGAATTTGTTTATAAAATTTTATTTTTTTTTTGCGCAAATGAAGCTCGAGACTTATATCAACAATAAAAAGAGAATCAAATTAATTGTTGATTTTAAATTTTTGAAACAGATAAAGAAAGTTGTGGTTGGTTTTTTCGTTATAAACAAATAGAATAACTTTTCGACAATTGTTGAAATTGAAATGCTGATAAGTGGACATGATAGCTGAGATTTTGGTGCAAGAACAAATTCTGTAAGACGACTAGAATCTGACCTAATTTTTTTTTTTTCAAAAAATCACTGCTGCGTTGTTTTTTATTAAGACATTATTTAAGTAGGAACTTATAGTATACTCAATTATTTCAAAATTGTTGATGTGGCAAAGTTGCACCTACTCAGAGAATCAGAAAGTGAGCAGTGGAGGAGCATTCTCTCAGCCTGCGGTAGAAAAAACGTGACTCAGACGCTTCACATTCGTTTCGCCGGAAAAATTTGGATTATCTCGGCGAATAATGGTCGAAGAATCTTTTTTTTTTTAATTTGTAGTTTCTCGACGAGATATGAACAATGGATGATGTGTTTTTCTAAAGAAATTATTGTTAAACATAGCAATAAACAAATTGTTACACCTGCTTTTCAAATTGCGAAAAAGATGTTACAGTGGTCAACAGTATACTGCTAATTAACAATATTAAAAATCAGATTGATTTTTAATGTACTATTGATATTTATGCAGTTATAGCATGAAACAAATTGCGACTGTCATTTGCCGCCAAATTATTGGTTGTATAAGAAAAATATATGCTATCGCATCCACTTATGGGCATTTTGATATCAACAATTGTCGAAGAGTATTTCTAGTTGTTTATAACCAAAAACGAAACCCAATTGTGTTTATCTGTTTCAACAAATTAAGGTCAACGATTCATTTAGTTCTTTTTTGTTATTGTTAGTATAAGTCTGGAATTATCGTTTGCGTTCCCACCAGGCGCGGATCCAAGGGGGGGGGGCGGTGGGGGCGATATCCCCCAAGAGCCTTAAGTTTAGGAAAATTTTCTCAATTTTGCCTCTTATACTATAGTTGATTCCAGAACTAGAGAGAGTAATAAATCATTTTTAACTCTTTTTTTCTTCGCAAACTATCTGTGTTCTTTAGTCCTATGTCTTTCACAAAATCTGTTAGACACATATATTTTTCATAGGAATAGGTTAGCAATTTTATAATCAGAAATACCAGTCTATAATAATGGACTATTTGGGTTGGATAACAATAGGTATTTGGATGTGTGAAGTGTTAAAAAGGATTTTAATTCTTATCAAAGGCATCGGAAGGAGGTTTATTTTATCCCTAATTATTTATGGTATAGAATAATGGCGGTAATATACTTAAAATAAAAAGTTATTGTAATATTATTTTATTTTTTATGATTTCTTAAAACTTTACATACATTAGAAAATATAAATAATTTTGACATATTTAACACAAATCACAACTGTATTTTTATCATTTTTAATTTTGGCATAGAAACCATTTTAAGCACATTCGGACTAAAACTTAGCCTTTTTCTCTCAAAAAATTTGTATTATAGTTATAATTTAAATACTTACAAAATACTCATTGTCAAAAATACAAGAAGTTAAACATATAAAAAAAAATAAATTCGTCCATATAATATTAAAATTTTTTTTGGGCTATCAGTCATTTTATTATTAATGAAAAACATTTTTAGGATATTTGATGTTTCGGTTTATTTATTTCTTAAACCATCTACCGATTTACAATTAAACACTAAAAAGGGATTCAAATATAACTAATTTTTATATGTTACAGAAAATTTAAATAATAAATTGTGTTTACGCTGGTAAACATTACGTATCTAAGCAGTCAAAGTCAGGAAATCTATCTTCGCTCAAATTAATTATAATTGGTTCATCTATCTCATCGATCATGAGATCAAGTTTCCATATTTTCATATATTCTTTTATTATATGGATTTTTCCCAATTTTTCGCAGTAACTTTATTAAAAAAAAATCTTTCAAAATTTCAGTTAAATTACTAATTTTGTAAGCTGTGTTATTTCTAGCAACTCTACCTTTTACTTGAGAGAGATATTTCCTTCTCCAACGGACAGTTTCCAGACGATCTATAAGAACAGACTTCCTATCTGTTTTTTTCCAGCAAAAATTAAGTTCTCTGAGCAATTTCTAAAGCTCAGTTCTTTTGATTTCAGGTAAATCCCCATCTTCATTGATTTTAGTTAGTATTTTGTCGACGGTTGGGATTTGCTTCTCACAATAAAATGTATGTACAACTTCTTTTATTGCAGTTTACATCTCTTTTTCCAACGAAGTTTTTCGTCTGCCTGTGATCGAATGTAACTTGGGAGTACTAATAATTCCAGTCGTTTTTTTCTCCTTCAGTATTCGGTACATAGTAGATTTTCCAACTCCTGTCATGTTGGAACACATCTCAACAGAGCTTTTAACATTATTATCTAGATATTGATATCTTAAGGCATCATAAACATTCATCGTAATAAGTTTGTCGTTGAGGAAAAAATGCCATGGTTTCACAATTTTGGAATAAATATAGATGTGGAATCCATATCTTTTGGGTATCTCACTAATTTCAAATAATATATAAAAACAAGCACAAATAAGGTAAATTACTAAGGACACACTGTAAGGTATACTTTTCTCACTGACAGAAATTAAATTGCACTATCAAAAATTTTATTCTTGCAGTAAATTTATGAAAGCTTATAATATTTAAATATAATTAAATTTAATTAGATTTACGGCAGTCCTCAGTTACCTGCGGCACTGGAGCAGGTACGTTGGAGGTTTCGGTAACAGTTTTACTATTCTCTCTAGTTCTTGAATAGAGTATAGGAATGGGTATGCTTGCGATCACCCCTCCCCATCCCATGAGCTTTGAGTTCATGAAAATAGAACCGATTCTGTCTTTTATATTAGGAATGTGTATGCTGCTGGCACTTCCTCCCCTCCCCGTTGTCAACTTGTTTTTCTTGCGATAGCCATCTCCCAAGAGCTTTGAATTCAGGAAAATAGACCCGACTCTGCCTCTTATACTGATTGTATATGCTGCTCGCATTCTCGAACCCTATTGACAACTTTGTTTTTTCTTGTGATCGCCCTCTCCCTCTCCAAGAGCTTCAAATTCAGAAAGCTAGACCCAACCCTGCCTTTTACACTAGAAATGGGAATGTTACTAGTGTCTCGCTACCCCATTCCCCCGTCAACAACTTGCTTTCGCTTGCCATACTTTTGTGATATCATCGCCCCCCCCCCAAAGATAGAGGCTGGATCCATCCCTGGTTCCCACAGACCTCTGTACGACCTATAGATCGCTCAGAATAAACAATAAAAAAAACAAAGTTGTAAACAAATTCACTGTGCAAAAAAACTATTGAATATTTTTACTTTAAATTTTGCACATTTATTGTATGCAACAAGAAGCTCCTTTAATTGCAGTATAAAGTTAATGCAATATATTTTTCTATTGTTTATAACCAATGGAATAAACAGCCATTTTAGCAAGTTTTTTTGCTATAACTAACGAACAAATTATCTGATTCGGAAGAGCTTTGGCTTATTTTGTAAGTATTTTCAACGCGAATAACTTTTTTACTAATTAATAATAACTTTTCCTACAACTTGAAAAAACTGTTTTTTCACATCTTAATTGATAAATAAATATTTTCCCCAAAAAAAGAAAATCAAACATAAGATACTACATAATTTCTATTGTCATTTTGAAGGTTTCTATGTAATTAGAAGTCTACTAACAATAAATTTCAAAATCACCTCATATGAAGCTAACTCCGTTGGCCAATTAATGACTTATCAAAAAAACCTTAAACCTTTAGAACTGATTATTCTCAGTCTAACTTATCACATAACGTTAAGTAATCGTAAAATAAATATATTTTAAAAGAATCTTTACAACCTATTTAAAAACATTTCTACCTACGTTTCTTTGAAGATTTTTAATACCTCGGGATATAATCCTGTGTTTGCCAATATTTCATATTTAATGTGCTGCCTGACTGAAGATTTAGGGCACAAGCAAACACATATTGCATTACTTGTTTCGCCCTGCACCCTGAAATACATATTCTAAACAAACATAACTATATGGTAATAAATATATGCCTTTAGGTGAGGCTAAATATAACAGAAGTTGCTTTTTCTGGCTTGCATTGCATTTGTTAAAGCTTAGTGTAAGCTTGTTTTATGTGTTTATCTAAAGTATTAATTTTTCGCCCTATTGAAATAATAATTGCCTTGTAAAGAAATTTATATGATGGGTAAAGTAAGTTGTTTGTAATCCGTTACATCGTAATATTTTAGTATTATTGCGGACAGTGTTTTAAATATACAGGGTGTTCCATAGTTATGCTTAAAATGAACTTTTTGAAGTAGAACACATATAATATATATATATATATATATATATATATATATATATATATATATATATATATATATATATATATATATAAGTTTCAGATAATTAACGTCTTTCAAGATATAGATTATCAAAGCTAAAAATTGAAAATTTATGGGTCAAAAGTAATATCCTAAATATTAATAACTTGGGGTAGGATTACCTCGATGGTAAAATTAAATGTTTTTACTATTTTTCAGTTGCAGTTTACAAGTATATTTTATCCCTTAAATAGCCAGACCTGATAGATCCCGCCCCAAAAATACAACAGCTCTATGTATTTAGCTAAGTTGCAGTAAGATCAGTTCTTAAAGTATGCCATAACATTGCTTAGTCTGCTTTCAGCTAAAGGAATAATAGTACGGAATTTTTATGTAACAGATATTAGCGGTAGTTAATCTAAATGCGTACTTATTTCAATATTCTAGTTACAAATAATTCAGTATCCAAAATGGTCCTCTTAATCAGTGTTACTTGCTGAATCAGTTTCCTCGGGAAATCTTGAATCTGTTGGGCAACTAGGTTACATTCGACAACCTGAATGTCAAAGTCAAAAAATTGGGATTGAATGAATGAATAAAGTTGTAAAACTTGATCTTCGATGCCTACGCTTCATTGTGTTATTTACATCCTACACATTAAAATACAGGACAACGCAGTCTCCGGAAGATTATCAAGAGTACAGAAGAATTAGAAATATCACCAAAACATTAGTGAGACAAGTTAAAAACAAGCACTGGGAAATCTTTTCAAAAAGGATGGAATGCGACTTCTATGGACTCCAGAAACAGATATGGCGGCTGATCAGAGACCAAAGAAAGGAAACACATGAGTTAATTAGCAGTAACTGCATACCGAGGGAACTTGGGTGAACTACTTGAAGGAATTATACAAGAAACAACAGACAGAAATCAAACCTAACACACCCGAAATTATAATTAACGACGATATACTTGTAAAGAAGGAAGACGTAGAACTAGCCTTAAAAAAACTAAAAAACAGGAAAAGTGAGGGACCTGACGGAATTACCAATGAACTACTGAAATACGGAGGAGAGAGCCTGTCAGAGCAACTGAAAATTCTCATCAATAAAATCATATACCATCACAGAATCTCCAATGAATGGAGGACTAACACAACAATACTCCTATTCAAAAAAGGCGATATAAAAGTGCCGGCTAATTACAGAGGAATAAATCTTCTCTTCACCTCGTTAAAACTAACCACAAAAATTCTTACAAGCAAAATTAATGAACACACTTTCTTAGCAGACGAACAGCAGGGATTCCGGTCAAGAAGGTCATGCATGGACGCCATATTTGTTATAAGACAAATAACTGAAGAGTCAATTGAATATAATCGTCCAGTTTTTATGTGTTTTACCGATCTAGAGAAGGCGTTCGATCGTATACAGCTGGAGGATGTAATACAGCTACTTTACGACAGACAAATACCTCAAAACATTATCAAAACGATTAAAAATATATATCAGGCAAATACGATTCAAGCTAGGATAAACGGTGAATTGACCGAAAAAATAGAAGTAAATAATGGCATCCGAAAAGGTGACGCTCTTAGCCCCCTACTATTTAACATCATCATGGACGAGTTGATAAAGCAGGTGCGTAGATTGAAAGGTTATAAAATGGGAGACAGGGAAATCAAAATACTGTGCTACGCCGACGATGCAGTATTAATAGCTGAAAGCGAAGACGATTTGCAAAGACTACTGCACCAATTTAACATAACAGCGAAAAAGCAAGAACAACCGCATGTCTTAACAGTACCATATGGAGCAATAAACATATAGGAATCGTAGTTAAATCCAGAATTTATAAAACAGCAATAAGACCCATACTAACATACACTGCAGAAACCAAGCCAGAAACCTCGAATATATGCCATCCGGCGGTAGGTCGGCGAAGCCGCGTTCAGTATTTGCATGCTTCCTTCCGATCTGTCCTTTGCACAGCCAGGTGCATGTCGGTATATATATATATATATATATATATATATATATATATATATATATATATATATATATATATATATATATATATATATATATAATATATATATATATATATATATATATATATATATATATATATATATATATATTTATATCAGGTTCAGTTATATGTTCCTTGGCACACCTCAGTTTAGGAGACTTTTTCCAGGATTAAGCAAATTTACTCTCCTATTATTTTGCACCCGTCTTGATCCTTTGTATTTATTCATTTTCATCAAGTAACTTGATTGCGCATCGAGTGCCTAGCATGGTCACTATTTACGTCACTGCATTACATCCTTGCACTCAGGCACCAGTTGTAAAACTACGATACTAGACTTCAATACCATTACTGCAGCATGAGCAGTGTCTGAGCACATATTTACTGTCTTATTCCTGTTTATATCCTTCTAACAGAGATTGCCTCATTGCAGAAACATAAATTTCTGCTTGAAAGCCCATTGCATATTGTAACTGTGCTACTACTGAACACTCCAGCTCTAGCTTTTTATCATATCGAGATTTATTGCTAAAACACCAGGATTTATTTCCCGAAAGAGATGCTCCTCTCTGCTCGGCAAAAGAATCTCAAGAAAGTGGTTGGGTTTTAAAACTGGCGCATTGTAGTCTGTTATATAGATAGTAATGGGCATCTCTTCACCTCGCTTCACCAGCATCACAGTTCGAAAACGCCCCTGGCAACTGAGACGAAAAACAGCCTCCAATGTCTCTTTTTCTACGCTTAAGTAGAAAGGATATATGAAATTATGGTTAAATATATTCTGGACCTGGCCATTGCTTTGTCAATCATACGGCGAAACAGTTGACGCTACTGCCCGAGAAATGAAAACTTTTACGATAAATAACTGGTAATAAGTACGTGAAAAAGGCGACGAACACCTGTCTCAAAATAATATTACCAGTTTCGTTACAACAGTTCGGATATCGGCCGGTTGCTGAAATAATTGTGTCTAGGACTATTAACTAACACAAACTTTGGACACTGGATATCTTTATATTAGACAGAGTTTTGTGAATTAACTTAGAAATACTGTTAACGGTAGTTTTGCCCCTGCAACTGTTGGTTATGGACCAAATTTTACGACCAGCAGACCTGTGATTGAGTCAAAAATTTCAAAAAGAGTTGAAGAAATTAGAGTTTAAGCACCAGACACTTAGGTTTGGAATTTAGAGTTTCCAAAGATACAGTAAATAGGACTTTAAAAGAAAAACTGTCGCATTCATTCCATCTCGAAGCGGTATAGAGATTTAACCTCTCAACCTCAAATTAAGACTTGGTTCTGTCGATTTATTAATAAACCGATAGCATATGATATAAATTTTCATAAAAAAGATTATTTACCGATTAGGATTGCTTTACCAGAAGAAGTATGATAAATTTACATAATGAACATGTTCATACTGACGAAAACCTGGATGCAATAAGGGTTGTGTTATGAACATGAATATAAAATTAATGTATGGGCTGGAATTATTAATAGAATTATTATTTAAACTCTCATTTTACCTCCCTGTCCAATGGTTTGAATTATCTAAGACACCTGCTAGACAAAATATGTTGTTCATGCATTACGGTGCACCATCACATTTCACATTAAATTTAGAAATCATATAAATGATAATTTAGAAAAAAATGGATCTATAGAGAAAATGATGCTCCTGCAGAGTTCCCACCCCAAATACCGGATTTAACGCTTTTGGATTACTTTTTATGGGGAAGTGTTAAACAGAAAGTATAGTGTAGACCTGTAAACACTAGAATTAACACAAAATTCAGCTATATGCTTTGATACAGAGATGAAGGAAAGGGTGCAGCTCAAGTTTCTCTATAGAATTAATCACCGTCTACATGAAAATGGATTTCATTTTGAACATATAGAGCTTAATTAAACAATTAAATAAATAAAATTTTTCTGTTCTGGTTCGTTAACTTTCTATGTTATTTTTATTGTTCTTTGTTAGTTTATTTTTACAATATTATCATTGTTCGCTCGTTGAAATGTACAGTGTGCGCCATCTTTTATGTCGGTATGTACACATTAAATAACTTTAACATTTACCAGCCGATTGATTTGGTTATACGTATTTTTGAATCGTCAGTTCAGTACAGTTTTAACCATGAATCGCTTTACACCGAAACAACGCGCCGAAATAGTGACAATGTACATTGAACACAGTCGTTCAGTTATGTTAACTCAACGTGCATATCGTCGAAAATATCGTGGCCAACAGGCACCGTCTGACAACACTATCAGTAGTTTGATTTCGAATTTTGTTGAGTACGAGACCGTGAAATAGTCAACATACCGTTCATCAACGACCAAGACGTTCCAATGAACTGGTTGAAGCGGTCAGAGACAGCGTTGCCCGTAACCCAAAAGTGTCGTATCGTCACCGTGCTCAGCATTTTGGCGTCAGTGAAACCACTTTGCGGCTCATTTTGAAGGATGATTTGCATTGGATGATTGCCGACAGACCATCCACGTCCCTTGAAATATGGCCAAACAGTCGCTCCAATGGTTGACACTGAACCTGATTGATGGAAGCAAATTTTGATGACCGACGAGGCCCATTTCACACTCTCTGACGGCGTTAATAAGCAAAATTGCTGCATTTAGGCGCGGAGAATCGACACGAGATCCATGAAGCGCAATTGTATGACCAAAAAGTGACTGTTTGGGTCGGCGTTTGCGCCAAAACCATCATTGGGCCATTTTTTTTTCAAAGAAAACCAAACAGTCGATGGAAATCGATATCGGTAGATATTCGCTCATTATGTCTGCTCACAAATGAGTGAAAAAGGTCTTGATTGTTACTGGTTTCAACAAGACGGTGCGCTATGCCACACTGCAAATCAAACAATCCAGTTTCTCCAACGGAAATTCCCGGGACGTCTGATGTCACAAAGAGGCGACATTGACTGGCCATTCAGATCTCCAGATATGACCGCACCGGACTTCTTTTTGTGGGATTATTTAATAAGTATAAATGTACGCCAGTAAGCCTCAGACCATTGAAGAGCTCAAGGCAAACATTCGTGCCGAAATCACCGCTATACCACTCGAGATGCTCAAAAAGGTAATGAAAACGCAGCAAAAAGGTCACATTTTGCTTTGGCCAATAAAGGTGGCCACTTGATCCGTGTAGTATTCAAAAACTAGTCCCAATAAATTGTAAAGGACCAAATTTAAAAAAAATACCTCATAAATAGAAATCAGTTTTTTTTTCAAGTTATATAATGTTTACATACCGACATAAAAGATGGCGCACCCTGTAAATTTTTATTGTTGTCAGTATGTTGGCCCTTAAACATGCTCCATATTTATCGACTCAGTTCCAAGCCTGAAGAAAGGGCTACAACGTGTCTTGATATGCAATAAAATATTTGTGTCTGACAAGTTTTTTTTCAATTAATGATAAATTCGCCAAATAGATCTTTGATCAGGTAAATAAATAATAGATAATTTAATATTAATAATAACACGTTGAAGCGACAAACTGTTATATTTTAACTAACACCTAGATTTATTATCTATCTGATTCAGGTGTATGCAACTGAATGCTTTGAGCCGCATTGTCATCCAAATAAAACACAGTTTTAATTATATTGAGAGCAATTTATTATCATAAACTTTACGTCAATATATTAAACAATATTATAAAATAAAATACAAACCCAACGAATAGGTACACACCTAAAGCACACGTACATTAACATATTAATACTTTTTTACTTATACAATATGTAACATATATCACAGATAAAACATTGATAATAAACAATTCCATAGAATAAATGAAACAGATGATCGTCACTGTGTTTGCTACCCTTTAAAACCTTTTAATTTTTCATATTAAGGATTCAAAATAGTGCTTTTTTCGATTTTCAACTTATTAAAGAAAAAATAAGATAATTTAGGGTAAAGGGGATAGGGCATCAATAATTATTATAGATATCTTATCAGTTAAACATTAGTTAGAAAGACATTGCTTTGCCCAAATTATACAAAATAAAGAAATTTGGCAAAATTATTTATTTTCATCACTGGTAGTAATAGAGGCCATTTCTCAGGATTTTTCTATTTTACGTAATTTCATTGGTGGTGGTGTGTAATTTGGCTTGCTGATTTTAAGCTAGAAAAAATAATTATATTTGCATCATGAGTTTCATTTTAAAAGAAAAAAATTAATATTTTGTGCTCCTATTCATTTCAGTTTATACCCGAGTCTGTATTCTTTCCATTACATACTTTTAATTTTCTAGAAAATGAAAAAGTACTCATTTGGGAACAATAGAGAGCAGAAACTGCATTATATTTATCTGCTTTTCTAGAATCTCTTACAAGAGGTTCTTAAATATATCTATCACATACAAGATGGTTTTTAACAATTCCTTCGTAATTCGAACTGTACAACAGTGTTGTGAATTGCGTGTAGCCATTTTTTCATCATATGAATTCGGAAGTCGAAATCGGCAAGTATATTTGTCTGTACAGTTTGAGATAAAGCACTTAATTTTGGATGGTTTTTATCTTGCTAAATATTTTTAACCTTTTTAAAATGTAACAAAATATCTTGGTCAAAGTAAAAACATAGTTACTTTCACAAAAATTATGAGCGTAAATAGAAATCGCATAGAAATACCAATACAGTAGACACCACGGTTGTGTTCTAACCTTTACTTGATACCAATAGCGCCACGTGCAACTGGTAGGTCAAGTTAAAATCCTTGTCCAGTGCCTTCCATAATAGAAATTTTTCCAGTAGAGGGATATTTTGTAGTGTGTTTGCCTAACTTGTACCAATGAAAACCCATGAGTTCGAAATCAGTGTGCACCTTGCAATGGACTGCCGTGGGAAAGGCTTCCACCTATCCTGGTATTTTATTGCAATATGAGATAGTACTTGATCTCTAACTATTTTAGAATAGAGGACGTTTGCTCTTATCGTATAAGGTTTTTTCAGCTGGTTGAGAATTAAAATAGTTTCTGTCATATAAATGTATTCATCGTTGGCATATAAATAATTCTTTATTTAAAAATCAGAAAATATCTTATAAATACATGGCCATGATTTTCTTTGTTCTATGTTATAAAATTTATCAGTTTTGATAGTCAATAATTATTTAACACAGGGTGTTTTATTCTAAAAAATGGAGTAAAGAATAATTGCAAATATAAATATTTAAATTGAAGTTTTGGACACCCTGCATAAAAAAAAAATATTGGACCATTGTTAAACAAAATAATCTTAGAAAATTTTTGCAAAAAGCAGGTTTTAAAATTCAGGTGAAACACCAATTTCGGATAAAAAATATTTAAAAATTTAATAATTTGGCAAAGTCGAATCTAAGGGCAAAAAAGGCTTATGGTTGAGGGTTTTATGAGACTCCAACTTTGATAAAAGAATATAAGTCGTTGCAACTAAAAAATACAAATTATGCAACGCTCTTTTTGGAACACCCTATATAAGCTCAACTATTTTTAAAATGTACTCCTTTTGACTCCATTAATAGTTCGCCAATCGAATTTTCTGTCAATGTAACAATATAGCCTCAATTAAATAATAGAATAGTAAATGGACACCCT
Organism: Diaprepes abbreviatus; assembly: GCA_034092305.1. Classification (NCBI taxonomy): domain Eukaryota; kingdom Metazoa; phylum Arthropoda; class Insecta; order Coleoptera; family Curculionidae; genus Diaprepes; species Diaprepes abbreviatus. Next base: position 11,601,945 of record JASJET010000018.1, read on the forward strand.
ATATAAATATTGATTTTTTAGTAGTAGAAAATCCACAAAGGAGGATTGTACAGAACAACAAAATGCCTACTGAGTTTATATTTCATATAAAAAAACATAACTGGTTTCTCTCCACGTAAAAGTCAAAATACATAGGTAACAGTTACCAATTAAGATTTTTCACAAAATTTAAAACCCTGATTTCGAGCAAAAAATATCTACAAATTTAATAATTTGGCAACGTCGTATTTGAAGGCAAATACAATTTAGGGTTGAAGAGAGACTCCAACTTTAATAAAAAAAAAATAGGTGGCTGCAATTAAAATAAAAAATAATACAAATATGCGCCACACTTCTTTGGGACACACTATATGAGCAAAATTATTTTTAAAATGTACTCCTTTAACTCCATTAACATTCCCCCTATCAAGTCTTTTTTCACTATAACGATATAGTTATTCGCTGATAGACCTCTGGGTTGGACATTGAGCGTTTCGGAACTTGTTCGTGTTGCGAGCCCTTGGAGAGTGGGGGGTTCCGCCAAAGCAAGCAATGAGATGTCGGTAATGCCGTCACTTGCAGCCTAGTATTCAAGCTTAGCTAGGTGCCGTCCCTATCCACAACGATGGTTATGTGCTCGTCATTCAAGATGTCGGTAGTTCAAGTGACTAGACTCTAGTATCCGCGACTAAGCTCCACTGGCCATCGTACCCTAACAGCCGGGTATAGACTGTACAGCAACTCATAGTACCTCAGTTGATTCCGACTGGAAACCAGAGTATTCCAATGGCGCAGAAATAGCACTGGAGAATAACTGGTTGTAAAAGGAAAACCCTACGGTGGAGTACTCGAGGATCTCCAGACTAGACTGAGGAAGACCGCAAACAAGAACCCTGGGCTCCAAATCCGTAGCAGGAGGCTGTGAAAGATTCGATGGGGTGGGGTATACTGCGTTTCCAGAAGATGGAGTCTCACTTGTGGATCCTGAGAGACATTACCAGCCCCCCAGATCCCCCCTGGCGCGGTCGTACGATGACTCTCTTAAGGAGAAAAGAAAATGAACAGGTCGTAAGTAATTAACTTTTCAAGAGTCAGAATTAACAATTTCAAAAATATTTTTTTTTCATACAAAGAAAATTATTCGATATGCCAGGTAGTCATAGAACTTGTCAAGGAAAAGCTTCCCTTAACTGATATTCTTTAAAAACAGAACTACTATTCTTAGCATATAATGAAGTTGTGAACACTTCAATACATCTCCTATAATGTTGACGCATTTTAGAACAAATATATTTTTTAATATCTATTGCTTTCTCATCAATATTTTTTTCAAAGCAAAAATAAACAAATTATAAAATTCCAATAGTTCAGATAAGATTAAGAAATTAAACTGCTAATTATTCAAAGTTAAACTATATATTTTTCATAATCAGAACAATATTTTTCTGTAATAAGTTTGGTGTTTTCACCCTGAATATAAAAAAATTGTTACTAAAGTTCTTAGTAAATGGTTAGAACCCGACTAAATCAGGTATTTAAAATCGAACACATTATTTACGTATATCATGTGATGATCATCTGTAACAAAGGTAGTTCTCCAGTGTAGACTCGTAATATAAAAGTAATACAAATATTAACAATAAAAAAGAAGAGGCAAGTATCTTAATATAAAATACATAGACAGGAAAGAAATCTAAAATGGTTGCCATATAGCAGTAAATAATTTTTGGTCACCGTTTTCCTACACCTCTACATACTATATTACATTTCTCTATTTATCTCTTTGACTACGGTACGTTATAAGTAGAAAATCATTGTATGATTGTATGGCATATATATATTATGATATTTGAATGATATACATAATGTTTTTCAAGCATCACTATGACATGTCACCAGTTAAAGAACAGTGACTTCGGAAAACTTATCTTGAAACAATGATACTAATAAAATTTTTCAAAAATTAAAAGCACAATCATGACAAAGATTTTGTTCAAAAGATTACGTGAAAAGATAAAGTTCCTACCTACCTACCCAATTCGTCTAAAAGGTGTTCACAAATTGGAAAGCGCATTTCTAAATTTCATTGTTTTTCCTGTATATTTTCTCTTGTGACAAGTCGTTTTTACCCAACAAGTTTATCACTAAAAAAATGTGAAGCTATTCATAAAAATAGATTAATATTTATTGACCACAACATTTGATTGAGGGTTGCGACAATATTAAAAATTGAGGAGATTATCGGATTTGCATTGCACAGTTATTACTGGGTAATGTCAAATCATGGAGGTATGTATGGTGAAGTAAAACCTTACGCTTGAACGGACACAGTTTAGATATTAGTGGTAGCCTTTGCAAATAACTAAGACTTAAGTCAGCCTACCATAAACCTTGCAACAGCATTGGTGGAAGCATCAAAAAAAATGCATCTTCCATTGAAAACAAAGACGCATTCTTGCTCAGATCAAAACAATGGATAGAAAAGAAAATAAAAATATTCAAACAAGGACAACATAAAACACAAAAATAAAAAGACGTAAAGAAAACTGTAAAAACTTAACTAAGAAAAATGTATAATCGCACGTTGAAAATCATGTACAAAAAAATATTCAAGAGAATAAAAACAATCCAGATAATTAAAAAAAACAAACTGACAGCACCATAAATATTACTCTCAAAAACCAAGACGGAGAAATAGAACATGGTAAGAAGAATAATAAAATAACAAGAATTTTTTAAAGAACTTTATGTGGGCTCGAAAAAATTCCAGAAATCACGACCAACGAAATGCATTATGCTTTTAATCAAATGAGGCACTAGGTAAAGATAATATCATAACCGAAATGGTATAGGAAGGTGGCAAAAGCTGAAAATACAATTTGTTTCCTCAAAAAGAGATAGTATCTGAAGAGTGAAATAACGTAATAATAGTGTTAATCTTCAAAAAAATAAGATAACACAAACTTTCAAAATTATCATCATTAAGTCTACTGACCAAATCTTTAAGTTAATATATAATTTGTAACGGAATAACAATAAAACTCGATAACTACAAAATAATCAGACTGCGTTTAAAAAAGATTTCAGTATGCATAACCTCTTGTTAACTATTAACAAATTTAAAAAAATAGGGGAATGAATATAATCTGCTGCTAAGCCTAGCCTTCATAGATTTCGAAAATACCTTTGATTCAGCACTGTATTTTTGAAGAAGAACTTAATAAAGCAAAAATGGACCAATAATATACAAATATTCTAAAAAATATATAGCTTAGAAAGCTACGTCAATAACTAAATTGAACACAAATACAAATAAAATATCAATCGAAGAAGAATAAGAAAAGGAGATAAAATATCACCTAAATTGCCAACACTGACCTTAGCAGGAATATTAAAAAAACTTGAATGAATTATTAAGGGGATTGGGATAAATGGAGGAAGATTGACTGACCTAAGATTTAGCAAATAATCCTGGAATTAGAGAAAAAAGCAAGAAAATAAACAAAACAAAACAAAACAAAAATAATAGAAGAAAAAAGGGACAGATTCTTTTTGGAGAGTAAGCTACTGGGACACAAAAAAAAATAACGGTGCATCATAGAAATAGGATTTTTGACAATTCCATCAATGTATCTCCCAGTATGGAGCCTGAACGAAGGAAACAACATTAAAATCTAAAATATTATTAACAATGATGCAACAACCGATGTTGGGCATATATTTTCGAGACAAAAAAGGTAACGATTGGATAAAAGACAAAACGAAAGTCAGAGAAATGAAAGAAACAGTAACAAAACTATAGTGAAAGTTTACTGGTCACGTAGCGAGACGCGAAGATAACAGATGGAGTACAAAAATTACTTATTGGAGACCATATTTGGCAAAAACAAATCGATGAGGACCACAAACAAAGTGGTATAATGAACTAAGAAGGGCCACAAGACTAAACAGGATAAAGAAAACACAGCACAGAACAAATGAAGATCCATGAAGAATACCTGTCTCCAATTTTGGATGCAGGAAGCCCAGAAGAGAGGGAGTTTTATAACAAAACTGTCACTTTGTTCTATATAACAATTAGAGATACAACCCAATCGAAAAGTCATATAAACAAATTCATATTTAAACAATGCAAGTCCAACTTCTACCTTTACTTAAACATACTAAAATATTGGAGTTAGAAGGCAAACAGGAACTGAGGAAAAATAAGGCCCGTTGTATTTTTGTAGCAGGTTCCTCTGCTTAATCAATGTCCGCAAACTAAAATCAAACATTTCTTGTTAATATTGCAGAACTGGTACTGGTAATTATTGATCAATTTATGATAATTATTCCTCTACATATTTTGATTCTAATAAATAAAAACTCTGTTGACAATTGGTTGACAGGATGCTAATAGTTTCCACATGTTAATGTTGCAAGATTTGTTGTGATGCAACATATTTAAATTTATATTAACCGTACACCCCTATATCTCTCATATTGTGACATTTATTTAGCGACATCCTGTATTTGGCTATTCATAACCGTTTTTGATATAAAATAATTTGAACGACTATATGTAGATTTCTAGACCCTGCGCTACTTTTAGTAACACAGTTTCGATGTATGTATTTTCTAACTTCGTAATGGTATGAATGCAATAATGAACAAAAATAATATCACTTATTTTCAAAAAAAAATTTAATTAACAATAAATGAACTGTCAAATTTTCTCTGGATTATCACACTTGCTAAATTTTTTGATTTATTTTATCATGGGTTAATACAAGGCTATGTTTGTTGACATATTCGCTAAAAATATTCGGATAGTTTTGAAATATGTCTCTAAGTACAATATATTTATTATATATTCATTAAAGATGTTGTCTATATTACAATTTAACATCTGAAATAAATCAAGGTTAAGTCATAATTACATATTAGTAAATATTTTTGATATAAATTACTTACAAAATATATTCTACTTGATATCTACATATCTACGTTGGTTCTTTAAGAGAACTTAAGTGTTTTTTATGTACATATTTACAATACAACATGCTGTAATTTATGAAGAATCGATCCTGAAACATAGTTTAAAAATCTTTTATAGTCAAATACACATTTTCGGTGAATAATATGATTTTACATAATATAGTGGAAAAGAAAGAATTACATGTTTGTAATGGTTATTGCCTAATATCTTTCTTGTTACATTGGATCATAGCTTCTTAATAAAAAGTTGTTTAAAAGTAAAAGCAAAATTCATTGAAGGGGTTAATGAGCCTGAGAAGATTAGGAACATACATAACATATAATAAATTATTTGTGTACTGTCATGAACTTATTTTTAAAACTTTTTGAGAGCCACAATCTCATCAAAAACAAAACTAATTAAAGACACCTCCCGTCACCTCTTAAAATACGATGGGGTGAAACCATAACCCGGGAACTCTCCAGGCAATTATTCAGCTATGTAGGAAACAAACAAATGATACCTTGGTATGTCCAGAGGAAATTCTGCAATTAGTCACAGGAATTCTCATATAGTACTGCCAGCTAGGAAAATACTTATAATATAAATGTCGAGGTCGTGAAACAAAAAAATAAAACTGTGAAGCATGTTCTATGTGACTCTCATTCTCTTTTGCTAAAACGAAGATTCATAAAGAACGAAAGCTTTCACGGCTTTGGTCAAGATAACGATCATGGTTCTAGGGTTTAAACCGTGTCAAATTGGAATAATTATCCGACGTTTCTCCTAAGACTGCACGAGGTCTCTTTAGGGAACTTTACTATACGAGATTAGAACACTAAATGACTATCGAGAAACAACAGCCCGGTATTTATTTACAAATTTCAATTGATTCTCTAATTTTATGTTTAAAGAAACCAGACACTGATGCTAACACCTTAGTTTCTTTTAAATTGAAAGTGTGACCTGAGCAATACTGGTGTTCAGCTACTACAGATTGTACAATTTTTTTCTTTTTTATAAATATTTTATGTTCCTTAAGCCTAGTGGATACATACCGTCCTGTTTCACCAACATACACTTTACCACAACAACAAGGTATCTTGTATACACCTTCTGTTTGAAATGGTATTGCATCCTTTGGTGACTTCAAACATGTTTGATTTTCAGAGCAATCTGGCAATCTTGTCGGTGGTTTCGTGTATGTAAGATAAGGTCCATAGGAGGCACATTGATGACATTTTATTGAGAAGTTGGATTTATATATATATATATATATATATATATATATATATATATATATATATATATATATATATATATATATATATATATATATATATATATATATATTAATAAAACGTCTTATATCGTCAGCAAAATATCCGTTGTCTCTGAGAGCATCAGTCCTTTTTCTGTGCACAAGAAACATATAAATATACAATTATATTATTTTTGATGTATGATGTACAGTGGTGCTTGTAGGTACTTCATCTCCCTATATAAGAATCGATGAACTCAAATTTATGAAGAATAATCGCACCAAAATTATCAGGAGTTAATTCGATTTTTTTACACAGATACTACTTTCAAGTTTCTGTAAACAATACAAATAGCGACTGTATGTCAAAATGTGTCGAGTGCATATACTTTTCAAAGTGTCAAACTTTACAGTGTAATGCCAGTGTTATAATATAGCATGAAAATGCATTGTGTTTTCTGTTATATCTGTTCTACGTGAATAAGTTGGTAGCGTTAAGGGGCTTATCAGGTTTGGGAGCCAGTTCACTAATTTGTACTTTGAGTGTAGATCTTCGGGATCGTTCAATTTTTGGAGATGTGTCCAGCAAATTCGAGCTTTATATTCTAGGATTAATCTTCTTTGTCACATAATCTTCTGGTTCTTCATTATAAATGCCCATTGTGTGAACATGCTTTCTTAATTTGTAACCACCGATTATCAATTCTGTCACCTTAAGCGTAGAACATCACCGCTTAGTTTGCTGGATGATTGAAATAAGAACTCTCCCATCTGTGCATTTTCTCAGAATTTCTTGAAGACAAGTATAAATTGCATGAAACGTAAAACTTCACTCTTCATTTATATTGAGTCTGACGCTTTGTGTTCCAATTCCTTTGCCATAGTTCCTCTTTACATCCCTATTATATCTTTCAATGGCACCAAAGAGTTTATGATGGATTGTTTTTTGAAGGATGACGATGTGACAGATTGTCGTAATTTGCCATTATCTCTCTTTTGTACTAGTATATCAAGAAAGGGAAAGACACCCCTTGATTCAGTTTCCATACTGAATTTTATGGTAAGGTGTTGTTGATTTAGATGATCTAGAAAATTATGGAGGTTATCTACGCCATGCGGCCAAACTACGAACGTATCATCTATAGATCCGAACTAAAATTTAGGTTTTGGAGGAGCAGAAGAGAAGGCGTTTTCTTTGAAATGAAAATGTTAGCTACAACAGGCGATAGCGGAAATTCCATGGCCGCTCCCGAAGACTGCTCGTAGAAAGTTCCTTGAAAAGTAAAAGAAGTGAAAATCAGACATGCGTTAATTAATTCTAGTAAGGAGGAGTCCATGTTTTTATTTCGCAATCTGTCCAATATTATGGAAACTGAATCATTTATAGGGACATTTGTATACAAGGAATCTACATCAAAACTGACCAATATGCCCGAAGATATATTGGTCAGTTTTGATGAAGAATCCCTGTATACAAATGTTCCTATAAATAATTTAGTGTCAATAATACATTATGAAATAAATACCGGGCTCCTTGATAGCCATTCAGTGTTTTAATCTCGTACAGTAAAGATCCCTGAAGATGCCTAATGCATTTGTAGGCGAAACGTCGCATAATAATTCCAATTTAACTTTGTCTAAATTCAAGAAGTATGACTTTCAACGAGGATTTATGTTAGTCGAGTATTGATCCACTTTGATCAACATAGAGGGCAATGCCGATTAGTGACGTCATTAGCTCCTTTAATTCTGTAGGCTGGGCGGCGGGATGAACCAGGTAGACTCCTTTAATTCCTGTGAAACTTAGCCTACTTTTTTAACCTTCAAGACCTAGATCAAGAGATCCACCATCTTGTCGTATATAGACAATATTTTAGTATAACTTAAGCTTTAACCTAATGTAAAACTGTTATCATTGCTCGGATGTTTTATAATATACATAGTTATTAGTGACGTAGTGGATGCGTTAAATGGAAGCAGAAAAATAAACGAATAACTTAAATTTTACATAACACAAGAGAGAAAACGGAGACACATGGAGAAGTACAGTAAAAACGAGAGTAATTCAAGCAAATCTCAATTAATTAACAATAACTTAAGAATCAAACTCAATAACGGTAAGTTATCTTTCGCAGAAATACGTTTAGTGCACTTTTCTAAATCAAGTCTACTTAGTTTTTTGTCAAATATCCATCACTAAATATAATTCAGAAAATCATAACTGTAAAACGAAAATAATCATGATCAACCAAATCAAACAAAACACTTTTACCATAGCCAACCAAGTCGCAACCTGCTTAAAACTCCATAAACGTAGCCCGTTACCTTCTGCTCCCATAGCGTTTCGCTAATGATTCAATCCGTGCCTTTTTAACTTAAATTTCGTTTAAGTATCGACTTGTTGAATTACAGTCATTATCCTGCAACCTAAGATAGTTCAGTTTAACTTTCGTTTAAAAAAAACTTAAAAGGGAACGAGAAACAATCCAAACTACAAAACCTTGCAGAGATTCCGCACTTGCGGAAGAAAAAGCGAAGTTCTGTCACATCGCTAATATGTGTTATACACCAGAAACAATCTATAATGAAATACAGACAAACGTGGCCAGGAAGCTTGCTTTCATACTAAGTAGGAATAAATTTAGATCGGATTGGATCGAAAATATGTAAAGGAGGTCTCCTTTAAAAAAAAATCATGTTGCCCTCGTAAGTGTCAATTTTGACAATCTACCATTTTTTAAATATTTGTCTTCCTCTAAGAAAACGAATAGGAAGGTAATTTTTTTTAAAAAACTTACATGGGATAATTGTAAATTAGTTTTTTTTTTAGAAATATCTCGCTACCGTATCGTTAGCTACAAGATACAATTCTGTTTATAAAAATTAATTTTACTGTTTAAAATATATGAGTTATTTCCTTGGAAAAAATTTTTTAAAATGATTTTACCAACAATCGTTGTATTAAATAGAAATTAAAATAAGTTTGTTATAAAATCATTTAGTAGCGAAACAGTACAATTCCTTGTTGTATTGAAACCTAAATTCTCTTAAAACCATATATTAGTATTAAAGCTGGACCTCGCAGTTTCTGTTGTTCCTATATATATTTATAAATTTTAGACAACAGAGTGATAAGTAGTAAACACAAATGTATACTCTTTTTACACAATAAAGCAACTAGTTTATAAAACTTTTTCTACACGAATATGTAATATATATACAGGATCATAATTATTTAATAATTATACAGAATATCAAATAAGTTAAATTTTAACAATAAGTATTATAAAAAATTAATTTAAAACACATTATGAATTGTAAACACTTGAAAAATAAACTTTAACATATTTAAGCTTTTACTTTGAAGGCATTTAAAGCTTTTTTAGTTTAAATTGGAGCTGTGGAATTAATTCTTTACAAACTTGAAGCAAAACTGTTTTTTAAAGTTATAAATTATTTTGGTATGCTACGCATTGAAAGCATGCTAAGACCAGATTATCAGGTTAAATCAAAAGTTCAAAAAATAATGATGCAAAACATCTGAGTGTCGGAGCTGACGTTTATAGCTGTTAGTAACAATGAAATATCTTCACAAAACTGTAAAGATTGTGCTGCTTATCCGACTGTGGCCAGATATAGTTTAAAATATCCTAGTAAATATAGGATCTTATTCATAATTAATCATAAGTCAATATAAGATTGGAGTCCGTTTTGAAGATAGCCACAGAAACTTTTAGAATATAAAGAGACCTAGTATCGCTCTCAAGGTGCAATAATGGTAAAATAAATGAAAGTACATTTAGTATATTAAGTGTAAGCGCTCATAAAATGTTCATGGAATTCTTAAATTTGACTCTTGTCTTTAAAAGGCAACGTAATCTACAGGGTGTCAAGCAAAATGTGGGGAATTTCCCAGATATAAAAAAACATACAAGTTCATATACACTTTTTTTGTACAGGTCTCCTCTTTGGAGAGCTGCAATGGAATCAAGTTTATTGAACCAGCAGGTACATTTAAGTTTTTTTATATGATGTAAACCAGGTAAGACCCTTCAAATTACTATCCAAGAAAGAGTTGTGAATTTCTCAGAGCTGCAGGAACAGACTAGAGGTGACACTCTTGGCACAATTTTTTTACGCCCTGTATAATAAGAACTTTAGACAACTTTTCTACATACCCTTAACAATTGACTAAAAATTAAGTACTCGTCATTCATGTCGCTAATCCTAACCGTTTTCGAAAAAACTTTACTTTATTTACATCATATATTTGGCGTATTTCGATAAAAGATACATCTTTGTTCGTATCCAATGTTGAACCTTCAACCTTATGATAAAAAAATTCGATCCAAAATTAGAGTTTACCTCTTTAGTTAAGAACATCTAATTCTGTGAATTGCAGTTCGACCTAGAAATGTGCGTTTTATTTTATCGGCACCAAAAACAAAGTATTATCGTACGTTGCTAGGTACGAAAGAAATAAATATCCTGCATTTTAGAACCTAGAATTTAGTGATTTTTGGATTTGGTGGTGAAATTAATTGTGAAATAATTTGAAATATGGATTACAGGATTATCGACTAAGCAAATATGCATTTGATGTATGGTCTAGCATCTTACAATATTTTAGAAGCCATGAGGTTATATCACGACAGATATCCCAGTCGTACTCTTCCAGATAAGAAAACATTTCAAATAGTTGACCAACATTTAAGGGAGAATGGTAGGGGGTTCCATTTAATAAGGCAGCATTATTAAATTTCTTCTTAATTTTAGGAAATTTTAGGAAATGAAATACTTATGCTGGTATTGCGCTGCAACTAGAGGAAAATATTTTAAATGCTGTAGATCATACTCCTTCAACGAATACTCGAAAATTATCAGCGCAGTTTAATACCTCGACCACAATAGTACATGAAGTTCTTCAAGAACAGCTGTTATATCCACACTATTTTAAAAAAGTTAATGAACTGATTTGTGAAGATTATCTCCGTCGAACGCAGTTTGCAAACTGGCAATTGGATTAGCAATTAAATAATGTAAACTTCATTAGCACTATTCTCTTTACCAAAAATGGTATTATAAATTTACACAACTCACATGTATGGGCTGATGAAAATTCTCACGCTACTATTGTTTCGCATCATCAATATCAGTTCTAATCAATTAATGTCTGGGCAGGAATCATTGGCAATTTTTTGATTGAACCATTCCTATTGTTGGCACGACTGAATGGAGAAATTTATATGGATTTCCTCCAGAACATTTTTCACGATTTAGTAGAGCATTTACCACTTGAAACCCGTCGAAACATGTACTACATGCACGATTGGGCACCACCTCATATCAGTGTTGCTGTCCGGGAGCACCTGAATAACGTCTATTCAAACCTTTGGATAGGTAGAGGAGGACCTATTGCCTGGCTTCCTGGATCTCCCGACCTAGTGCCGCTAGATTTTTACCTGTGGAGACACCTCAAAACCTTGGTGTATTCTACTCCGGTTGATAATTGGAAGGAATTTCTACGGAGAATCATGTTTCATTTTGATCAAATAAGGAAAAATTTTGGTTTAATATGGCGCGTAAAGTAGTTCTCAATTCGTCGTGCCCGCGAGTGTATCAGACTTCACGGAGCCCATGTTGAACCCTCTAACGAAGTTTTTAACTAAGAAGTTAGTTTAACTTTTTATTAAAACTATAAAGACAGGGGGAAAATTCCGCTTTTTCATATTCTACTCGCCAGAAGGTAGGGGTTTAATAGTGTAAATAAAATGACGTTTTTTCGAAAACGGTTAGGATTAGTGATATGAATGAAGAGTATTCAATTTTTAGTCAATAGTTAAAGATGTAAAAAACGTTGTCCAAAGTTCTGAGTATCACAGCTAGTTCTTCCCTGCACCTTTGAGTAATTTTCTTGGATAGTAGATGTATACTTGGTTTACATCATATTAAACAAAAATGAAATATACCTGGTGCTTCAATTATTATGTGTAAAAACTTGGATCCATTGCAGCTCTTTGGGAACTCATATCTTATAGGAAAAAAGCTTATATGAACTTGTAGTATTCCTTTAACGTGTTTTTTCATATCCGGGAGATTTTCAACATTTTCCCGGACACCCTGTAAACTGAGCAATACTAGGTTAACATAGAACCCTCAACAAATTAGATAAAATATTAAAATATATTTAAGGCTTCTGAAGCTATGCACTATATAGCAAGACATTATAACCGTGAGTCATCAAAAAAATAATAACCATCAAGATCCAACTGATTTCCATGTAATGAAATTAGCGAAAACTAAGTTTCATAAAAACAGTATCGCAAGTATTTGCCAAATCGTGATCACCCTTTGCCACAAATCTATTCTATTTAAAATTAAGGTTCAGTTAACTTATACCTTAATTATTAAATTATTAATCATAAATCATAAATTCCGAACTAGAAACTATTAACCATAAGTCACAATTCTTTAATAATGAATTTCCATTCCTGTTAATTAAAAGCCATTAATGAAGTCTCAACGGACTGGTAAAGCAAATAAATATTAAAAGTCGCAATATTTGGAGAAGTTGGTTAACGATTAATGACCAATGACTGGTAAATTTCTTCCTTTAATATAATTCTGATCTACAGAAGCAGAATTTTAATGAAGCATAAAGCGCTGAAATCACCACCCGAGTAGCCAGAGAAGATATAAGAACTTCAGTCAAGAGGTCGAAATGTAAACTTATGCCAAAATAATTTGGAAAAAAAATGAATCCAGAAAATAAATTCCCGTAAGGAAAGAAAATAAACTTTAAGAAGGGATATGGGAAAAAAACCTTTATAATTCACAAGTTGTTCGGAAAACTTAAGAATTCTGGTCAAAACAAAAACCTCTTTAGAGTTTTAAGGACCCTGATGCCATAATACGAGTCTCAACGAATCTTGTGAAATAAATCCTTCAGAAAAGTATTGGTTACTCAATAATATTCAATAATAATCACATCAAAGGCAAAAAACAAGGTAAAAAAAAAATAAGAAGAACTGGCTGAAAACCCCATCCAATATGCCCATCGAAGTAATTCTACCTTTACATATATTTTTAGAGAACATGGCGAAGATAACGATTTATAGGATGATGAGAGATGAGGTCATAAAATGAAGGCCCAACAAATCTGAGAAACGAAAAAGAAATTCAACAGTTCAAATTCCAAGATGGTATGGGAATTCCTAGAGGAATTAAATGATTTGAGTAAGAATAAAATATCGCTCTCATATCGGTACTAGGACATGCCGGGATAGAGGGGAATGAAATAGTAGACAGGTTTGTAAGGAAAGAGGTTGAGATGCCATTTCTGGAGCCAGAGCATTTCTGTGGAATCAGTTGCAGCGTATTTCTGGAAGAACTAAAAATAGAAGAAGAAAGCAGGAGATCCAATTACTGTACAGACCTGCATAAGCTTAAATAAAAACCAATTCAGAGTTCTGACAGGGGCCCTTTTCATATTCTTTTTTAGGGTTAAATACACACACTATAGATGCTTGATAACATGGCTTAGTAGATTTTGTTTCATATCTCCTATATTGTAGGAGAATACGGTAATACACGACCGAGAGAATAACCGTGAGATCCCTACTCTCTCAAAAGAATGATCACTTTCTATTAAGAATCAGAATAGCTACCCTGATGTTTTAATATACTTTCTGATAAAGAAAGATAATGAAAAAATGTTGTGTATATTAATACACGGGTTGTCTGATACGCACTTCGACGTTTTTTTTTTGCCAAATCTTGTAAAGCATTGCTAGTCTTCGTTTTATATAATATGAATGCACGACCAGTTCCAATCAAAAAGCTTGTTGAAATCAGCCTTATACAAGTAAACAGAAAGTAAAAGCAAGATAGGTACATTATTTTGTCTTTTTGATAAAAAATCTTTTCACAATATTTTATCACAAATATGTCTTATTCTTACAAATCAAAAGTTTTCCACTAAAAATAACCTCTGAACAATTCAAATAACAATGTAGAACGTCAAAATGAAACTTTTCAAGCCAACAATTCCTTGTTTCTAGACAATGTAGTTTTGTTACTGTTACGGAAAAATACAGAATATATGTTGCGGAAAATTGTTTTAATCTACTGGAAAGTCACAAAATATAAAAGAAAGCTTGTAAAATTTTACATGTGGTTACAAATTATTTGTGGTTTTGGTTTTTTTTTTAGTTGTTATAAATTGTTTTGTTGGATACATAATATGAAGATTATTTTGTATGAACATAGGAAAAATACTTATTTTACATAGTTAATCGAGTTCGAAAGTAGCCACTCTTAAGATTCCAGTGACAAAATCCAGTTTTGGAAAATATTAACGTCTGCGGAAGTTATTTGTAATTTTTATGTCATTTTAAATTAAAACTAATGTTTCCAAAAAAAATTCAAAGAATGTTATTAAAATGACACTTTAAGAACTACAAGATCTGTAAAGACTAGGGTGAAATAAAAAATACACTTTTAACATATTAAATGTTTTTGACAGGAAAAATAAAATTCAATCTAATGAAAAAGCATTCTATATCTTAAATATTTTATTAATTTTTTAAAAATTCTTTATTCAGTGAATTAAAAAAAAAAAGAGGTTAACGCCATTAATTTTAACTATACAAAATAGCAGCAAGACAAATACCAGAACTTGCGAAACTAAAAACAAACGCATTAATAAACTTTCAGTTTCTCTCATCCCAAATATTCTTACATAATAGTGACCTTAATCACAGGCGCGGTCTGGGTATTGTTCAAGGCATAGGACACAGGAAAGAAGCGGGTGGTGAAACACCATAATTTTATTTATTTTTAAAGACTGATCAAAATAATATGGAATTTTATTTAATAGCCTATTTTATAGCTATTTCTTGTCCAGAGAAAACCTAAACATACTAAACAAAGGTGCTAAATGATGAGACTAAATGTCAACCATTCCAAAAGTTAATAAACTTCTTTGGAATAAACACGAAAAAGAAGTTATTAATAAGGCTACAAAACTTTGATAATCTATAGAAGCTTCGCAGGAAAAAGCTGGGCACAAACCCAAAATCCTGTAACTACAATAGTGAAACCAATCATCACATATGGGGCAGTGATCTAGAGTTAAAGAATCAATCAGGCCAATACGAGAGCTAACCTTTCGAATAGGCAGAGAATGGCTTGTGCGTGTATGCCTGAGGTAATGAAAACCTGCCCAATAGTCCCCATCGAAGTAATTCTAAATCTTACACCTCTACATGTACTTGTGAAGAGTATGGCGACGAGAACAATATATAGGATAATGAGAGATAAAGTTAAAAAAAGAAAGCCCAATCTCTTATCCATAAATCAACAGATCTGGGGCATGCCTCAAGATGAAATGAAAGAGAAGTTAACTTTGTGAAAAACTTCAACACAAAGTTGAGTCGCAAAAACGATTGAGACAGAAATACCATTGGAAAACTTTACAGAAATTCCATTAAATGGAATAAAGATGGCTCTAAAACAACGAAGGGAACCGGAATAGGACTATATGGACCCAGAATCAAACATCATGACAGCTTGGGTAAGTCACCAAGGAAATGTATTCAATTCAGTAAAGAGAAAAACTATCGCGAACTGAAGATTATTATCATGTTGAATAGTCAAGTAGCTATCATTGCGCCGAGTTCTCAAGTAATCAGCTCCAAGATGGTTTGGGAGTCTCTAGAGGAACTGAACGAATTAGGTAGAAATAATTAGGTCACTCTTTTGGGTACCGGGACACACCGAGGTAGAGAGAAATGAAATATTAAACAAGCCCACGAGAAACGGGGCTGAGATACCATTTCCGGGGCTTGAACTTTTCTGTGGAATCAGTAGCATTGTAGTGCTGGACGAATTGCAAATAGAGGAAGAAAGCAGGAAATCCAATTACTGGAAATATTTGCAAGGAATAAGGCAAGCGAAGATACTTCTTGGAATTACGACCAGTAGAAATTCAAGGAATCCAGAAGCCTAAGCATAAACTAACTTAGAATTCTGATGGGAATCCTGATGGAGCATTGTCACCTGTAACCTGAAGGATCATCTCAAGAGATTAGTAGAGACAGAACTGCAGATTTTGTGAGGAGGAGAACGAAACCTCCAAAATGCAGTTCTTGGGAGCACAGCACAGAGGAGGAGTTATCCACTTTAAAGCCGTCGACGGCAGGTAATCCCTAATACATATATATTATATATATATATATATATATATATATATATATATATATATATATATATATAGATAGATAGATAGATAGATAGATAGATAGATAGATAGATAGATAGAGAGGTGGTAATCCTTATCGGAGCCCTAAATATAATCACACATAATGCTCATTATTCTAAATTAATAAAAAATGCTATCAATTAAATGGGATATTGCTCACGATTTTTCTTCCACAGTTTGCCGACCAAAAGGTTAGGAAATTCATCGTGTTCACCGGCTAACCCAGTTTCTTTATATTTTCATGAAACTTAGGGTATTTATTGTTGGTACAATAATAAGACTGCGGAATTTATGCCCATTTCATAATGAAGATAATCAATATAAAAATGCAACATGTTACATGGGTTATATAAAAATAACTTTGGTTAAGGTGATATAATCATATATAACTTTAAAACTGATCTATATGTTTTTTTGAAAAATAATTATATGATATATACCATTATAAGACATGATATAATATAGGAAGGGGATGCCCAGCCATGCCGTTAATATACATTTGTAATGTAAATTTTGTTATCTGATAATATTTCGAGGTGTCTTCGAGGCTAATGTCATACTAAAATGGAGAAGCAGTCGAGGCTTAAGACTTGAAGGTTAATAATAATAACAGGTTACCAGCTTTTACACATTACTTTTATGATGTACGTATATCAGTGTTAAATCAAGACAAAGAAAAGGGTTAAACAAAGATACTACATACGGTATTAGATCCAGACAAAGGTTAAATAGAGATAAAACAAACTTAGTGACTTATTTGCTCGTTTACTAGTTCGCTTGGTCGCTTGTGTGAGTATACCTTCAGCGCCAAAAGTTTAGGAGGAAAGTAGGAGGTGTATTGAATCGCGCATGATACTTTTGGCTACCGTTACATCCATTGATTTGACGGCTAATAAAAAAAATATTCCAGAAAATGTTGTTGTTAATAAAATAAAAAGAAAAAGGGTTCAAAATTCGTCAGTAACCCTGAAAGGTTAAATGTACAATGAAACTTATAAACTAAAATTGAACGGTAGGAAAGACCATTAAGCGACTCTAAAACTTTTTTATTTTTAATTTTGAAAACTTTCATTACGAATAATGTTAAAACACAGATAGTGATGGATTCCTTTTGTTCTTTTATTCAAACGCTCGAAAAATATATTAGGAATTATAGACTAGGTATTTATGTGGTATATAATTAAATAAAAATTATTATGACTAGTTCGCATTTTTAAATATAGTCGGTAAAACTTACTCCTTTCAAATGGAATCCGACAAGAAATTTAAATAACTTTTAAACAAAATTATGTATACCAAATTTGCAGAAACTTAAATTAACAAAATCTTTTAACGTTATAATTTTCATCCAGTTGTTAACGAAACTCTAGTTTGTTTTATCTCTTCGCTTGTAAATTTACAGTTCTTATTTTATAACTTACAAAGCGCAACATTTAGTAAACTAATAAATATAGTCACTCCCTAACAAAGTTCTGGAGATTACGTAGACTTCCAAGCATTTAAGTCTTAATTTTTTCTTCTTATTAGATTTACTATACCTACATTTTCTGACAATAGATTTATTAATTCTTTAATCTTATGAACTTGTCGTCCCCAAATTAAAAGATTCCGGAGCTTTTTCTTTACTGTTTTTATTCGTTAAGTTATATTGGTTCTAATGGACAGTGTTAATATAAAATAGTAATAAAGGTTAGTTAATATTGTAATAATACCACTAGTTTAATGTGAAATAATAATGAACGAAAGCAGGCGATATCACCAGTATGCTTCAGTAATATCGGGTGTTTTTTTATAGAGGTATAGAACTTTAAGTTGGCATCACTTTTTTAACTGGCGGCCATTTTGTCAGCTGTCAAGTGATTTATATTTAGTTTGGTTTGGCATTTCAACATGAATAGACTGACGCCTGAACAACCCTTCCAAATTGTGCAAATTTATTTTGAAAATCATGGTTCTGTTCGAAATACGTATCGCGCACTACGTCCATTTTACGGTCAACATAATCGTCCATCAGAGCAATTAATTCGATTAACTATGGAACGTTTTCGCACCACGTTTACTCTAAATGATAATACGCATCCTCAGAGACGTCGTACAGTACGGACAGAAGAAGTCATTGCTGCTGTAGAGCGTAGCGTAGAGGAAGACCCGAATCAGTCTATCCGCTATCGTGCACAGAAACTGGATATGTGTCCATTCACTTTATGGAAGATTTTGCGGAAAGATCTTGGTTTGCGTGCTTACAAAATCCAACTCCTGCAAGAATTGAAGCCACACGATCACCTAGAAAAGCGTAAATTCGGTGAATGAAGCTCACTTTTGTTTGAATGAATACGTCAATAAACAAAACTGCCGTATTTGGAGTGATGATAATCCTCAAGTGTATGTTGAGACACCGTTACATCCAGAAAAACTGACTGGTGTGCTTTATGGGCTGGTGGAATCATTGGTCCGTACTTCTTTAAAAACGATGCTGGTCAGAACGTTACAGTCAATAGTGACCGCTATAGAGCCATGATTACTGACTTTTTCGTTCATAAATTGAACAACCATGATGTGCAGGAGCTGTGGTTTCAACAAGACGGCGCAACATGTCACACAGCTCGTGCCACAATTGATTTATTGAAGGAAACGTTTGGTAACCGCATAGTTTCACGTTTCGGACCCGTGAATTGGCCTCCAAGATCGTGCGACTTAACGCCGCTAGACTATTTTCTGTGGGGATATGTGAAGTCGCTAGTCTACGTCGATAAGCCCGAAACGATTGATCACTTGGAGGACAACATTCGCCGCGTTATTGCCGATATAGGGCCACAAATGTTGGAAAAAGTCATCGAAAATTGGACCTCCAGATTAGGCTACGTCCGAGTCAGCCGTGGCGGTCATATGCCAGAAGTCATATTTAAATTATAATGCCAGAAGGTTATACCTCTATAAAAAACACCCTTTACAATTATACAGTCGAAATTGTGATACAGTAAGTCAAAACTGATTAACCTTGAATTTTTTCACGTAAACTCTGTTAGCGCAACGTCCGAGATCAAAATTATACTCTTTTCAATTCGTTTTTGTGAAGCTAACATGAATCGAAGAAAATACTGGAATTGAAATTTCCGATGTATTTTTCTCTCAGCTTTTCCATGATGTAGTCAGATTTATATAAAATTTGACTCTTTGACATATGAAACTGGTAAAATTTGTTTTATTTCCAAAACGGCATTTTAATTTTTTTAGTCTTGATCAAAAGCTGATGTTTTTTATATCGATATGAGCACTTTACAGAAAGGGTTTTTTTGGTGTTTTCGAGAAATAAGACTGCTCGTCAGTTTCGCGTGGACGCTTTTCTTCGCGGCTTCGGATATAGGTGAAAAAGTTGCTTAGAAATAGCAACATATCACGGCAGCGTTCTCGTCCATGGAACCTCTCTTTTATGATTTTGCAGTCGAGCGCCGCGCTTGGAGAGTTGGAACGCCCCATATTTATTTACTACATTAGACCCGTATTTTGAAATAATCTATACTCTACACACTATAGATGGAAGTAACAGGAATCAAGATGCAATGATGGTATCATTTGAATATTCATTTCCAGAAAATGATTCCAACTGTGATTCAGAGACAACTCAATTTGTATTTAAAAAACTTTAAAACATTAATTCTAGACGTCTATTTTCCGTAAAATTCAGCACCAAATTATGTAAAAAAGCTTTAAGTTCCTTTAATAAATGTGCAAAATAATGACATCACCACCACATCAGCAAATGCTAACAAAATTATTATCACATACACGAATTATTTAATAAATAAAACAGTTCCTCCTATTTTATATTACAGAAAATTAATTTTCATACGTTTTCTAATACCTCTGCATTTTTTCTCTAAGTTTAAAAAGAAACATACACGGTGTGCTCGATTAAATTCAACCAAAAAGTTCATGTATCCTTTAGTTCTCTCCAGATATTAACCTTTATACAATTTCAAAAAAAAACATGAAAATTTAAAATAATCGACAAAGAGATTGTGAAGTAAATATTTTCATGTTTTCTCTAATTATCAAAGCTAACATTTTTGAGTATTTTTTTTCCACCTAGTTTTGGTATTGTTATCTTAAAGTTGGCTTATCAAGACATCAATAAAGAAGTAAAACTTCAAAGAAAGTTGACAATAAAATCTAGGCAGAAAGATATGCTCCTATTTTTTTTTTTTTTTTGTTCTCTTCTTCTTAGCCTATTGTTTCTATCATCGGGCAAAAGCATCCTTTAACTGCTGCAATTGCTATTTATTTTGTATGTAGTCTCCATTTTATAATATTCCATGTCCACCAATTGTCCTGCTCTGTTCCATTTTAATATACTTGCCCTTTGTTACTATGAATCCTAGTCTTATTTTTGTATTGGGCATGCGATCATTCAGTTTAATGTTTATATTTGTTCTCTCCCTTGATCGCTCTGTCATCTGTAGTCTATGGGTTACTTCTTTATTTACCACCCATGTATGTGTTCCATAAATAATGGACACTTTCCTCTTTATTTATGTATTTTATAATATTATTATTGGTTTTATTCTACGTTCTTATGGTGTTTTTTCGGTTTTCAGTCCGTTCATCAGTAGAAAAATATTCACGACGTTTCACCAACATCTCTGTTCGACTTCGAATGAGTGTGCTGGTTCCCTGTCTGCGTTTTTATAGTTTGACGCTTGCGCAGTTTATACCTTGATTCTGCCTGGTTAGTTTCCTTGATTTCCTGAGCCCTTCTCGGCTCACTGTCCTGTTTTTCTGGTGTGTTATTTTTGGTTGGGTTTTGATTGATTATTGTTTTCCATGTATTTGAAATGTTTTGTTCTTTATCTCTCTTGTTAAGCTATTTAGTGTTCATGTTTCATGTTCATGGACTCTGGTAGAGATTCTTCTGTTTGTTTGGCCGACATATTCTTTTTCGCAGTCTTTTCAACACAAATTTTTTGCATAAAAATTTTAGTAAACATTTATGCAAAAAACAAATCTTTTAAAATTATTGTAGAGGCAACGCCTTTGTAGAAAACTTAGTTGACTACCAGTGTTTCATATCCAACGTTTTATTTTTTTTTTTTTAATTTCTGAATAGCGATTTTATATTTGGATATATTTATAAAATAAACCCCTAAAGCTCTTCTATAGAATTTTTTATTAAAAAAATTAACCTAAAAAAGGAAACCATTTTTTACTCTCCAAGGTAATCTAACCCCTTAAGTCATCATTCTGATTATCTGGACAGACTAAAACGTGCTTTTTCCATCCCCTGCATTCTTTTAAAAGTGGATTTATAAGATAATTTTTAAAGAGGATCACGAATTATTTTGTTTTACTTACCAATTTAATAGTTAATGTAAAATATTTAAATAGTGATTTTGAGTAAGCTCATTATGTAGATGTTGTAATCTGACTGCGTATAATTGTGGATAGAGGATTAAATTATACTTTTGTTAAATCATTCCAAAATTATATAATTTTCGGTAAAAATATATATCTTTTTACACACGTCAAAAATTATAAGTTAATTTTTCACCATAAGCCTAGGTTTATAAATTTTAGCGGGTTGTCTTGACAACTTTCATTGGTTTTTCATTAGTTATTTGATGGTTTTTAGCTCCTCAAATGACCAAAAATACGAAAATATTGAATCTATAGGACAATCCTTCTACCGATTATTTTCTAAATTACTTGACTTATGGTATAGACGTAATTTTTGAATTTAATCGAAACTCACCATGCACATTTAAACAGATAAAAAAATACCAACATTTTCTTCGTAATCTATTCTAAAAGCACTTAACGATATGTTCGTTTTCAAATAGTATGTTCTAAAAATACTTCAATACACTTTCTATTAAAACAATAATCAAAACTTCCTAATATCGTTCATATATTGCATATAGAACAAGCGCTCTAAAGACCATATATTATCACTAGTAATATCTAGTGATAAGTCCTAGGTACGTCCCACAATTCAAAATAATCAGGCGGGCTTTGCTATTTATACCTGGCTGGTCCGAGCCATGAGCATCCGAAAATTTGACAAAAAGCCAATACTATCACTAACACGACCACCATACCGACTAGTGTGTACACTATACATAGATGCACTAATGCGAACACGTAAAGTGTGCGGTGACACCACTTATTGGGTTCGAACAATGTGGGTGCGTAGTCTGGCCATTTGATGCGAAGTATCCAGTAGTTGCCTAGGCCAAACCAGGTAATGAGAAGAATTGTTAGAGCCACCTGAAACAAAAGGAGTATTATATATATTTATATTATCAAAAATGATTTGTGATTTATTTCTAAGTCATGTTAATGGAAGAGTAGTATTATAAAATGTAACAATTAATACTGTAAAATGTTATCCCATACTGTCAATTTGTGAGTACGGTATTAAACAAAAAGTCTGTGTGGTGTGCAGTTGTTAAAAAAGTGTAGAGAGAAAACATTTATTTTATTCGACTTAAATTTTATTGCATATCTTCTGATATTAAATATTCAAATTAAGTAGAAGAAGTATTTGGTGAGTATTTCAAATATTAGTAGCACGAATGTTTAGCTGATTTATGCATATTCAATATTTTGGTGGCATAGAGCATGAACCTAAAGTTTCTGTTGGCGTCACATATGACGTACACAACAGAAACAATAGTGAAAATTTTAACCAATTAAACACCTTTTGAAGACAACCGAAATAACAGCGCTCAAATCAATCACTCTCTGATAGGAGACGGAGCAGAAAAGTAAGACAGATAGATGGATTGGTGATGTAGTGCGGTGGATTAGAACAAAAAAAAAAAGAATAACGGATAATAAACTACCAAAAATTGCAAAAAAGAAGAAGGCAAATGTATCCAGACTGTCAGAAAATGAGGGCATCTGCATCTGAAAATAGAGCTTTTTTTAGTAGAGAACATCATCCTAAATTAAGGGGAAGAAAAAGCCACACACGACATGTTTTTGGATCTATTTCATATTTCGTAACTTACATATTTGTACATCTTAAAATATTGTACCTTTAATATAAAATTCTACACAATATTTTGTTCAAATATAGCAGCAGACGTTCGAGCCGAAAAAATAAAAATAATCAAGCTATGGCTATGGTGAAAAAAGCCTGAATTATTCCCGGATGTTAAATGATCATAAAATAGCACTTGTTTTAATATCAATTCGGTAATTCACTTTATTTATCATTTTTGTTCTAATATTGGGTAGTAAATGAAGTACCGAATAATTTTGGGAAAGAATTATTAGGAACAAAATATCAATGGCATCTCCGCTGGGGAGAAATCTTTTGAAATTTTGTTGCTGTGTGTCTCATTTCCCGCTTTTTAGAAGGGAATGTCCTAATTACCAAGACATGTATAGTTTCTCCTCCCTTTAACAATAGTGAGTTTAAGCCAAGTACTTTAGGTTTTTTAACTGGAAAGTTAAGAAAAATCGTGTCTTCATTTTTTTTTTGGCGTTTTTCACTTACTTATGCAAATTTTGAAATAAACCTTATCAAGAGGAGAACAATTTTATTTTAACCCAAATTAATACAATTAAGAATAAAATGAAGATTCTACTCGCTGGTATCCCTTAGATTCTAATATATTCACAATATTGAAAATTAACATTCTTATTCTTACACAACGCTATTGCACTAACATAAACACTGAACTATAAGGTTTTAATATTCATTAGTCTTCTCTGTATATTAGGGTTATCGAGGAGCTAGATAGCAATTATATTCAGGTAACGGGGGAGCTTTGATTCGTGGTTATTTGTAAATCTTGATATAGTTTCTTTAACAGTTTTAATTTTTTGATCCTTATTGATATTACTAATTTTCTTGCCGATTTTATATCAATTTCGTTGTTGCATATTCACATAGTTTATCGTTTGATTTCAAGAGAAAATAAGATTTTTATAAGAATTTTTCCTTTAATTTTTTTGTTTGAACTGAATATTAAGGTACAAGAAATTTGCCTCTTTCGCTTTTTTGTTATTGTTTTATTTCAGTTATTTTGGGGTGAAATGATAAGGAGAAAAATTAAATTTACTTCCACTAGACCTACCATGCACCTTTGTCCGAAATTCGACCCTAAATATTAAAATTGATTACCCGTGTATATATTTTTTCAATCCTCCTTTTGGGGATGTTTTATGGCAGAAATAACTAAAGGATTTTTTCACGTGTGCTCTTGGTTGTATAAAATGATTTACGAAAAAAAAACAGATGGATATTCTCGTAATAACCTGAGAAATAAATATTTTAATTTTAACATAGTTCATAGTCTAACATAGTTAATAGTTCCACCAGGTATGTACATTTATTTAACTAAATATAAAAAATAGTTTGCATGATTTGATCTTCATTTCTATATAGCCCTCTTACTGGTAGTATATAAGGCCTCTATACTGTAGCCCTCAAGAAGAAAATAAACAATTGCCGAAAGCTTGGCGTAGCTTAAAAGCATGTTTTTATTTAGAGCCCAAAAATAGGACCGATACCCAAGATTTAAAGGAATGTTTTTTAACTCGTCGGTCAAGACTACGCTTCATACATATATATATATATATATATATATATATATATATATATATATATATATATATATATATATATATATATATTCATAAAAGTAACTATTTTTTGCGAAACTATTGCTAAATTAATATTTGTGAATGGTGGCAAAAGTATAGCTTTCCAAGAAACCGTGTATGCTATCTTCATGGAAGTTCACTAACTATTAATGCCAACAAGGCAAATTCTTGCTGTTACAAAGAATAACTCGTAATGGTTTTCGAGGTAAATTTTAGTTTTAGTTTAGAATTAAATTTATTTATTTATTCATTTAACTGTTTCGTTATTGTTTTTCTTATCTTATTTTTTGAGAAACTTAAGACTGCCTATTTTTTTTCCAATAAAACTGCTTAAACCTTACATTTTTGATTTATTATTTTTGTTTTCACCTGTTTTTCGAATACCTGTTTTAAAGTCTTGATGCTTAGTTTGTACACTTTTACTAAATTCGAGATTTTAAATAGGTTTTTGGGTTTATTATTACTTTATGATATTAGAGCTAAGAAAAAATAAAAGTACTAAAAACTGCCTGCCAACTGGTGCATTCTTATATTTTTATTAAAAAAAAAAGACTGTCCTTGTTTAGTTAATGTGGTTAGAAAAGGATAGCCTTCACTCTGGGAGTAAGATTGGAGTAGTTCAGAATTGCCATGTATAATGGCGGTTTTTAACACAAAGATTACCCTTCTTTCTGTCTGAATGTTTTGGTTTGGAATTTGGTCGACCCCGCGTAAGATTTTCGGCACATGTGCGCGATGATTAGCTTTGGTCCTTCGGAGAGCAAAATGCATTATTCTTATATGTTTACTTCTCTCACACGAAGCGCAATTCGGTACACTGGGATCCGTAGCCTATATTTTATATGTCTACGGAAATTACTCACAACTTGAAGTGTTCGACTTAAATCACCCCGGAATGATTAAAATGCCACAGTAGCATATTTAATGTTTTCTGAGAAATTCCCACTTTTAATCTTTTTGTCAAGTTTTAATAAAAAATATTTTTTCATTCAATTACACACAATCACCCAAAAGTTGAAATTTTGAATCTAAAATTTTAATGTTGGTAAAAAATATTTTAAATAAATGCAACATTTTTACTCCTCGACGGCATGTAAGACAAAAATATAGAAATGTAACAAAAATTTACCGTTACCTTATAAAAGCGGAAATTTAAATGGAAACGACACGCCAAAATATACATATTTTTAAATTTATAGTATATTTTATTTTACCACCGGTGCAACCACTTGAATATATAATGCAAACATAATGCAAAACATTTATCCGTCTTCGCTGCACCCGCGTCACCACATGTGAAAATATCATGCATTTTTCATTAGACACGTTTTCAGAGTTCCAATTTTACCGAGTTTATGAGTTATTTTACATAATTTATATCAGTGAAAGAGCCACTGATGATGATGCCCTATTTGTCAATGTCTAATTTAAATCACCAAATTAAAATGCAAAATATGAGAGTATACTTCATTCTCGATATAATAAATATACAGTTTGTCTTAAACGCCTTATTTATCAGCACTTAATTTAATAATATTACAACAAAATTTGTTCGCAAAGAAAATAAATGAAACAATAAAAGAATTAATACAGATATAGAAAATAAAACAGCTCCCAAATATCTAAATTTAATATTTATATTTTTATTCAAACGCGTGACTACTGTAAACCGCATAAAAATTTAGTGGTACAGCAACTGATGTGTTAACAAAAAAGATCTTTGAAAAAAATTTGAAGTAAACTATTACATTTAAAATATTTTAAAAGTAGTAAAGTACCGCGCGGGGTTGTTAGATCCCCCATCGGACCACTTTCTGGTGGCAGATAGGGAAATTCCTCCTAGATATGGGTGATGTCAGAAAAACCAAACACCTGGGGTGGGACAAAACTAATAAAGTTTCGTCTATATTTAAATTGAGCGATTACAAACGGAGTGTACATCCGGAGGATTGGTAGACAGGAAAACTTGCCAGATCGTAGATCAATCGTAGTATTTGATTGCTAAAACCCTGTAAATCGAACAAATAAAATGTCCAGTTTTAAAATACTAGTATTCCAGGAGGGTAGAGCATAAAATTTACAATTTCGCTTCTCTGGGGAGGCAGAAAAATGACAAATTAGATCTAACGAAGACAAATAACACAAACTTCTTATTGCAACTTACAGTATTAGAACAATGATTGCAAAGAGCTACAGGTCATAAAATTGAGCAGTTGGGACTATGTGAAACGAAACTCCGAGAAGAAAAAAATATTACGCGTGGTTGCTTAGTTTTAGTATATCTTTATTATCTTTTCCGTCTTCATCTATTGTAACTCCTAGGTATTCGTATTGTCTAGCGTTTTTTATTACTCCGCTTTCTGCTGCGTTGTCTTGTCCTGTGCCTCCTATAGTCATTTATTGTATGTTTTGTATGTGTATCTCTAAACCCCATTTAGTGAATTATTATATGAGTTTATTTATCATATAAGTCCTTTCTTGCTGGTCTTCCTCAAGAACTAACTGATCACCTGCCAAGAGGATTGTATACAAGTGAGTGTCCTCTATCAATATCCCCATGGGGCTACATTTTCTTATTTGCTGTTTTAAAGCGCTGCAGAGATAGAGTTTAAACAGGGTTGGAGAGAGGCAGGAGTCCTATTTAATCCCTTTTGTTTGTGAGAATGCCTCAGAAGTTTGATTTCCGACCTTAACAACTGCTTGGGGTTCTCTAGACAGTGTTCCTACGGCATTTATGTATATACTATTTATGCCTGCTTCTTTCATTGCAATCCATAATTTCTGCAAAGGAACGGAGTGAAATACGTTACGAAGATCTATGAAAGTAGCGTTAAGCTCCATTTCTCTTGCTAGTCTCTTTTCTGCCAATTGTTTTATTGTAAAAATATTGTCCATGCAGGATCGCCCAGGTCGAAATCCACTTGGTTCTTCCATTTTCGTGGCTTCCCCTTCTATTCGGGCTGTTAGGACTCTTTCGTAAAGTTTTCCCATAGACGATATGATACTAATACTCCGATAATTACTGCAGTAGCTCCTGTTTGCCTTTTTATAAATGGAATTTATGTAAGAGCTTCTCCAATCTCTTGGAATCATTTCCCTTTCCAGGCATTTGTTAAAAATTATACAAAGGAGCTCGTACGTTCTTGTGTTGACTTGCTTAATTAACTCGATAGGTAAATTCCCTGGCCCTGGTGCTTTATTATCTCTAACAAATTTTAAATTACTTGGCCTAATAGGTTTTGTTGTGATGTCTCTGGAATTAATTCGCGAACAAACTGAAAAATTCCTATTACTTTATTCATTTGAATGGGTATTTTACGAAATTCTTAGTGATTCGTAAAAATGACGCCAACAGTTATTAATGGGGAAGTTAAGAGAGCGGAGAGTCATTAAAGATAAAAAATACTTACCGATGCTACTTTAGATCCAATAGATGTGGCGTTCATGGAGGATGGATCCATGTGCCTGGTATGGAGTTGATTCCATAAAGTCAAACCCATTTTGACACACCCTACGCTTCCTCCTACCACCATATAAATTGGTATATTAGGCTCTCTGGGACAATCCCTGAGAAATTGAACACCTGAAAAGAAAAAATAAATTTAAGCAAGAAGGTTAATATATAAAAGAGTATGGTGCGTCCCAAAATGTGAGAGGTTTGTAATACTATTACTATTCTTAAATTTTGTAGAAGCTGACTGTCAGTCCGTCCATCCATCTGTATGTTACAACTTTGAAATTTCATCATTTACATTACTCTTTTACGGAATTTTGCATCATTTTTATTCACCTAAAAATAGACAGTTAGGTGAATAAAAAAGGCTTACTGGGATATGTGGAAAATTGAAGTAAATTTTTTTCATTGATCATATCGAGTGGGATAGCACAAAATACGTCTTTGCAAATAAATACATCACATAATAATTTAATTAAGTTGCCTCATTTGAAAAATATAAGCCTGTGAATTTACTCAAAATTTTTTTTATTTTTTTTCCGAATGGTAGATTAGAAATATTTGCAAAAAAAAATATAAGACTTAAGGGACTATTAAACTGCACGATTTCCAGGATTCTTAACTAGTATGTGGGAGTGGGAAAAATGTAGGGCGCTCTAAGTACCTCATCCTGAATTGGGATGCTAAATCAGTCGGAAAATGATCGTTTCTAACCAAGTAAAAAAATAAGCCTTGTTTAAGTCATAGTGGTTGATTGTAGCTGACCAACTGTTGTATCTAATAATGTTCAAATAATCAAACATCGAGAACATGTAATTTAACTTTCTTTCCTTTACTCACCATTTCCTCAAATCACCAGCCATTGACAATGATAGATTGGCTGATATCGCTCGTATAGAGATATTATATTAATGTACGGAGGAGAGCTCCTGGAATGAGATATGCTAAGGAACATATAACTAGGCCTAGCGCACGGCGTACTAAGGAGCTTCTCTCCTGGGGAAGGAAAGAGCTGCGAATTGTGGTGGGATTATTGACAGGACATTGTCACCTAGGGGGCCATCTTCATAGAATCGGTGTCGAGGGCGACCCGACATGCAGATGGTGTTTGGAGGAGGATGAAACTGTTAACCATGTTCTCAGAGGGTGCCCGGCACTCAACGGACTGAGACAGAGATATTTCGGAGATATAGTTTTGTTACCGGAAGCAGTTAGGCAAGTTCAACTAACGCGGCTGCTTGGATTCGCAAAGGCGATCGGCCTCGAATAACCTGCAGATATGGTAGGATGTAAAAGGCCCAAATGGAGGCCTGGGCATCGATGATCTAGTATCACCTTTTTCATTCATTCATTCATATTAATGTACAAATATATTTCTAATAATGTAAACGAAAAGAGGGAATATTTATTATGCTATATGCATTGAATATCTTTTATTTGACTGTGAAGCAAGTATTTTGTGCTTTCGGCAGCCGTGGTTATCATCTAACATACGTTTGGAAGTTGTATATAAGCTATTATCCAAGGCCCAGTGGTTTAAGTTTAATTATGGTTTAGGTTGTTTTGGTGGTGTTCTCGGTGTACTTAGGTGTATATTAATTCATAATATTGATTTATCGTTCATATTTTCTTGCTAAGACTATCAGTATTATGTCTCCGCAGAGCTCTGATGGCAAGAGAGCTCTGTACTACATATACGGCATTGTAGAGAGAGGCGTAATTCTTCTATTTAAGACCATATAGCTCTTCTAATATATCTAGTATACCTCAATGGTCACCCGCTGAATATAAGTGAAGTATTTCTAATGCTATTAAACCCCACTAAATCTAATAAAAATCCTGAGTAAGAGAGATCGGTATTACCTAATTGTTCTTATTAGATTCCCTACTGCAACAAATGCTATTACCCCACACTGAATTTAAGGATGCCCGAATATCTGAGAGTTTAATAAGCTTTTAAAAATTTTTGAAAAAAAAATTGGTATTGTTAGGTTACGTTAAAATTTAATCTTCAATATTTCAATTCGCTGTCCAAGAAAAAATAGTAAAATAATCATATGTAAATTATCATTCTGCATAAAACAATAAAATAACACGCAGAGGAAAAATATATATATATAAACTACTACGGATCCCCAACGTAAAGCATGTTCAACAAGCACTTCGTCTATTTTCAATTATTACTATGACTTGTTGTAAAAATAATTATTAATATATAATAAAATATTCAAAAAGTAAATAAGATACAACTAAGCAAATTTTAAGACGGATATTGTTTAGATGTTGAAAATTACTTAACCTTTCGGGGCTTGTACACGAACTCTCACTCTGCTGACGAATTTTTCTGCCATTTATTTTAAAATCCGTCACTATATCTTTAAGCACCGTTGAATATCTTTCAGTCACAGCGTCCTCGATAAATAGTCTTTATGTGACTATTGGTTAGTGAGTTTGTTACGGCAATTTTTGTATATGCGGACAATGAGTCCGCATGTGAGCGATTGCTTTATAATATTTTGTTTCTATTTTCCGTTATTTTCCATATTCATAAAAAAAACAAAGGTAAGTTTTATCTTTTAATTTTTTAATTATATTTATTTAAATTCAAAATTATAAACATTTAAAATTGATGTTGCAATTCCTTGCAGATGGCGTGCTCTTGGGAAAAAGAACAGGACCGTTTAAATCAGCTTATGATGCAATGTTTAGAAGAAGATAATGTGGAACCAGTTATTCAGTTTGATGACCATGAAGAGCCTGGGGAAGAGGACAACTTCGAAAGGCAGGATTTAAGTAGTGATACAGAGCAAGAAATTTTAGACTCAGAAGAAGCTGATATGGAAAAACAGCCTATGTTTGGCTATGCTGGAGAAGATGGCAGAACAAATTGGGAGAAACATATTTCAAACAGAAATGTGAAAACAGTGCAAAAAATTTAATAAAACATCTTTCAGGAGTATAAGGAGCTGCAAAAAATTTAAAAACAAAAATTTAAATTTGTTAAAGTGTTTTTTTTTTCAAATGAATTACTAAACTTGATTATTCTATATTCAAATAAACACATTCAGTCAACTAGGGCAAACTACCAGCGTGAAAGAGACGCAAAAGATACAGACGTATTGGAAATTCAAGTACTTATTGGGCTGATGTATTTAGCTGGGGTATTAAAATCGAGTCGTCGAAACGTAGATGAATTGTGGAACAAAAAAAGGTACTGGAGTGGAACTATTTAGAGTGACCATGTCTCAGTGTAGATTTCGATTCCTTTTGAAACAGTTCAGATTCGACGATTTGGTATCTAGAGAGGAAATAAAGCGAACGGACAAGCTAGCCGCCATTAGAGAAGTTTTTGAAAGTGAGAATAACAGTTTTAAAACAATCTCCATACCGTTCGAATTTGTAACAATTGACGAAAAGTTAGAAGATTTCCGAGGGCGATGTAGTTTTAGGCATTATATTCCTAGTACACCCAATAAATATTGGGTAAAAATATTTGCTATGGCTGATTCAAAGACATTCTATACTAGTAATATGGAGGTTTACGTAGGCAAACATCCTAATGGACCATTTAAATAGAGCAATTCACCAACCGCAGTAATACACAGATTATATCAACCAATAAAAGGGACCAGTCGTAACATAACATTTGACAACTAGTTTACCAATATGGACTTACTGAATTCCCTTCACAAAGATTTTAAGCTTACTATTTTGGGTGCTGTGAGAAAAAATAAGAAAGATTTGCAGTTTTCTGCTCCAGTAGGCCATTCAGTTTCATCAAGTATGTTTGCCTTTCAGACAAATTGTACACTCGTTTCTTATTTACCAAAAAGAAACAGAAATGTGTTGATTTGGTCAAGTATGCATAGATAATAATACAAATAAACCAGATATGATTATCGACTATAATGCGACTAAGGGAGGAGACGACTTATTTTATTTGTTACTAAATGTGTGATATAAACTCGTTCGTGATCTTTTCTATGAATAACTCTACTGATCAACGAAAAAGAGTTTTTTTACGAACTTTATCTTTACAGTTGGTGGAAGAATATATTCGCCGACGTGTCACACAATCTATTATCAGAGTTATGCAAGCAAGAATAAGAGAAATTTTTGGAATAGACGCACCTATTTCTGAGCCAGTAACTGCGGGTCAGCGGGGATGTTGTTCGTATTGCGACCGAACAAAAAAAATAGATCTACCCGTCTTTCTTGTGTTTACTGTCATAAATTTTTGTGTTTTTAATATTCCATCATGGTATGTCATGAATGTCACAAAGAATGAAAGTTTTTAATTATTTTATTTTGTGTAGCCTGAAATTATTTTAGTTTTTTTTAGAGACTAATCTTATGTTAATGTTGTAAAACTAGTGTCTTTAACAAATAAACATGTTATTTAAACTCAATACGTATTTTTATTTTTAATTTTTTTTTATTATATTCATATGGAAACTTAAAAAAAAGTTTGTGAATGCGGACTGTGAGTCCTCGCGTGAGTTTTTAATCTCAAAAATAGGCGCGAGCGCCAAAAGGTCAATCGGTTAATAAGTTGCGAACATCCAGCAGATTAACAGTTAATATTTATTCATTTAAAAGTAAACCGTATATTCTATAATATTTTTTGTGATTTGACGAACTTTAAACTCATATCACTCGAAATTTTCCCAATTCCAATAATACAGTGAACAACGATCAAAATTATTTGTTGATATGGAACATAACTGTGACTAATATTGTGCTTCTTGATCATGCCTTGAAAGATTCAGATAATTAACTTAATAATTTTTTATTAATATTGGTTTCTCAAGCTAGCTTAATCGACTAGCCAAGTACAGAGAACATATTTTTTAACTGCCTTTTATAAGAGTGTTAAACATGAACGAAGGTTTTGTTTTAATATGTTACAAGAAAAATTGCGTAATAAAAGTCTTAACATCAATGTATGCTAGTTGCAATTATAACCAAGATTATTAATCTGTAACTTAATAAACCACTTATTTCGAGGAACTTCCGGTTTGAGAAAAAGCACAAAAAGTAAATTAAAGCTATGATTTAATCAAGTTTTATTTTCCGGGTTGAAGAGGAAACTAATAAACTCTAATGTAGTAAAGAATCAACAAGAATAATTGGATTGCTTAATCTGAGACAATGTAATTACGTGTTTATTTTTTGTAGAAACAAAAATAAAATAAAATGTGTTTAGTTTTAAATATTGTTACGTATATTACAGCCATTAAAATTAAAAAAATATTCAATCCTTTTTTCTTTCATGAACATATTTTACGAACTGAAGGGTCTTCCGAACCTCAAACTCACCACATTAGAAAACAAAATTTGCTAGTTCTCCTTCACACTGTTTAAAGAAAAGCTATACAGATTAATCCTGGTGAATTTAGGTCTTGTTCGCTCTCTATATGCGTTTCGACGATCTACTAATCTCATCAGTGGATCTATATCGAACCAAGAGCGAAATTTATTGAAAACAACTGCTTATTTAAAATCTCCATTTAGTGATATGTCGACAGGGTAATTTTCAGATACCTTTGATGCCAGACTGTGAAATATTAGCAGTCAAAAGACAGATATTCATTTATATACCATAGAGAACAAAGAAATTCCACTCATTAAGTAAGAGGTATCCATTATATTGGTTATTTATTTAACTGGACAATTAAATACATTAGTACTTTCAAATAACGAGATCTCTAGGATGCCATAACTAAAAAACTAACCAAAAAAAACTAAATATCCCTATGAATCGTTTTTTTTTTAATTTTTCACAACTGCAGCATAAAAAATTGTACAATAAATTTCCTTCCCTAATTTTCTGAATAACCTCATTTAAACTAATTTAGCTGCAGATATACATTTCATCTGAACTATTACAATGAGTACTCATATCAACCTGAGAACAGTTATCCCTCGTACCTCTATGACTAAAAATTTTTCATAGATCTCTGAATAATTATAAAGTTGAGCTATTGTAGCACTTTTATGTTGACCATGCCAAGGATGCAGAATATCGCATAAACAAAATGCACCCATACCACGTCCTGTTATTTAAAGAAATTTATGATGAAGATTACGAGAGAAGGGTAAATTTTTGTGTGAAATTCAAAATAAAGTAAAAAAAATAACGGAACATTTAAAAATATGAATTTTTGCAAAACCACTGGCCGCAATTACTTGTCTATGTACGTAAGAGGTTTCTTTATATTAGTCCTTTCATTCATTTCACAAGGGTTATTAATAATTTTTAAAATTAACCTACAGTCAAGTGGATTGATAAAGGACGGCCAGTTCCATGGTCACTCAGGTCAGCTGGATTTGGCATTTGGCTATTCGTGACAGAAATAAGACAAAGATCCAAGGTAACAGATGAAATAGAAAAAGTGTGTATATTAAAATGAAATTGGATAGGGCATATTAGAAGATAATTAGAGACTACGAGCGAATAAAAGAGCAGGGAAAGACCACAAACTAGAACTAACATTAAAACATGTATTAATAGCATGTTCCTATTGTATTGTTTGTTTGCTTACCTAATGTTACAGCATAAACATAAATAGCGGAGTTGCTATTGATTTTGGGTAAATCATCGCTAATTATCCCGTGTACTATTTTAAATTAACCCTAAAATAATTTGTTGGCCAGTTTACCAAAACAAAAAATTTTGTTAATTAATCAATACGTGCAATAATTAATTATATACCTATTATACATAACTTTGCAAAAATACACACTATACAAATTTTCTGTATAGTTTTAGGAAGTTAGAAAAGGTAACGGAAAAGTAATTGCCATGAATAAATTTTAGGTCGTTTGTAGTTAGAGAAAGTTATGTTTCGGTTATGTTTCGGATTATAGATAAATTTTATCAATAGATATGTTCATGACAATATACAACTATAAAAACGTAAATAAAATATAAAAATTTTTTACGATCTTTAGGTACGTTGAACCAGTAACAAACTAGCTACCTTTACTTTATAGTGTCAGCATCTAAGTATTTTCGTGAACGATCGGGATCCATGGGGTTTTTTATGATCCCTGATGTATTTTGAGTTGCTGAATCTGAATTTTCTAGGTAATAAGCCGTAGTTACTGAAATAAATAATCGAAGACATGATATAGTGTAAGTTTCACAGATGCCCCATTTTCAGTCTCTCAATCGAACCATATTAACTGTATAAATGGTCGAAAAATTCTGTCCAAAACCAACCTGGAAGTGCAAAAAATTACGTTCAAAATAAGGGCTTAAATTGTTCAATATTAAATATACAAATTGAATTAAAACACATTATTAAGGTCAGCTCAGGGAAGATACCCGGGAATCATAAAAATAAATTCTTAAATATCTTAAATCAGAGAAAAAATGGAAGGTCCCCTGGAGAAGATAGAATTTCTAGTGAAAGGGTGAAAATTGGCGAAAATGCTTACCACATTAATATCACTGTTAAATAAGTGTCTTATCTAAGGTAAAATGCCAAATTCCTGGCAAAATGTAGAGATGGTTTTACTCTTTAAGAAAGAAGGAAAAAAAAACCTTAAAAGTTATAGACCCATTAGTTTAGTGCTTGCAAAAACAATACACCCCTATAGCTAGTTGAGCAGGTAATATGCTAAAATGTTTCAGCACTATCGATTACTTTCAAACTCTGCATTCCCTTATTTAAAAAAACATCGAATATTATGTGTATCTAACTTTTACAAACCAACAGTGGGTTTACATCCAACTGCAAGTATAGTGTGCCCACTGTTGGTATAAAGATCTCTAAGATATTAGATATTTAGATTACACGCAATGCTGATAGATGGTGCTACTTGTATCAGATTTTATATTTTGTCTGATATAACTTACATAAAAGATTAAATTATTCCTTTTTTTTTAGGTGTGATTACCTATCCTTTATTGATGAGAACAAACTAGCTCGAAACCGCTCTGCAGGTGGCGGTGCACTCTCATTGGAGAGGCTTTCACCATTTTCTGGTATTCCTTTGCAATCTAGGAAAGTAGTTTGTCCATAATTATATTAGAATAGAGTAAGTTAATCCTTATTGTATAAAATTTTTTCAGTTGATTGATAACTAAAATAGTTTCTCTTATGTATTTATATATAAGTATATTGTATCAACTGTTGGTATATAGATCTCTAATAGACTAAATATTCAGATTGCGTGAAATGCTACTTGTATTAGAATATATATTTTGTCTGATATAAGTTGCATGAAAGATTCGTTTATCCTATATTTAGATGCGCTCGTCTGTCCTTTATTTTCGAGCACAAACGAGTTCAAAACCGATCTGCAGGTGGTGGTGCACTACCGTGGGAGAGGCTTTCACCCTTTCCCGTTATTTCTTTTTAATCTGAAATAGCACTTTGTCCCTAACTATGTTAGAACAGAGTACGTCTGCTCTTATTGTATAAAGTTTTTCAGTTGATTAAAAACTAGAATAGTTTTCTAATACTCGTACGAATGTATTTATACACCAAACTTAAAGTATATTATACCCACTTTTATTATATATCTCTAAGAGATTAAACATTCAGATTGTGTGAAATGCAGGGAGATGGCGCTACATGTATTAGATATCATATTTTGTCCGATAT
This sequence comes from Diaprepes abbreviatus, assembly GCA_034092305.1. Lineage (NCBI taxonomy): Eukaryota > Metazoa > Arthropoda > Insecta > Coleoptera > Curculionidae > Diaprepes > Diaprepes abbreviatus. The sequence continues at coordinate 11,639,082 of JASJET010000018.1, forward strand.
AAGTTGCATAAAAGATTCGCTTTTTCTATGTTTAGGTCCTCTTATCTATCCTATACTGACAAGGACTAAGAAATTCGAAATCAGTGCGGTGCACTGCCATGGGAGAGGTTTCCACCCTTTTCTAATACTATGTTGTTTTTAAAATCTATGTTGTTTTTAACTGCGTTATAACTGAGTACATCCGCCCTTATTGTATAAGATTTTTTTAGTTGGTTGAGAACTAAAATATGAATGCATCAAACTTTTCTTAACAAATATAACGTCTTTGACTCAGTCGAAACTTGGTTTGGTTTGGAAAGCTTAGATGACGAACGAATTAATTCTAGATTTATTAACCTGTTGGAGTATCTATACGACTGTATAGGTAAAAATTTACGGAAATACAACAGATCAGATACATGTTGGAAAATGGGTTCGCAGGTAAAATATCCCTAAAAGTGTTTGTTTTAACATTAGAGGACGTATTTCGAGCATAAAACGGGAACAGAAAGAGCTTGTATGTAGACAATTTGTATTTGAGTCATTTGGGGTGCACAGTAGGAATGGCCATGACCACTGGAATCTATATTTTCAAAGCAGTAAATAAGTATTTATACTTATTTACACGCAGGTGTGAAAGCATATTACTAACTTATTACCACCCATGTTATCTGTTGATGAACACACTGATACCCAAGCTCCATTTTCACTATAATGTAATGCAAACATTATTTTACATGCCTATGGCGGAATCGTAGCAACGTATTTGTTTTTATTTAATAATTTTTGGTTCATCTAATAGTAAGCTTTCCGTTCGTACTGAATTTCCGCAGGTTAACTTTATGGAAGTTAACCCTTCCGAATTAGATCGTATATTTTATGTACACCGCCATGCACGGAATACTCCAAATACTTATAGATATAGATTCCCCCTGGTAAGACTGTAAGTATTTACCCTGGTGTATATTTGACCCTAAGTGAATACCCTACCTCGTAGTTATACGACGTCATATCACCGGTCTAATGAGCCCCGTCATCATAGGGTCGAAACGCGGCCCATCGCGCGTTATTCAGGGAGAACCAAACTGCTGAGATTACACGCAGAATCAACGCGAATTCGGCATCATTTGAAAACCTAAAACATACCCTTCGGAACGTAAAACATTTCAAATAATCTAAAAACAAAAGCCGACGAAACATCAATCATGCCTACAATGACATATGGAATGAAAACAGTAACTTTAAAGGAAAAAATTGCCTCTAGATTCAAAACCGTACAAAGGGCAATATAATAAGAGATGCTAGGCATTAGTTTAAGGGATAAAATGCGAAACGAGGAAATTAGGTAAAGGAAAAGCGTCTTATATATAATTTTAAAGATAGACTAAATAAAATGGGGATGGACATGTCACGTGGCTACAAATTAATCCTTAAAATATTGCAGTGTAGGTCAAGAATTGCAAAAAGAAGTGTTAAACAGATAGTTATAAAAAGGTGGTATCAACTGACACACAGCAGGGAGGCATGGCGAAATTTGAACGAGACCTATATCCATCAGTGGACAGACGAAGGCTGAAAAGAAAAAGAAGATAACTCCAATTGTTTCTAATGAATAATAATAATAATAATTCCCTAAACATTACTCATCTCTAAATCGTATATTAAATTTACAAACCATAAACTAGATTTACTATCTCTATTTGCTATTCAACAACCATCAATTGAAGTTGGCTTGAAATACAATTTAACTAAAAGTCAGCTAGCGCAAACTAAACGAAACAACTTTAGTGAAACTGCAAAGTTTATCTTGAGCTATCTTAAATTTTCTGTTGCAGGAATGTCTAGAATTTAAAGTGTTTGATTATCGTGGTTTATTCAAATATAAAACAGAACTAATTTAACCATAAAGACTTTATAGAAATTTTATTAGAACTTTTTAAATTGTTTTGTGAATTTAAAATATCTGTCGTAATTTTATTATTTTTTTTTTAAATGATTGATTTCCGTTGTTGTTTACTTCCCCCTTAACGTGATAAGGATTCTTTTATTTTTAACTTGTGCTAAAAATGAAAATATTATTTGTTGAATTGTTAAAACGTGATTTTTAACAAGTGGGCCTTTTAAGTTTTTATTCGTAAAAAATTAAACAGAATTGTTTACTGCTCGTCAGCGAACAAATTCAAAAAGAAGGTACGTATTTTTTACCGCTATATATGTTATAAGGGTTGCCGTTTACATTTCAGGAAAAAACAACTATGACCATTACTCTTTTGTATACGTTTGTACCAATCGGAAAAGCATTTTTGTTGACGTGAAGATGATATTCCCAATGATTTTTGACCGCATCAACCGCCTCTTTTTACATCAATCAATCATCGACTACGAAGTTTGTTCTCCATGTATGAGGATAAAAAAAAAGATCATTGAGTGCCAAATCAGAGATGCAGGGTGGATGACTCACCAATTTGATTTTTTTTTGCTCAAAAATTCAATTGTTTCAGTAGATGTGTGAAAGCTCGCGCTGTTCGAAGTGCTTCGTGCACGAGCAAGTTTCATTGGTTTTGGCTCATCAGGGAAGATCCATACGGTTGACTGGTGTTTACTTTTCAGGCTGCATAGAACCAAGACTTGATACCTGTCACGATCCTATAAATATTTTTTAAAGGGGATCCAACGTGAACATAGCTTCTTCACGGCTATATGTCCATGCAATATAATACATGCTGGTATGTACAAGGAAGCTCCCATCTCATGATATGTTACACCACGATCTTGAATTACATAGCACGACGTGAAATATGTACATTAAATAAGAATAGTTATTTCTTTTAGATTTCGGCTTTTCTTCGAAATATTCAGTTTTAAATAATGAATTTTTCAAGTTTTGAAAACCTTCACTTTTCATGACCAATCAGCTTTTAAGCGACATTCTGATAAACCTTAGATGTTTGAAGCTATTAAAGTATCGCTCAGTCCAAATTTATCATTGATTTTGCAAAATAAATGAATTTAAACAAATTATTGCAAAATTCATTATATTTTAAATAAATGCTTCCATTGCATTTTACAAAAATAAATATGTTTAAAGGAGTCATCATCGGTATTAACATTTATTTTGTTGTAAACAAAATCATAAACAATTAATCTTGCAATTTAAGAAATCCTCAAACCATCATTGAAAAATAATTAGGCATGTGTATCCAGAATTCACAAAACCATCTTCTACAAATAAAAAAGTCTACAAAAACTAGAGTACAGTTAAAAACTAGCAGCAATACCAGTGAGCCAAAAATTCCGAGCTAAGTCTGTAGACTAGAGAGTAGGGGTGAGTTATTCAGGGCGACACTGCATCGAATGCTAGGTGAATGCAGAAACATTCCACGATGTTGTTAGGAACTCCACAGCAAGCACTACATATAAAAGAAAGTAGCATGTCGGTCAAATGAAACTCGTAGTAGATCGTTATAATAAAATCTTTAATTAAATTAAGTTGTTATTATGAAATCTTCAATCAAAATTTAAACAAAATTTAAACTCTCGTGTAAGCTAGATATATATTAAAATCGAATTCGAATAAATTTACAAAAAAAAAAGGAGGAAATAAATCCAATTGGTTAACAACAACAACAAGCTTTAAAATCATAAAACAAACCCGTTCCTGTTCTTTATGATCACAGATGCCGAATTATTGGGCAGCACCTTACAATAATAGAGTATAATTCTGGCTAATAAAATGATTATTAAATTATTAATAAAAATAAGTTAATATAAAGGTTTGCCTGTGTTGGCCAGTTTTTTAATTTATTAGTCTAATAGCGTTCGCTCTGCCGTATCAAGCACAGGAACACGCAGGACGCAGCAGTAACAATAAACCCTGAGTAGTACAATATGGTCTGAGGGTGGATTATTAGGTTTAAATATGTCTGGTTGGGTGAACACCAATAATGATTCAAGCCCTAGGGTGGACCCCGATTTCCTGGGGACTAGGCGGATTCCTTGTTAAGAACGTGCTCAAAACTGAAAAAAAAACCTTTCCCGGTTTTGTTTCCGTAAGTACAATCAAAAAAACTCCAAGCAGGCAAAAAAGTACTCAAATCAGATGATACTACACTGATATCGGGACAATCTACAACTTCAGTTCCAAATCTAGCGGGATGGAAGCTTTCAGTCTTCTTTTTTCGAATCTAACAGGAAAAAGTGAAAATAAAGTCAATTTGGCCTCCATTTATATGTAAGTGTCAAAGGGAATTTTACAGAGGTACTAACTTAACAGAAATAGTAGTACGAAATTGATCTGGAGCGACTTGAAACAACAAGAACGGACTGAAACAGATGTGGCATTTTCGACTCTAAATCAAATAAGCACTCATTGTTTATTGTTTTTATTTTTAAATTAAAAAAAATGCATATTCTCCCAGCAACACGATATTAGTTGCCCGTCCAAACTCCCTCCAAAAATTACATAACGGAAACCACAGCCCTACAACCTACTACCTAAAACAATAAGAGTGTGCCTAGACGCCAACTCTAAATGAGACACTAGACAGTGACATTACAAAAAGTCTATAGAATTAATTAAAATAATATCAAAAAAACTGTCATAAGAAAAGATGAAAGTAAGAATTTCACTCAAATAGCAGGCAGGGAAAATGATATTTATCAAAAAAAAAGTTAAATGTAAATTCCTCATCCAAATAAAAACAACCTAGTACAGTGTTGTAAAGTCGACGAACTTATGAATCAAGGCTAAAATAAAAGTTCATTTTAGGTTATATTTTGTAATGCAGAAGTATAGGCAAATTATAGAATTATAAAGAAATTAATCATGTTGGAAAGGAAATTTGCAAGTAAGAACTTATTTTGGCCAGATTTAGTGCTCGCACTATAGTACAACCGAAAATGCAACGAATAGTATGCTGTTATTTGAAAGATAAATGAGAAATGCTTAATAAAAAATGATATTATGATGCCTAAGAGCGAGCATTTGCAAAAATAAGATAAAAATTAACCAAATTAGCCATGGTAAACTTAAGAAGAAATTTTCACCGTGACACAATGGCTATTGATGTCGGTACGAAAATTAACATTTTTTTTAGGAATTCCTTCTTGCAGTGATTTACCTTCTTTGATAGCATTTTAAAATTCATAATCGATTGAAATCGGAGTCACATGAATAGACATGCATCCTTCTAATGCTCCTTTTTTTATTTGCTTAATCTGCCTCCATTTGTAAGTAACGGCATATTTTATTAATTTGCATAGCTCTAATTTTTAGACTATGCTGACTACTTCTAGTTTTAAACTAGTGCAACCTAAATTGAATTAATTTTTTTGAATAGTTTAGTTACTCATTCTCTATTTAAACATTGACTGTTGGTTAATTCACTCGGTATAAAATATGAGATTTTCAGAAAATATTTGGTGGATTTAAATGCTGCTTGCTTTCGCCGCTTATAAGATAGTTCCTTAGGAAAATTTTAGTATATAAAACATTACTCTAGAAAATTAGGGCGCTGAGCTGAAGCTATAAATTTCCATGGATTTGACAAAATATCCTAAGTATGTTTTGCGGAATATATATTTCAGCGAACTTTACATTTTACTGCTTCTCATTTTAAACACAATTTAAATTTTAGCATATTACCTAGGCCAATATATAGATTTGTCGTATCTTTATTAGACATATGATAATATTAATAGGTAGGTAATTTAAAAAAATACAACTCGTAAGAATGACACCAGTTAACATTTTAATATTCAGTTGTTCCTATACATTTTAAAATAGTTTTTTGAAATATTACTACAGTATCCATGCATTGCAATATCCTGGTAATGCTGAATAATTTTAAGCGTAGCTGAACGAAATCACAACGAAAAAATTCTTATCTAGAAGATGACCCGAGGTCCAGTAGGCCGATTGTGATGACTATTAACAAAAACGATAAAGCTGTGTCTTATAGCGTCAGATAGAACAAACACTCAAGCTGAGTCTAGTAATTGTTTACCGGATTGTACGTAAATATCTACAATTGTGCAAACTTGGTTTTCTGTTGCAACATAAAACGGAGAAAAAAATAGCCTTATTCCAATCTTACCTCATAAAGGCCAAGTAAAGTACTTTTTGAATCAGTCTTTCAGCGGTGAAGCATTTTCATATTGCTGTATACTAATGCTGCAAGTTTTTGTGATTATTTGAGGTATCGTGTTATAATTCGAACTAGTTGCGAGTCTTTAGTGTGGACGTTACCAAGCAGACTTCTCGTCATCCAAGAATTTAAAAATTGTTGAACTTTCTGAAAAAATCAGAAATTCTACTCTTTTGTCACTTGAATAAATGAATGAAAAAGGGGTGATGATACTAGATCATCGATGCCTAGGCCTCCATTGAGCCCATTACATCCCACCATATCTGTAGGTTATTCAAGACCAATCGCCTTTGCGAATCCAAGTCGCCTTGCCTAACTGCTTTCGGTAACAAAATTGTATCTCCGAAATATCTCTGTCTCAGTCCTTTGACTTCCGGGCACTCTCTGAGGACATGGTTAACAGTTTCATCGTCCTCCAAACACCATCTGCACGTCGGGTCGTCTTCGACACCGATTCTATACAAATGGCCCTTGAGGTGACAATGTCCTGTCAACAATCCCACCACAATTCGCAGCTCTTTCCTTCCCAAGGAGAGAAGCTTCTTAGTACGCCGTGCTCTAGGCCCTGTTATATATTCCTTAGCACACCTCATTCCAGGAGCTCCCCTCCACCATTCAATATATTTGCTCTCCAGCAACAATTTTAATTCCCTTTTGCCAATAGCAATTGGGACAGGTAATATTGGTTGGGGTCCATACGGTTCAGTCGCCGAAACCAACTTTGCCAGACGGTCTGCTTCCTCATTCCCGCGTATGCCCGAGTGACCCTGGACCCATACGAGTCTGACTATACAGCCTTTCCTTGTCATACCATTTAGTACATCCTTGCACTCATACACCATTCGCGAGGTTCCGACACTGGACTTCAGAGCCAATATCGCAGCTTTACTGTCTGAGCAAATATTTATTAATCCATTCCTGTCTATGTTCCTCTCACAGAGATGGACACACTGCAGAGTAGCATAAATTTCCGCTGTGGAAATTGTTGCACATTGTCCAAGAGGGTAGTACTATCTGATTCCTGTGCTCCTGCCGAATACTCCGGCTCCAGCTCTTTCATCTTGTCGAGATCCATCAGTATACAAGAAATAGACGGGTTTTGTATTTCAGTGTATGTTTTATTAATATCGGCCAAACGCTTTCGGTCTAACTTAGACCATCCTCAGGGCTCAGACCCTAGAAACAAGAGAATATGGTCAGCAAATAAGCTTACTCAGTACTCACCAACCATACTCACTCGTCAAAGGGCACACCTTAACCCTGCCAGTTTGAGAGCAGTCGCCAGCCGTAGCCTCCACACAGAATAAATTGTATACAATTAAAAAATTTTTAAAAAACTTTGTCACAAATTAAAATTAAAATCAAAACATTCAACATACTAGTACATTAACATTGTTAAAATAATAAACCTCTTTAATAAAAACCCAAAAGAGTGAGGTTATGCCACCCAGTCACAGCATAGTATAGCAATAAAACTGTCCAGAAATTAAAATTATATACAAGTATGTGTAACCCTGAGTAGAGATTTTCTGTATTAGTTCTATTTCAATTTCTTGTCAATTGTATTTCAAATCAATAATTCATTGACAATGAGCGAAAAGAGAAAAAAGGGCAGAAAGAAAGGACAGTAAAAGTTTATTAATCTACAGCGTTACTGTTATCGGTCACTCTGTGATATATTTCGAACACTTGGGTTCAGTGGCGTGAAATGATTTCCATTTTTGTAAAAAAAGTAACAAATTACACGAACATAGGCGTAGTTGAAATTTGTTGAAATGTGTTAACTATTAATATATTTTTTTTTAAATATATTTTTAGAATGAAGTGTCTGAAACTGAAAAAGGTGATCAAAATTATTATAAGATTGCACCTCACGCAATCACAGCTCCCAGACATTTAAATTGTTTAATAATTTAAGAAAAAAGTTTGAAAATGGGGTTGCGGTCATTTACGTTGTTCATTCTTATATTGAGGCAATGGTCGGGGTTTCTCTTTATCTCCCTGCATATTTCAAGATCCTCTCTGTAATCCAAGGTTTTAGAGTTATTACCCCTGGAGTGGTATAAGATTTTACTATTATGAGTTGGAGAGAAACTGTGTTTGGTAAAACTAATATGGTGACCAAACACAGAGGCCTGAGGTTTGTTAATATGTTCTCTAATTCGGACTGCTAATGGTCTAATAGTTTTTCCTATATATGTCGAAGGGCAGTCTGGGCAAGAAAGTTGATAGATCCCACTTTTTTGTATATAAGATATCAATTGTTTGTTATTGACCAGATGGGAACTGAGTTGATTTACACTCTTAAATGAAATCTTCACATTTTGAGTGTGGTTTGTTAGAGTCCGTGCTATTTTATTAGAGAAGTGACCTAAGTACGAGAGTGAGAAAAATTTTCCTTGCTAACTTTCATTGTAAGAAGTCGAGCTGTAAGCCTCTTGGGATTCTCTCTTGTTTTTAATTTTCTCTATATATTTGTCGATGATTGTATGCTCATACCCATTGTTTACGGCAATTTGCTTGAGAATATTGACCTCGTTGTTGTAATCCTCCGCTGACATGGGAATGTTCAGCAATCTATTAACATAGCAGTTTATTGAGGCCATTTTATGTTGTAACGGGTGGTTAGAATTAGAAGGAACTATGTGGTCTGTTTGGGTAATAACTCTAAAACCTTGGATTACAGAGAGGATCTTGAAATATGCAGGGAGATAAAGAGAAACCCCGACCATTGCCTCAATATAAGAATGAACAACGTAGATAACCGCAACCCCATTTTCAAACTTTTTCCTTAAATTATTAAACAATTTAAATGTCTGGAAGCTGTGATTGCGTGGGGTGCAATCTTATAATAATTTTGATCATCTTTTTCAGTTTCAGACACTTCATTCCAAAAAATATATTAATAATTAACACATTTCAACAAATTTCAACTACGCCTATGTTCGTGTAATTTGTTACTTTTTTACAAAAATGGAAATCATTTCACGCTACTGAACCCAAGTGTTCGAAATATATCACAGAATGACCGATAACAGTAACGCTGTAGATTAATAAACTTTTACTGCCCTTTCTTTCTGCCCTTTTTTCTCTTTTTACTTATTGTCAATGAATTATTGATTTGAAATACAATTGACAAGAAATTAAAATAAAACTCATACAGAAAATCTCTACTTAGGCTTACACATACTTGTATATAATTTTAATTTTTGGACAGTTTTATTGCTATACTATGTTATGAGTGGGTGGCATAACCTCACTCTTTTGGGTTTTTATTAAAGAGGTTTATTTTTTAACAATGTTAATGTACTAGTATGTTGAATGTTTTGGTTTTAATTTTAATTTGTGACAAAGTTTTTAAAAAATTTTTTAATTGTATACAATTTGTTCTGTGTGGAGGCTACGGCTGACGACTGCTCTCAAACTGGCAGGGTTAAGGTGTGCCCTTTGACGAGTGAGTATGGTTGGTGAGTACTGAGTAAGCTTATTTGCTGACCATATTCTCTTGTTTCTAGGGTCTGAGCCCTGAGGATGATCTAAGTTAGACCGAAAGCGCATGGCCGATATTAATAAAACATACACTGAAATACAAAACCCGTCTATTTCTTGATTTCTTCGGTGTACAACCTGTTAATAACTTATCCATCAGTATACCACCAAGATCCATTTTTCCCTCCCAATTCTCTTTACTTGGCAGAAATATCTCCAGGGAGAGGTTAGGTTTTAAAAGCGGGGTCATGTAATCTGTTCGCATGGGGAGTGATGGACCCCGCGCTTTCCCAGATACCTGAGTAGCCGCCCGTTCCAATTCAAAGGTGTCCCAGGCAACTGAGACGATAAACAGTCTTCAGGGCTTCGTTTTCTATTTATAAGTGAAGAGGAGGCAGGTTCACTAGGACTTCCAGAGCCCTGGTGGGAGAAGTCCTCATCGCACTCAATATTCCCACACAAGCCATTCCCTGAACTTTGTCAAGTTGAGGAATGTGTTTGTGCTTCTTTTGTTACTGATTATCAAGACTGTTTGAGGTCTCGGTTTACTCCCTGTTGATGAATAAGCCTAAATAAATCTTTTTAACATCAAGAAGTAACAAAAATCTTCTATGTCCGTAAGTGTATTATCAAGATCAATGATCTTATTTATAGATGTGAGGTGTGAACATACACTGCTGAAAGCAGCATGAAATGCATCACGCGCGATATACAGCAAAAAGAGTCAGAGGGCAAATATGGAATTGTGCTATATCTCTCGCTCCCACAATTTCCAAGCAGCATAATATGCAATGTGCATTTCTTACTGCCTTCAGTAGTATATCATCGAAGATGTGAGGCTTTCTCGACATGATATTTGATCATTTAGTTTAGAGAAGCTTGAATACAGTATTATTTTCATTTCTCCAATACATCATATCCCAAATGTAATTTAAAAAATTTCAGTAAGAGTTTTCCTAAATCAATACAGTTTTTACTTAGTTTCCAATATATGACAATTCAGCAAGTTTTTCTCCGTTTTAAATCTTACAAAACTAAAAGGTGCCTTCTATTAACAAAAAAGTAAGTTTGAATTATAGCACTAAAATCACGACCCATTGTCTCCACAAAAACTATGAGCCGCTGTAAGCACTATAAAGTGTGCTAGCTAATAGTCGTTAAATTGTTACTTCTTATCTCATCTCATTTTTGGTAGGAGAAATCCCGAAATTCTCGATAACAATAACGTAGCATTTAGCATTATGTTTAATTTTTGAAATAAGATATAATGCTTCTTCTAATGTCTCATTATGCCGGTAGACTGAGGCAAGAAGAGCTGTAGGGGAGAAATCTGATGAAGTTGTATTAAATTTGTTTAGTACTATGAATCGAAATAATGACTCTTTTTCTGTTATTTATTTAAATTTGATAGACACATATAGTAAATACCCACGTAAATTAATTATAATTTCCCGACAATTATGGCCACGGATAAAACAAACATTAACTCTTAACTAATGTTGAAAGTTCCATTAAAACTAAAACAATATTTAAACAATTAAAAGTTTTAATTATTTTACCCGATACCCTTACAGTAAATATTACGTTCAGATTAAGGTGTTTAGTTGTTAATACCTCAGTGATTTGCAAATATAACCAAAATAACTTGTATCTTTTAACCTAAAAAAACGCAATTCATAGAGTGAGTGCTGGAAAAAGATTTGTTTAAAATGTTTTACGGCGGTAGACATTACTGACAAACATATTTTGTATATCTACCTAACAGATATCAACAACGTTGCTGAGCAACTCTAGTCTTGTTCCACTTATGTAATATATCTTTTCACATCTTCTTCAGTAATATGACCATTCAACCGCCAGGAAAGTACCATTATTTATATTTATAGTATTTTAAAAATGTACAGATGGCACAAAACATTGTTTTAACTTAATTTAATAGTGCAACTTTTCAGTTGCTAGACAATAAGTATAAACTAACCAAAACGTTCGGCATTTTTTTCATTTAAAAAATGTACAAAATTAATCTACTAGAGTGGTACACTTTAGTTTAAGTTTTAAGGGTTTTTGTTATAATAAATGTCAACTGATATAAAACATTTTGAAGAAACTTTTCACAAGCTCTAATACTATCAAGATGTCTAAAAATATATTCTTGATATAGCTTTTTTTTCCTGGTTACTATTTTATTAAAATGCTATTTTCAGTAAAGTCGAAAATCATAAGAATGAAGCTAGTATAAGATGTAACATGACTTTAATCCTCTAATGAGAAATTCCAAAGCAAAGAAAATTTTTTGAAATTTCATTTGAAATATAAAATTTTTGAATTTTTCCCCAGCACTAGTTCTTGATTCCTCAATAAAAAAATATGGGTAATAAAGAATTTTATCTGCCTCATTTTAAGTGTCGTCAACATTTTGCTGAACCGAATTCAGCTAAACTTTTATAAGACTACCTTGAACATAACGCGATGAGTTTTGTTAATAACTATAGAGCCGCACTGAGGTAACCGGTGTGAATATCAATTTTATATTATTTTATTATAATACCGAATATTTTTGCTTAAAAATGTTACAAGGAACTCCTTGCGCTTGCCGTAGCTGCAGGTTGAAAACCGGAGAAAATATAGCTCTTTTTAAAATCTTTAAAAAACCCTAACGGTAAGCATTTAAAACTCTATAGTCAGAAATAATAGAGATAATAAGAACAAAAAGTGACGTGATAGTCCAAATTAAATAACTTTAGTATTTCTTTTAGTTTTTATTAATGTTAAATCGATGTTCTTCCTAATTTTAATATTTTTCCCAGTGTATGTTGAGGGTCACGAAACAAGCAATGTTACGAAAATTAGACCCTCTAAGTTCAAAAGCAGCGACAAAGCTATCGAATCAGTGATTTTATTATGAGAAGGAACCTTGAAAACACGAATAGAACCCCGCCAAGAGCGTAAAAGCGAAGAATATGGACTCTCACTGAATATAAACAAAACAAAATATATGCTAGTAACAAAAACAACTCGGGACATTCGTACGGTGTGTGTAAAGAATCAACCTATTTAAAAAGTGAGAAAATACAAGTACCTTGGCACAACCATTAATGAAGACAATGACAGCTCCCAAGAAATACGAATCAGAATCGAACAGGCCAGAAACACATTTATAAGAATGAAGAGGCTTTTTTGCTGCCGAGATCTAAACCTTGAATTAAAAGTGCGACTGCTGAGATGCTATGTGATGTCTGTACTGCACTATGGGATGGAGGCGTGGACACTGAAAATGTCTGACATGAGAAGACTGGAGGCATTTGAGATGTGGATATACCGGAGGGTGCTGAGGATTTCATGGGTAGAGAGAATAACCAACGAGGAAGTAATGAGACGTATGCATAAGGAAAAAGAAGTGATTCTAAAAATTAAAAGAAGAAAACTACTATATATGGGACATGTCATGAGAGGAGAAAAATACCAAATATTGCAGATTATTATGCAGGGAAAAATCCAAGGAAGGAGATCCATAGGAAGAAGAAGAAACTCATGGCCGAAGAACCTTAGAGAGTGGTTTGCATGCAGTAACAACGAGTTATTTAGAGCAGCGGTCTCAAAAATCAGGATTGCCTTGATGATTGCCAACCTTCGAAGCGGAGACGGCACCTAGAGAAGAAGAGCTGAAAAAAATTCGGTTTCTATTAAAATGGTTGGTATTGCAGCATTTTGTGTATTTTGGTCTCCTAATTAAAAGTCTCAATGGGCACAAAGTTAATTAAAGGCATTCGCTCCCTGGTAAACTGAAAATAATAATTAGGTAGATATTTTATCTATGAAGTATCAACGAGTCCACTAGGGTGTACTAGGATTTTTAGGGTCGATAATTCCGAATCCGAGGTCGGAGAATCTCCATCACATCAGGATCAAGGTCATTTGAAGGTCAAATCGAGAGAAACCATTGAAAAAATCTGAAAAAAAATATATGAATCTTTTTGAGTGGCTTAATCTGTTTATGTTATTTTCTTGGCCCTATAAGGTCACCTGGAAGTAATTTCTAGATCATTTCAGGGTCATTTCAAGGTCGAAATTGAAAAACACACAATCACTTCTACCTCAACGTTTTCAGATCACTGAATTTAAATCTGAGATTTGCTCTATCTCACTATTTTATGTAAAGGTTCCTCCAGTTCCATTTTTATGTCATCTTAAACTCTCATTTCTCAATTTGAACCTGAAGTCACCTTGACGCTGATCTTATATAGACAAGCGGACTCGGATTCTGAATCAGCTACCTCAAAAACCTATACTTGAATTTTTCCGACGGTTTTTCAGGTTTGACCTTAAACTGATCCTAAGACGGCGGGCTCTCTACGATCGCCGAACAGGACGCAAGCCTAGGGTATTCTTGTTAAGAGTTTAAATGTGATTTTGTTGCCATTCTGGTGCAACAGTAACTTGGCGGTTATCAAGGTTAAAATAGCCTTGAAATTACTTTTACGTGACCTTGTAGGATCAAGAAAATAACATATTCGGTTTCAGCGTCTCAAAAAAATATTCATGTAATTTTTTTCAGATTATTTCAACTGTTCTCTTCGATTTGATCCGGATGTGATGGAGATTCACCAACTCCGGATTCCCATGACTTCTGAAGTTTTAGTTAACGCCCTTTGGTTCTTTTCGGATTGTGCAACGATAGTTTTTTACCAACCATGAAAACCCACCAGTATTGGCTTTGAAGTCATAGCAGGTCTTGATTCCGTCGCTTTCTATTTTAGTCATTTCTGTACCATTCCGAGGATGACCTGCAGGGTATTCTTCTTCCATAGTCCCTTCCGCGGTCGCCATATCTCTCGACGTACCCTCTCAAGGATGACTTGAAGAACGTTCTTCTTCCGTAATCCCTTTCGCGGTCACGGTTCCTCACGTTTCGTTCTCCACGGTCGCCGCGAGTATCCCTTTTATCTCTTCCGTAATGGTCCTTTCTTCTATCGTCTCCACCAGCTATAATTTCCGGACAATCTCTGTAAAAGTGACCGTATTCGCACTGGTAATAACGTATATTATTCGAATGGTACCGGCGTCCCTGACTCCTTCTTCTCGGTCTGGCATAAGTCACTCTAAAGCGACAATCGCATACTTCAACTCCAACGCAAGCCTTGACGGCAACTGCAGCATCTTTTTTATCTTTATAAACAGCAAATCCAAAACAGGGGATACTATTACTTAACCAGACTTCTTTAAGTTCATCATAAGGAGCAAAGACTTTCTCCAAGTCACTTCTTCGAACTTCATCATCTATATTAGCAATATGAAACCGATAGCCATCAGAATCTCTGTCAGGAACATTACTGCAAGTATAGTGGCTTTGTAGATGCCCCTCTTGACCACATTTTGAACGAATTCTATTTCTGCTACGAAATGTGTGTTTTTCATTGTTCAAAAATTCATGCAACTGCCTCATTAGCCTTACAAAACTTTCATCGTTGGTCTTGCGATAATCCCAGGAAACGTTGATTCTTCTTATGATTTTTTCTTGGTTCCTTGAGGTCTGTTTGGTTGTCTCAAACTGAAAGACATAAGCAAGAGCCTCGGAAAATTTCTTCAGTCGAGCCATTCTTAGCGTTAGACTGGTTTCTGGGTCGAGTAAATCTTCGATAAAACTATTTACCACTAACTCTTACTTTATTTCTTCCCAATATGTTGGGTAAGTCAAATTTATTAGCCTCATTATATCTTCCTCATATTCTTGCACTTTCGTTGTATTTTTGTCATCTTCCTTGGAGGCTTCCCCATAACGCATCTCCAGGAAATTAACAATAAACTCGTAATCATTCTGTTTTTCTTCGGGAATGTTACGTAGAACCTCTATAGCTTCACCTCGTAAAGCTAGAACAAGAGCACGCGACAGACATAGGTAAGTCAAGGTACTTTGCCGTCGAAGGTAGGTAGCTTCATTGCACTAGCTGCGGGAACACCATCTACCTTTATTATACCTCTCCTGTCTACTCTATCGATTTGCAAATATAATTATTGCACCTGTTTATGGACTCCCGTCACTTCATGTTGTACTTCGCAATGTATGTCTTCTCTAATTTGCAAATGGAATTGTTGCATCTGTTTCTGAATTCCCGTCACCTTATGTTGTACTTCACCATGTACGTCTTCTCTAATTTTGCTAATCTTCTGTTGCATTTCTTGTTCTATGCGCTTAATGTCTTCTTTCATTTCTTGTTTCTTATCTTCTTGACTTCTTTTAAGTTCCTGTCTCATGTCATCCAGGCTTGTTTTTAGTTCTTGTTTTATGCTTTATTGATTTTTCCTAATGTCCTCTTTAAATTCTTGATTCATGTTTTCGTGGCTTGTTTTCAGCGTCATCAATTCCTGTTTCATATCCTCTTGATTTTTCGTCATATCTTTTTTCAATTCTTGGTTCATGTCTTCTTGGCTTTTTTTTCATATCTTCTTATTTTCATGTCTTGTATCATCATCAGTATCATCAATTCTTGTTTTACACCCTCTTAGCTGGTCTTAAATGTCACCAATTCTTGTTTCACATCATCTTGATTTTTCGTCATATCTTTTTTCAATTCTTGTTTCATCTCATCTTGGCTTTTTTTTTCATATCTTCTTGTTTTCATGTCTTGTATCATCATCAGTATCTGATTTAAATTAGTTTGAAGTTGTTGTTCTATTTTTACTTTCTGTTTTCTAGTCTTCACTGGCATACAATTTCAGTTTACTTTTCTTCTTCTAATTTTCTAACCTGAGTCTTCTGGATTTATTCCACTTCCGACACCAATTTGTTCCGGACAGCCGATTTTTGAACACACTCTCTTATTTCAGAATCTCTTTATTGACAACTTGTCAAAATAATTCAAGTGGCATCGACGAGCTGTACAACTAAATTGTCTACGAAAGCCGATCTGGACTGTTTATATACCATTTTGGTCGATACCAGAAGATTACGGATCTTTCTAGAAAGGTTTTCATACTACACGGTGTAATGAAAATAAGAAAAAGCAGTAATCTGGCGATTTCTAGGCCTTCTGTCATAGGCGTTCCATGTTCAAATATGGAAATAGAACTTACTAAAAAGTTCCAGACCTCTTTTCATCGACGTCTCATGAGGAAATTAACAAAAGGTAAAATTAAATATATAAATTATAAAATCCTAGAAAATAAACCTAAAACCGTACAAATTACAAACAGAAACTAATACTATGCAATCTATAACGCTATAAAGTTCGTTAAAATATGACCTTTTTAAATAAAAAGAAAATATGATTTAGTGAACTTAATTAAATGTTTAAATATTACCTATAAATTGTGTAGATCTAGGAGTTTAACAAAGACACTATATAGCAGAAGTATGACGTTAAAGTTTTTAGTTATGTAACCCATGGATACATAAAATTCGTGTTAATGTCCCAATAAAATATTTCCGAGTGAATTTCTCCGACCAGAAGAAGAAACACGGTTCCGCTATTCAAGTTTATTATGTTTTCCTTTTTCATTCTTCTTTTGTTTTTCTAGCATTGTTTTAACATTTTGAAAAGCTTTTAAGCTTTATGCTCGGTAAAGTTTCTAGACACGAAACAGTTTTTAGGGCCAAGAATAATAGATTATATGTACTGAAATAATATTTGGAAATTTGATTGCTTAAATTAAAATAGATATTATTTCTTACGAAAACCGGTGTATATTTTATAGCAAAATGGTTTTGATTATTTATTAGTGTTCAGAGGAAACGAATCAGCAATAGTAAGGATTTGAAAAAATAAGAACAATAAGGCTTAAATTAAGAATGAAAGCTTTCACGGCTTTGGGCAAGCTGAAAATCATGGTTCTTGGATTTACACCATGTCAAATTGGAATTATTATAAGACGTTTCGCCTACGATCACACGAGGCTTCTTCCGGGATCTTTACTCCACGAGATTAGAACACTAAATGACCATCGGAGAGCAACAGCCTCCTTTTATACAAATGTTCCTATAAATGATTGTCTCCATAATATTGGACATATTACGAAATAATAACATGGACTCCACCCTACTAGAATTAATTAAAGCATGTCTGATTTCCACTTATTTTACTTTTCATGGAACTTTTCACGAGCAGACTTTTGAAGCAACCATGGGATGCTCTGAGAGACAACGAATATTGCGCTGAAGATATTAGACATTCTATTAATAAATATAAAAACCCAACTACTCAGCAAAATGTTAAAAATGTACCACCTATGGACAATGCTGTCTTGCCTTACATACACAGAACCACCGACAAGATTGCCAAACT
Organism: Diaprepes abbreviatus; assembly: GCA_034092305.1. Classification (NCBI taxonomy): domain Eukaryota; kingdom Metazoa; phylum Arthropoda; class Insecta; order Coleoptera; family Curculionidae; genus Diaprepes; species Diaprepes abbreviatus. Next base: position 11,656,975 of record JASJET010000018.1, read on the forward strand.
GGTTCGAGAATCAAACATTTGGACAATTTTCAACAGAAGTAAGAAAGTTGGACAATGTTTGAAGTCACCAAAGGACGCAATAACGTTACAAACAGAAGGTGTTTATAAGACACCTTGTTCTTATGGTAAAATGTATGTGGGTGAAACAGGATGGTCTATATGAAGTGGGCTTAAGGAACATGGGAGATGTATTAAAAAGGACCAAATTTTAGCAAGGCGCTCACATCAGTGTCAGGTTACAGTCTACATCACAAATGGAAATCGATTGTAACGCTGGATTACGGTGCGTTGAGCACCAGTCGGGTATAAATACCGAGCTGCTGCTGCTCGATCGTAATTCAGGGTTCTAATCTCGCGGAGTAAAAATCATTGAAGATGCCTCGAGCAATCGTGGTGAAACGTTGGATAATAACTCCAATATTAATCTGTCTATATCCAAGAACCATGACTTTCAATAGGGCATAAAGTCATCTTTGCACATCTCTCTTTAAGTCCTAAAACATTATTTACTATCTTATTTTACTTAAGAAATTTTTACTTCGTAAGATAGGAATAGTTGTTTGACCATGAAATGGCCTCTAGGAGTCATTTTCAATTGTAAGTCAATTGGTTATTTGGACGTTAAATTTTGTATAGTTTTTATTTAAAAAATCAAATATCAGAGTTCCTATTAAAAAAATTAACTAGTTCTGAATCACCATGGAATTTGACGTCAAGGTTGCAATAAATGATAATATTATCTGGCACACATAAATGAATAGGAACACCCACAGAATTCCTGGACTACACACTACAGTCCTTCAAAGGTTTCCATGTTTACGGACTACTATATACCTGATAAGTATAGTTTTGGTACTCTCACTTAGCTTTTCTAAGTGCAGACGTCATAAAATTCTTCAGTTTTTTATAAGCTTACTAATTAATGTAAAATGCGCTTGTACTACCACTTCTTCATCTTCTTTTAAAAATCAAACTTGCATTTAGAACAAACACATTGTTGGATTTCACATGTACAATTATCAGTTGGCCTATGGTACTTATGTTATTTGTAATTCCAAAAACCTCTTTACTCTGCCAACGTTTTTGAAAGTGAGGACGTGACTAACCCATGTTTTTTCTAAGGCCTTGTACAATACGATATTTTTTTATTTCGTAAATTCTTATTTCTTAGTTGTAGAATAGTGGGCATTTCTATTAACATTTTTCTTTTATTTTGATATTTCCGCCAACAAAAAATATTTGCTTTTAGAAGTCTTCGTAGCAACTTCTTACTATAAAGGAAACCCGTTTCATCTTTAAATTTTACTAATAATTTTCCGTATGAAGGTACCACATTAAACTTCAAATAAAATTGATTGAAAAATAGCTACTATATCCTCGATAGAGGCTTAAGGGTGTTTTATTCAATGAATTGACACAGATATTTCAGGGTTAGATGACTTTTTTCTCTCCCCATCCTCTTTGTTTATTCTAAATATTGTTCTTCTGGTTACATATGTATTTAAAGAAGTTCTAGTAATGCCACTGGCAACTTAAAACATTTATTTTGAGCTGCCTTATCACAAACGCATAAAAGGTTTGCCAAAATGTCCTTTGCTTGCCTTCTAATTATCTTGCCGCTAATACTATCAGTTTTGTCGTACCATACGCTACTGATCCAATAACAAACACAATGGAGTACAGAAATTGCAGTAATTCTTAAAAATTTTGGAATTTTGGAATAATCTTACCCACACACTCGTACTGTTCAAAATTAATATCGATCATCCTAGCAACGATGCTCAACTGGAAGTATTCTGGAGTTTACGGATCTAAAGCAGGTAGACTGTTACATATTTTCAAAAATTTAAGACATTCTAGGAAGGTGCATTTCTTTATAAACTCTAAGTTGTGGGAAAATCCGCTGAATAATAAATAGATAATAATAAGATCCTGGACATAATTGCCTAAAATATTAAACATATAACATGAGAGTCTTGCATGCTTTTGGAGTGTCAACTCTGTTGTGTTCAACTATTATAAATTTATGAAACTTACTAATATAATTTTAATTTCAAAACACATTAAAATTCTATATTGTAAAAGAATTTATTATTATTTACCATGAATAGTTTCTATTATAATGGAAATATATATCAAAAATCTAGGCAATATATTCAATTAACTATGCCAGAAGTGCAATGTTATAAATAAAGCCCATTATTCCAAGGTAACCGTTTATATTTCGAGAATAATAAACAAAAACAAATATTTATCATTTAAAATGGTTGAATTGTTTTTCAAAATATTCCCCACGATGATAAATATACTTTTATATGCATTTTAACGAATGCGAAAAGCATTTTTGCACTGTGCAGTTGGTATCCCCAAAATATAGTTTTTGAAAGCATCAACCGCCTCTTCTGATGTAGAAACTCGTTAAACAGGCAGTTTGTCCTTCATAAACGGGAACAAAAAGAAATCATTCGATGCCAAATCAGGGCTATATGACGGATGTCTTTTGAAATTCTAATATTGTTTTTTAGCCTTTCGTTTCACCAATCGTCACAAGCAGTTTTTAAGTGATTGTAAGTTTCTTCAGGGATGAATGTTCAAGCAATATATTATATACACAGGTGTTATTAATGCCCAGAGATGCCTCAGTTTATGATACATGCATTATCAGTGCACATAGAGTGTCGATGTTTTCTTGAACTACAATTGATTTTGGACGATCATGCAACTCGTCCTTAAGCAAATAATGGCTATCACTGAATTCACATATTAGGTATATACAGTGGTTTTTGTAGGTGCTTCTGTAGTTATGATTTATATTTATTTTATAATGATTAACTTAAAATATATTCCATCACACGAAGGAATTTTTTGGCCACACATGGGTTCAAACCATTGCAGTCTATATTTTATGTTTCTGCTTAAAAACCTATGAAGTAAAATAAATCGGCTATCGAACTTAAACAGAGACAATATATAATTTATAGGGTTGTTTATATATATTTTTAGAAAATATATAAATACAGGCGGCTGTCAAAGAAACGCTATATTTTTTTATAATCAACAAGGGGTCGAAATCAAAAAGGGAATACTCATTGTAAACTGAGCAAATTTACCCATCCTAAGAAAACAAAAGAATATGTAAATAAAATCGCTACAATGTAATATAATTATTGATTTATTTGTACAAAGTTTTCGCCTATTGACCATTTTATTTTACCTATTCAAGAGAAATGAGAAAAAGTTATATGTGAGAAATGGCTAAAAGAACCAGTAGGATTATTTTCACGGTCGCAAACCTAATTCTGAAAAATGCATAGCAATCTTTAAACCTCCAGCTTTAACAAAGATTTTTTTGATATGGGCAAATGGAGTCTGTGATGCTGAAAGTGAAACTCAAAAGTAATCCGATGATTTTTTCAAACAAATTGATTTATTGATCAAAATAATCAAATTATTAGCGATGAAAATAATGTGATGCACCTTCAGAGTCACAGACTTCATTAGTCCATACCAAAAAAATCTGTGGCGAAGTTGAAGGTTCAAAGATTGCTATGCATTTTTTAGAATTACTATCCGTTTAGTAGTTTTGGAGAAAAAAAATTCAAAAATGACGAATTTCGTATTTTTTTTGCATAAAATTGCAAATATCTCGGAAAAGAAACATTATTCGGACTTTTGTCAAGAGAAAAAAAGTGTCTGTTTCAACGTGTTTTATCTAAAAAATGCTATCGAATGATCCCGTGCATTTTTATTTTGACGAATCACTAGGACAAAAATATTTTATTAAAAAAAAATACTCAGAAAAATATCACAAATGTAATAAAAAAAGCTTTGTAGACCAGAATTGACATTGCATTTCTAAGTACGAGGTAAAATTTTAAAAATTTAGTTGGAGTTTAATTAAACTTTTTCTGTTTCGGTTTGTTATTGACTTTGTGTATTATTCTTATTGTTCTATGCCTATTCATGTTTATATTATTATTGTTTTTGACCTGTTGGTTCTTAGAGCAGCTGCACATTTCTGGGACCAGTCCTAAGCCTGAAGGAGTTACGACAAGTCTCAATACGCAATAAAACATTTATACTCGATTATCTCAGATACGACTGCTAGAAGCAACACCTACTTACTATAGCTTTTTTGAATATAAGATGAATAAGAATTTTTGATTAGAAATTTAATATACTGAGGTACAAAAAAGTTATCAAGCTTTAGCCTTGTTTGCAATATATGTCGAAACTGCATTCAGATCGTGATTTCTCGCTCTAAGAAACTCTAAAGTACCAAATTTTGTATAACTCATGCTACTATTAATATCGACACTTACAAATATTTTAAAAAAGTATAATTTTGACATCCTCTATTTCAGACGCTCTGTAAAGCGGTCGAATTTAAGAGGTTTTCTTTAGAAGTTGGTTTAAAAATAGATACTTTAAGAACTTCAGATAAATTTATTTTATATATTTATACATCACATACATTATTATTACCGTGATCTCATTTAAAATTAAAGTTATACCCGTACGAAAAATGGGCGAGTATTTAAAAAAAAACAATAAAGCTATATATCAAAAACATCAAAACGAGAGATTGATATTTGTTATTTCAATCGAATTACAAGCTAGTTTCAAATACGTAAAACAGAATTATACACAATAATAACAAATTATATTATCTTATTAAAAAGTAGCCACTATTTATTGCTTTTAATTTAATTTCGTTGAAATTATATTGCACGTCCAACTCTACAATAGTTTTACAACATAATTAAAATGTATATGGCGACCTTTTTAATTTGAGAAACGCGAAATTCAGTAAATTCTGTTTTGTCAGTAAATTATAATTTGATTAGGGTTGGTAACAAAATGTTCAGTGCATATGTTGGAATATAATTATAACGTTATATTAAGCAATATATTGTGTGTAGAATTATTTGTAGTTCGAATTTTAAATTAGTTTTTAATTTTTTTACCTTTTTATATAAAATTCCAATTTTTGAAAGTTTGAACTTTCTTTCTTAAATTTGTAATTCAAAAACCTTCGAAATTATACATTTGTAGTTTTGAGAGCAGCAGTGTCAAAAATTCAGATTGCTGTAATCATTGCCAACCGTCATAAGAAAAAGGCCGTCTGAGAAGAAGAACCACAAAACAACCAAAAGCTTTGACTAAAATGTAGTTGTCGGACTTGCATTGTCTTTATTTTTGTTTGTTTTTACGACATTTCGATTAAGTTGTATCTTTAATTGTTATCAGGTATAAACTAAATGTTTTGTCTTAAGACTAAGAGCTTATATAGGGACTGTGTCCATTGAAGCGTAAAGTTCCGTTTCACTGATTTGATATTACGAAGAAATCAAAACCGAAACTCTGTCAGATGATTATGAACCAATTTTCCATAAAATAGACAGTATTTGCAACAAGTTGAAAGAAAGCATGGCAAGGAAACACCGGAATAAACTGTAAAAACTAACAAGAACCAACTCTACCTGAAACAACTTCAAGAAAAACCATCATAAACTTATCTTCAAAAATACTTTCAGCAGCAGAAGAACAACTATTAAGCAAGGAGCTTAATTTCGTAGTAGCACCTAAAGGCATACCTGTTTTAGATATCATAAGCTCTGTAGAAACGATACAAGTCGACGAAAACCATTCCGATGAGTTTAGGTGGAAAATAAAATCAACTTTGGAAGACAAGAAAAATCCCGTTCAAAATCTCCCCAAATTAGAAGAATATGCTTTAAAAGAACTTTGTAAGGATAAATCCATAAAGATTCTACCAGCGGACTAGCGAGATGCAACGGTTTTCATGGACATCGTAACGTACGACCAAAAGGTCGGAGATATCTGGAAAAAGGAAAAGAAAGACAACTAGCTGGAGACCCAACTAAATCTACAGAGTCAAAAATCTACAGAACACTACGAAAATATCAAGACCATATACATGACAACCTACATTCGGCGCTTGCACCACACTACAGTAAGCCATCACATCTTCATGGAGTACCGAAAATTTAAAAAACGAACATACCACTGAGACCAATAACCAGCTCCAGAGAATCCCCAACAAATGCACTGGCGAAGTTTCTTTTAAAAATCATAGAAACTAAGACGAACACATATGTTAAAAATTCCACACATTTCGTAAACATTATTAGTAGCATTAATCTAGAGCCAAACGACTAATAAGTTTTGATATGGAAAGTCTGTATACTAATATGCCATTATGATCACTAGACATAATCAAAACTAGACTTTTAAATGATACAACATTATCAGATCGAACATTGTTACCACTGGACGGGGTGATGGAACTTTCGGAGTGTTGCCTTCGTAGTACTTACTTTCAAGTAAAGGGCAAATTCTACGCTCCCGCTGGGTTTTTCACTCTCTCTAGTAATAGAATGGTTATCCTTGAAAATCAATTCACGATGCTATAAATAACTTTAGAACAACGACCACTTGACAGCAAGAAACACATTCCTTCTTCATAATTCCGTATATTAAAGGAACCTCGCAGAAAATAATGAATTTCCAGAAGTTATAATATAAAAACAGTCTTTAAATCAGGCAATACACTTAGAGCTCATTTAACAAAAACGAAACCAGAAACTACCGATAAGCAAGAATGTGTTGACAAAATTCCATTTGAGTCTGGTGAAATGTATATTGAAGAAACCAAATGACAACTAGAAGTTAGAATTGAGGAACATAAGACTCATACACAAAAAGGGGAAACGTCAAGATCAGGTATTGCAGAACACGCCTGGGCTAAACAACACCATATAAAATGGCAATATATATGGAACCCAACATGAAAAAAAGAAAATTTATAAAAGCAGCTTGCATTAAAAATGATAATGGAATCTTCAATAAGCCCAGTGTTGAGATACCTAATCTTTGACAACCACTACTTCGTAATATCAAATTATTGAGGTGTGTACAGTGAACCAATCCCTATATAAGCTCGTGGCCTAGTCAAAACGTCGTAAAAACAAACAAAAATAAAGACAATGCAAGTCCGACAGCTACATTTTAGTCAATCTTTAACATTGTCCGCAATCTTCAAACAAACCAAAAGCTTTGTTTTATTACTTTCGAAAGATGCTTGAAGAATTGATAACCATAGTGAAAAAAAAATATTTATAAAAATATGTATCTAAATTGGATGATTCAAATTAGCATAATTTACATATAATATTATTAAAAAAAATACCATACTATAAAAATTTAATAATGTTTTCTATTTTTATTTATACTCCATGGAAATAAACATGTTGTCTATTCACCCATTAATGTGCTACCTGCTCCTTTTTCCGAATAGATTAATATTTCAACATTTTGGCCTCAATGGTGTTTTCAGAGTCCTCTGCAGATGACATAGCTTTGTATTATACTCACATATATTAACCCTAATTATGAACTTTGGCAGCAACCTTTATCATCACAACGACAATAGAATCTCTTAACACAGAAGATAAAATTTGTTATATTAAATTTTGTTTAAGTTATCGTTAAAGTTATCCGCTTCCAAACTCCGCATTCATAACTAATAAAATTTCACATAAATATCATGTTACATATTACAATTTTCAAGTTATCTCAATAACACATTTAAAAGAATGTTTTAAACCCTTCCGTTCAATTTAATATTTCAAAGCGAGAAAAGTAGACGTCTTGAACTAAATTTTATATCGTTTTACTCAGCGCTTAACTCAGCTCTATTCAATTCCCAGAGGCGCTGCTAATATACCAATTTGCTGGTTTTTGAAATTGAGAAAAACTGCCAATAACGGACTTAAGTGGTTCTTTTTTGGTCGTGTCGGTCGTGACGGAAACCGAGAACGAAGTTATTTGCCGTTGAGAAGGAATATTATGTTTAAATTTAGTAAACGCTGGAAGCCGTTTCATTTTAAAAATTTATAATAAATTAGGGTAGTACCTCTAGTTATTTACCGATAACTTTCTTTGGTAGGTAAATATTTGTATTCAGATTTTATATTTGGTTTCACTTAAGTTATACCGATTGACTTACTGGTACTCGTAGCATAAAATAGACCACAAATAAATGAATTACACAAACATTTGTTTTTTTTACAAATTATTTTATTTTCTTTTCAGACTCGTACCAGTACGAGAAGTCGAACCGGATCTGACTTCGTACTGGTACGATTAGACTTCTTAATGCGATCTGCGCAATAATAAAGTTGTAGGCGCAAAAGTATCTCAAATGATGGGTAACTATTAAAATGGAAGTTATTAAACGACAAATACAGTTGATATGCTGTCCATTTTAAGAGCTTGTAGATTGTAAATTACAAATGGGTGGTTAAGGCGTTCATTGCCTCTCTACAGCACTTCGCCCTGTAAAATCTTTTGTACATTACCCTTATCTAATCAGGGGCGAATCCAGCCTCTCTCTTTTTTTTTTTGGGGGGGGGGGATATCACAAACGTACAGTATGGCAAGCAAAAGCAAGTTGTCGACGAGGGGGGGAGAAACACCAGCAACATTCCCATTTCTAGTGTAAATGGCAGGGTCGGGTCTATTTTTTAAAATTTGAAGCTCCTGGAGAGTGGGGGGGGGGCGAATTAAGTTGCCGACGGTGGGGAGGATGGGAGCAGCACACATTCCTAGTATAAGAGGCAGAATCGGGTCTATTTTCCTGAATTCAAAGCTTTTTTGGGGGGGGGGCTATCACAAGAAAAACAACTTGTCAACGGAGGGGGAGTGCCAGCAGCATACACATTCCTAATATAAAATGCAGAATCGGTTCTATTTTCCTGAACTCAAAGCAGTTGGGAAGGGGAGGGGCGATGGCAAGCATACACATTCCTCTACTCTATTTAAAAACTAAAGAGAGTAATAAAACTGTTACCAAAATCTCCAACGTACCTGCTCCAGTGCCGCAGGTAACTGAGGACTGCTGTAAATCTAATTATATTTAATTATATTTAAATGTTATAAGTTTTTATAAATTTATTGCAACAATAAAATTTCTAAGAGTTCAATTTAATTTCTGTCAGTAAGCAAAGTACACCTTACAATGATTTATCTTGTTTGTGCTTGTTTTTATCCATTATTTGAGATTAGTGAGATACCCAAAAGATATGGCTTCCACATCTATATTTATTCCAAAAGCGTTAAACCAGGGCATTTTTCCCTCAACGAAAAACGTATTACGATGAATGTTTAGGATGCTTTAAGATATTAATATCAAGATAATAATGCAGGAGTTGTAAAATCTACTATGTACCGAATACTGAAGGAGAAAAAAACGGCAGGAATTGTTAGTACTTCTAAGCTACATTCGATCACAGGCAGACGAAAAACATTGTTGAAACAAGAGATGTAAACTGCAATAAAAGAAGTTATTCATACATTTTATCATGAGAAGCAGATACCAACCCTCAACTCCTTCACGACAAAATTCTAACTAAAATCAATGAAGATCGGGATTTACCTGAAATTAAAAAAACTGAGCTCTGCCAATTGCTCAGAGAACTTAATTTTTGCTGGGAAAACCACATAGGAAATCTGTTCTTATAGATCGTCCGGAAAATGTCCGATGGAGAAAGAAATATCTCTCTTAAGTAAAAGATAGAGGTGCCAGAAATAACACAGCTTTCAAAACTAGTAATTTCACTGAACTTTTTAAAGATTTTTTTGAATAAAGTTAGTGCAGAAAATTGGGAAACATCTATATAATAAAAAAATAAAAGAAAATGTGGAAACTTGATCTCATGATCGGTGAGATAGAGGAATCAATTATAATTCATTTGAGTGAAGATAGCTTCACTGACTTTGATTACGAATTAGATACGTAATGTTTACCAGCGTAAACACAATTTATTATTTATATTTTCTGTAACATATAAAAATTAATTACATTTGAATCCCTTTTTAGTGTTTAATTTTAATTTTGCAGATGGTTTAAGAAATAAATAAGCTGAAACGTCAAAAACCGTTAACATGTTTTTCATTAATAATAAAATGATCGATAGCCCCAAAAAAATTTTAATATTATATGGACGAATTTTTTTTTTATATACATTTAACTTCTTGTATTTTTGACAATGGGTATTTTGTAAATATTTAAATTATAGTTTAGAATTTTTTGAGAGAAAAAGGCTACGCTTTAGTCTGAATGTACCTAAAACGATTTCTATGTCAAAATTAAAAATAAATAAAATACAGTTGTGATTTGTGTTAAATATGTCAAAATTATCTATATTTTCTAATGTATGTGAATTAGTAAGGAATCATAAGAAAGAAAATAGTATTATAAAAACTATTTATTTTAGGTTTCCAACCGAAATAATATTCTATGCCATAAATACTTAGTGATAAAATAAACCTCCTTCCGACGCCTACGACAAAGATTAAAATCCTTTTTAACACTTCACATCCAAATATCTATTGCTATCCAACTCAAATAGTCTATTATTATAGACCGGTATTTTTGATTATAAAATTTCTAACTCATTTCTTTTCATGAAGTCTATTAATTTTCCTGGAGGTAGGGGATTTGCATCTTCAGGCTTCAAGGTAGTGAATTCCAAGAATTTAAGTCTTGCGAAATAGTACCATGGATTCACGTAACAGATGTTCTGCCGTTTCGACGGCCCGATTGCAAAAACGGCAAATATCACTCTGAGCTTTGCCCATTTTTTGAGATGAATATCACTTTTTGGAGATCGAGAAACATTTTTGCGTTCTTTGGAGATGGATTTATAAATTATTTCGCTTGTCTGAGACCAGGCGTCTTATTCCACCTTAATTTTGTCTGTTTTTGTTCCTAACTCCGGAGTTTCTCCTCTATGTGGCTTTTTAGTTGTTCACAGAAAGGTTCCGGGCCAAGAAAATGTGTTTTTGCCTCTTCCTTTGGAAGACTATCTGCTTCCTCGTTTTCCTTGATTCTCTAGTACTCTAGCACCCAAGTCAGGGTTACTATGTTGTTCCTTGCCAATTACTTTAAGGCTTGCTTGGGGTCTCATGTCAACCTATACTCGTAAGTGTTTCACTTGAGAGCTTTCAGCGCTGCTTGGCTATCTAATAACATGTATATTTTGGTTTTCTTACTATTTCTATTGAGACAATCGTGAGCGCAGATTTGGATTGCAAGCATTTCTGTTTGGAAGATCGTAGGGGTGTCTCCAAGGGATTTGTCAACTCCAAAACTTGAGCCTTATACGCCTACTTCAAACTCTTTTGTCGTCTTAGACCCGTCGGTAAACTATACTATCGAATCCTTCTCTAGTCGAGGTAACCCCTTTCCATTCGCTTGGGTAGCAATCAGTTTCTACTTCATAATTCAAATCAAAATTGTACTTAATATTTGCTGGTTTCCATATGGGTTTTGTTAGAATTATATCCAGAATCTTTAGATGTCCAATAAAATGTCCAGGTTTGAGGCAAGTTTAGAACAGCTTTAGGGTATATTTTGCTGCCGCTCTCATCACAGCTATATTCATTATCTCTATTGCTGCAGTAGGGTATGGTGACATAGCCTCTGTAACTCCTACACAGACTAACGTAGTGAGACGTGGGGATCTTGATATTAGGGTGTTGGCTACGCCCTGTATTTGTGAGGGGTGATGGTGACAATCAGCTTTAAAGTATCTGCCCATGTGGATTGATTTTCGATATACTGTATGTCGTAAGTGGGCATCAATTGTCTTGGTCACAAGGACTTTTAGAAGAGGAAGCTGATTGTTTCCAAGTTCGAGAGTGAATTATATCTTTGGGTGGATATAATTAAGATAATCATGGAAGCAGTTGAGCTGTTGTTTGCCATGGGGCCATACCACAAATATATCGTCCACGTAGCCACACCAAAGTTTAGGTGTGAGTAGCTTTGATTTTGAAATAGATCATGTCTGTCTGTATATCTGGCCCTCAAACAAAAAATATGTATTCATAAGGAAATATCTGATGGGATTCATAACATGAGTTGGGAAATCCATTCTTTGGGCGATCTGATTTATATAATGTTTCATCCATCCGTATGCTCGGATACAGGGCCTTTAAGTGGAAGGTTGCAATGATGTTGTCGTTATTAATTATTAAGGAGACTAGAATTGTTCAAAACTGCTCTTTTTTACGTAAGATTCAGTCTGGCTATAACAAATTTACAGTGATCTTTCCAAATGAAAAGTTCTGTCTATTTGAACTTCACAGCATTCATGGTTATATCCCTTTCTTCAAAGAAACTTTCTATGTGCATCAGGTTCTGACTATCACTTATTGAAATATACTGTTGACCAAATATATCATAGTCCTCACTATTGTTGCACTGTAAACCAATATTGATATACCTAAACACTTTACTGAGATCACAAAAGATGCCAACGGGATGATGGATACACTATATCCCAGAAGTTATTTCTCCATGAAATTAAATTAACGCATGAATAATCAAAAACCTTTATCGAAATTAGAATGGAATTTTTATTAGTACATCATATTCTTAACAAAACATTTATAACTATCTGAGAAACAAATTTTGCAAATATAAATAATCCATTACTGTTTATATTAAAATAAATTTGTTTTTGTTTGTCTGTAAATTGCTGGCTTAAGGATTGAAGTATATTCAGTTTGAAAATTAGACTTTTTCCAACCGAGACGTTTGTACTTGGTTTTAATAATATTAAAAAAAAAGGAATACTTTAAAAAAATATTAGGTTGAATTCAAGTCAGTGTGGGTGTGGTTTTAACGAAATGTGAAACAAACAACAAAAGATTATATACTCTTAACGTTATGTTATTTGTGGGCGAACAACAGCATATTTTATTTAGAAACATCAAAAGAAAAAAAGAAGAGAGAAAAAAAGATTAGAAAAAGAAAATGTCATTTCTATTTTTAGCAGATAGGAGCTAAACAACCAGAAAGAAATATATTTTATGTTCGATTATACAGTGTGAATAGTAAAAACCCAAAAATTGTTACGAGTTTATACAACTTAAAAATAGCATGAAATAAAAATTAATATTACTGTAGCCAAATATTTTTTAATACCAAAGATAGAAAATATAATGTATTAGCTATGTAAAAATTTTCTTTTACGTTAAATATCATATATGAAACGCTTAAGTATATTGTATAAATTAAAAAATATTGTCCTTTATTTTTATTGACCTGTTTATTTCTAAGCTTGCTTTTGCGTTCGCGCGTATTATTAAAAACAACAATTCACTAATTATGATTCGTCATATTTATTGGACTTAACGTGATATAAACCATTGTTAATAATAATTAAATTAAGAAATGGATAACAAGATTGACCCTAGAGGATTAGTTTTGAATTTATCGTCCAGGTCAAGTAGAGCTCATACCACGTGAAAAATCTAGCAGATGTCCAAGACTTTTCGGACTGCCAAAAAGCCATAGGGAAAGTGCTCTTCTAAGACCTATCGGAAGCACTTAACATTCCTTCCACTCAAAAACTAGAAAAATACCTTGCTGGTCTCATGCAACCACATATGTGTGACAGAATTTGATCATAGATTATTGCAAAGGATATATTGTGGTAGCGTTAAACATTTAATCTATAATCACTTTTTTTTCTGCCTCATATTAATTAGTAGCTATAATTAAAATTTACAATAATAAAGACACTCTGGAAGTCTGGACGTACATCTTCTCTCTTGCAGCTTTAGTACCAAACAACTACGGTTATTTAAGCTCACCACAATTATAACTCAGAACTTCAGGACTCAGACAAGGCTGCTTATTAATTGGACAGATGACATCTCTTACTTTGTACCTCTCGCAACAGCGCGCCCGCGAGTTAATTCGCGTGAAGGGTTTCGGTTAAAATTAAATAAGTTTCTCAAAACATTTAGTCTATTAACAAAAATAAATAAAAGAAAACCAACTATTTACGATGAGAAACTTAAATTAATAAATAACAACTCACATAATTGCTCTTATTGGCCGTTTTATTAACCAAAAATGTAAAACCCAATTTAAAAAAAAAAACACGTATAAATAGCTTACTAGAACACTAAGCAGAAAAAGAAATAAAACTGGAAAAAACAGCTAGTTATATTTCTTAATCAAACACTAATAAAATCGCGAAACGCTCGTCTAAAATACAACACGATATTCCCTTAATTTCCCAAATTAAATGAAAAACAAATCAAACTAAGAAAACCTTCATTCCCGACGATTATATCCGTGACGTAATTATTCTATGGCACTTGTACTCACGGTACCGATCTAACGAATTCCAGATTGGGACTGAACTTTAGTACTCCTTAAAAGAGCGTTCTCGTATCTTACTCCCTCGACACCCCTCTGTTTCCCGTTTGTACCCATATTACCCGACGGAACCCTGTAATCGTTAAGTTGAATTTCGAAATGTAGAGGGCGTTAGCTTTTCTATACCGGATACTTAATTCCCGAATTGGCCTCTGAACGTCTTAATCTTAACTTTATATAAACACAGTAAATAAAATTATTCTGTTTCTTTCACAGGTCAAACGTTATATTACAGTATAATGAGTTTATTTGATTATTCTTTTGTTTCCTAATAATAGAAAAATCGTTCAATATTTTAATACATTTTAACGGTATTTCATATACCATATGTAAAAAAAGCTACCCTTATCACGTCGGTTTTATTTACATAACCAGGGTAGGATTATCTCGACAGATTTATAGGCAAATCTTAGAGAGAGTCTTTTTACGTCTTCATAAATTGACTGAGTTTATGTATTTTTAAGAAAACATTTAAATGACAAAGATAATAAAAGTTAAGTACGATAACTGATTTATTTTTTTTAAACTTTCTTGGATAGTGATAAAAAATATATACTACCCTATTCCCACGGGAAATCTATTCACATAGTGATTATTTAATTATTCATTTTAACAGAATATAGTTCCCATTGAATAGTGTAAAATAATTAATATTTGTTCCATTACATATGGAGGAGGTCACATCTTACGTAAAGAACTCAGAACAGTTTTTAACAATTCTACACTTCGAAAGAATTGATAAGGATGACATCATTGCAAGCTTCGATGTGAAAGCCCTGTATCCGAGCATACCGAAGGATGAAGCATTATTCCAGATCGTCCACAGAAAGGATTTTTCAACTCATGTTATGAATCTCACCAGACATTGCGTTAAGAATGCATATACAGACCTATAAATGACGCTGCCATGGGCTCATCGCTGCGTCCAGCAATTGCAAATCTATTCGTGATGTATTTCAAAACTAAAGCTCTTGAAGATTTCCACCTCAAACCCAAACTCTGGTGTCGCTACGTGGACGATATATTTGTGATATGGCCCCATGTCAAACAACAGCCCAACTGCTTCCATGACTATCTTAATTCTATCCACCCGAAAATAGAGTTCACTCTGAAACTTGAGGAAAATAATCAGCTTCCGTTTTTAGACTTCCGTGTGACCATGACAATAGATGGACACTTGCGATATACAGTATTTCGAAAATCAACCGATATGGACAGATACCTTAAAATTAGATGTCACCATCATCCCTCAGAAAGACAGGGCGTAGCCAACACCCTAATATAAAAATCCCTTCGTCTCACAGAAAGTCGGAGAAAAGAAAAGGAACTGTCACACATAACAAGGATCCTCAAACAAAATGGCTACAAAACACCGACCATAATAAAGCAATAAAATTGCAATAAAAATCCACTTGAGATATAAAACCACAGAAGAATATCGGTAAGGTTAGAAGAATATAGATTCAACATAAGAAATAAACAGATAACATCGGCCCTTCTGTAACATCAACTTAATACAAGACACAAAATTGATTTTGACATCTGCCAGCAAATCGCCAACATAGAACACTACAAAGGCAAGATTGATTCGTGAATCCATCGAATTTGAAAAGAACCGCACTCTGAATAAGAGATATGGTGCACTTAATCTATCTTCCACCTGAAAATCTCTTCTTAAATGGGACCATTGTACCGGTACGGTGCCGGAGCCTAGACTGACATTACCAATGGGGCTCGAAAAGGGGGCGGAGACAACGCCAATCAACTGATACGATCTACAACCGCGTATAAAGCACACTGCACACTGAATTTTTTTCAGTTGATCTACAACCACCAAGTGCAGAAGATGCCATAGGAGATTTTGGCGAAATATCTGCAAATTTCTACAAGAAATCAGACGAACAAAAGGATAACGAACAGAGAACAAGTACTCGTATAGACTACGATTATGTATTTTATTACTAATAAATCGGTATACTTTTAAATATATAAAAAGACGTCAAGAGGTACAATAATATACATACTAGGGGCATACTTGAAAATTATATCTGAAAAGGTCTTATCAAATACCTAAATAATTTACAGTGAAATTTTAACATTCCACTTGTTTTTTCTCCTCCAGTCTGTAGTGTTTAAAAAATTTACAAAGAGATAAAAAAGCTACTAGCAGTCCGTCTATCTAAAAAATTTCAGCATAGATATAGCCCAACAATATCAACTGGACTATTTTTAAGGGCACCATAAAATATTTAATTCCTCAAAAAGAAAGCAAACAAATACTAAACCGCTTATATTGTTTTCTTGAGTACAAAAAGCATTAATAAGCAAAGAGGGAAAAATAAGGTTATAAAACCTAAGAAAAAACAGCTCAAGCATACAAAATGACCGCGGATTAATTTAACCAGAGGAAAAGCTTTTTTATTTTTGACTTTTCGAAAAAAATTTATTCTTTATGAAAACTTTTTGTTAAAAATAAGTAAAATTACCCAAACCAGAAAATACAAAAGTGTGAAAATGATATATGGGTAAAATACTTTCATTTTAATTATATAGAAAGACAATATTAAAAAAATTGTACCGTAGTACTGAAAGCAGAAAAAAAAACACAATCAAATTTATTCAATTAATCAAAATGTATAAGCGGAAGACTAATTTTAGCAATAGTGACAAAAATTTTTATTTAAAGTTCCGGAACAAGGGTTTCTGTAACGGCGTTAAAAGAATTTTGAAAAATTTTGATATCGTTTGCAATTGCCCCAAAATCAAAAAAACTAAACTCAAAATTTATTTTTGAAACACTCAAAACTTCAATTGCAAAGTCTACTAGAAATGGAGTCGTTTGTTGATTGAATATTTAACATGTATTAAAATTCGGGAAATATTTTTTGTTCAATGAGATTGAAACAAAAAATATTGTGGAAAGGACTGTGTATATCCAGAGAAAGCTGGCTTTTCCTTGTAATTTTAAATTGAGGTTATTCATTTGTTAATTAAATTTGTATATAATGATAACTTTCATAATCACTTATTATTCTGTCACTCGGCCAAAGGACGACCCCTTTTATTCAAGAAAATTGCGATTATTGCTCGGAGCTCAAAAAAAGCAGGTTAGAACTAAGCCCGTGTATACTACAGAGTAATACGTTAAGCCAGTTTCTCTAATCTCTTCCATAAACTTACACAGTTGACAATAGTTGCGCATATGAACTGATATAATTAACAGCTGACGTGTCTGGCTTTAAAACTTCTGACATATCTAAGCATAAAACTTCTGACATATCTAAGCAGATTGTTGATGAATTATGCAATGCACGCTTAATAGTTTAAAACCATTATCATTTTCTACGGCACAAAA
This sequence comes from Diaprepes abbreviatus, assembly GCA_034092305.1. Classification (NCBI taxonomy): domain Eukaryota; kingdom Metazoa; phylum Arthropoda; class Insecta; order Coleoptera; family Curculionidae; genus Diaprepes; species Diaprepes abbreviatus. The sequence continues at coordinate 11,674,593 of JASJET010000018.1, forward strand.
CCAAAGACATTTTTAATCTTCTTGTCACCATCAGTGGTGATACACTTCAAATTTTTTCATTGAAGATTGCCTTTGTGAATGATATTTTTAATTCCTATAAAAAAACTTTTTCAGTGATCGTACCGTAAATGCTATGAATGTGAAGAAACTCTTCATACACTTCAGAATTTTTATCTATCCATCGAATACAAAGTAACACCTGAGCAGTGCCTTAAACATTTGCTGACTCATCCAGATTCAAAGTGTTGCTTGTCAGAAAAGTGAGTTAATATATATTCTGCAATATCATTTATTCGTTGAGCCAATTTTTGCTGAAAAATTGATGGTTTTTAATTAATTAGCTTTTCTTGAACACACTACTTCTACTGCTATTATTATATAAACATTAAATAAGTTTCTGTCAGTAAATGGTCTCCCATGTTTCACCATTAAATGAGCGACGCGGTCAACTAGCGCAAATTGCTCCTTATTTTTCAGTTATGAGTAAGAAAGTTCTTAAACAACAATTGATATTTCAACACGCGTTTCAAAGTTTCATCTTTTTTTACCTGTAGGCTCGAAATGACGTTTCACATGATATTTTTTGAGGGCTCATATTGCTTTATTGTAAATTATAGACGTTGCATATTTACTTGATTTAATTACGAAATATTGATGTCTTCATTGACCTTTAAATGTTCTGTACTCCCTATCTGTATAGCTTTCCTTTTCTATCTTTAAAAAATCCACACCAAAGGGGCGTAAATTGAAATCAAGGTAATGTTAGTTAATACTACTCAGATTAGGGGTCTAAGTAAACAAAACGCACTAAATTAAATTAAACGCAAACTAAGAAACTATGGTCACAATTCAAACTTCGGAACTTTTCAACCCTTGGTTGTCTCCTGCATTTGCACAATGCGCCCTCGGTGTGAAGAACATATTCGAAAACTACCGAAAGCACTCGAATCTTCCAGCCAAGCGACCATGCACTAGAAAATTCTCTTGCTCTGCTACTCATTACAAGATGACGTTGTATATTTCGACTAATCAAGCATAATTGACGTTTTTTGCGTAATTGCGTCCTCTTCATAAAATAGCATCGGTTATTTCTTGTGCAATGAAATACCTTTGACGCTTTCCAATAAGTACCAACCGAAATTGCGGACGGAGCCGAGTCCACCCCCGCATCCTGTGCTATCTGTCACTCGCCGGCTCTTAGTATGATAAGCTAGCTAGATCTTGGCAGTTGGAACATAGTGGATGAGTCAAAGTGCCCATAGACTAAAAAGTTTGGATACTCTTGCTTCAGGGCATAGATGCAGTCACAAATTTATAGATTTTTTATAATACAAAATAATTTCGAAACACGTAGATAACTTTATAGAGCACGAAAAGCTATTATAAAATTAATTTTTTCTAAGAACAGCGATTTAAATATTTATAATTTTATTAATTTATGTTTCCTAAAATAATAACCAGAGATAAATATTATTATAATTAATTCTAAAACATATTTTATCATATTGTTGTTCAACAAGTCGTCAAAATGGCTGCGTTTATTAAATATCAATTTTGACTCACGTTCTAGAATTGTTTGGATTCCATTTCTAATTTATGAAATGCAAAAGTGTAGCCAGTTAAACACTAATTAATTGCATTCTATCACATCAAATTTGTCGCAGTTCAAGTTTTAGTCATTTATGTCCATTTTAGTTAGGAGTCAGAATGGAGGATTTAATTATATTAGGCAGATTTGCTAATAGAGTTCTATAGATGAAACATTTGTGAGTATTTTATAGAATTAGGTTATTTTTTAAAAAACAGGGAATACGCTTACGAAATTCTGTAACTGATATAGATTTAAAAAAATTCTTACTTCTTATTACTTCATGCATGTCGTAAAAGTGATAAGTTGGGAATAGAAATCGAGATATCTTTCGAAAACTCTGTTTTAACTTTGTTCGTTTTTTAGGATTCTGTAGTTTACTAAGATCTCCTATAGTTTCGTTATCTCCGTTTACCCCTTCGTCCCTTTGTCGATACTATGTCAGAGCTTTGTCAGTGTGAATAGTAGGGATGGAAAATTTTTTTCTTTTAATCACTCCATTGAGAGGGATCCCAAAATCTATAATTAAATTTTCTATATACCATTTTCTGTTTAGTAATAGCTTGCAACAAAAATTATTATGGGCAAGTTACATCAACTAATTTTGCCTTATTCGTTTATCCAATCGAGTGGGATACCGTTAAATAGACCTTTAGAAATACAAATATATTATCTATTTTATATTTAATCATCTCATTCATAAAACAACCCAGGGCGAACACTGACCAACAAATATGTAGCAAGATTATTTGGCGTTGCCATATATATATATATATATATATATATATATATATATATATATATATATATATATATATATATATATATATATATATATATATATATATGTGGCTTTCACGGATTTCTCCGTGTGAAATGCAATAGCAGTGGATATATCCACATTATACCATTGTAGTGCTGAAATCATATTCAGCAAACGTACAACTATATGCAGCTCCGTATATGAATGAAGTAAAATGCGAACAGTAAATGCAAACTTCGTTCCAACCATATCCTTGCCGTCTTAGAGGTTGCACAGTTGGAACAAATTTCTAAGGAACACAATCGAGATGATGGCCTACATGTACCACCATACCGAGAAGAAAGTCAAAACTTACCCTCCCCTCCACAGTGATACGGTAGAGGTATATGTTTCGTCTCTACTAGACTCATCAGGGTACCGACATGCACCTGGCTGTGTATATACGGAGCTGCATATAGTTGTACGTTTGCTGAATGTGATTTCAGCACTACTACGGCATAATGTGGATATATCCACTGCTATTGCATCTCACACGGAGGAATCCGTGAAAGCCGCATAAATATGTATACGCCATCCGGCAGGAAGTCGGCGAAGCCGCGTTCAGTATTTGCATGCTTCCTTCCGATCTGTCTTTTGCACAGCCAGGTGCATGTCGGTACTCTGATGAGTCTAGTAGAGACGAAACATACCTCTGCCGTATCATTGTGGCGGGGAAGCTAAGTTTTGACTTTCTTCTCGGTATGGTGGTACAGGTAGGCCATCATCTCGATGGTGGTGGAATAGGATAAATTGTATTCTTTAGCAATTTGTTCCAACTATGCAATCTCTAACATGGAAAGGATATGGTTGGAACGAAGTTTGCATTTACTGCTCGTATTTTACTTCATTCATATACGGAGCTGCATATAGTTGTATGTTTGCTGAATGTGATTTCAGCATTACAACGACATAATGTGGATATATCCACTGCTATTGCATCTCACACGGAGGAATCCGTGAAAGCCGAATAAATATGTATACGCCAACCGGCGGAAGGTCGGCAAAGCCGCGTTCAGTATTTTCATGCTTCCTTCCGATCTGTCCTTTGCACAGACAGGTGCATGTCGGTACCCCGATGAGTCTAGTAGAGACGAAACATGTACCTCTGCCGTATCACTGTGGAGGGGACGGTAACTTTTGACTTTCTTTATGGTACAGGTAGGCCACCATCTCGATGGTGATGGAATAGTATAAATTGTGTTCCTTAGCAATTTGTTCCAACTGTGCAACCTCTAACATGGAAAGGATATGGTTGGAACGAAGTTTGCATTTACTGTTCGCATTTTACTTCATATAGATATATTATATATATATATATATATATATATATATATATATATATATATATATATATATATATATATATATATATATATATATAAAATTGCGTGAGCAACTTGAATATAAAAAGTATAAAAATTATATATTCAGCGACCACAGAAACAAAAAAAAAGTTTCCAAGGACTATCGCTGAGTTTGACTCACCAAGGTGGAACCATACGGTTTTGATGGGTTTCCAATATTTCTGTGGTATATGGTTGCGTACTAAATCTCATTAATATTTAGATTTTTTTGGATCTGTAGTTGATTTATCAGTTTAATATTTATTACTATCCGTTTATTAATTTATAATTAAACTTAGGATTTTTTTTATTAAATTCTGCCTTAATTTGTTTTACACACAAACTTGAAATTTTGTTGAAATTCGCTCGAGTTTTTCAACGGTAGACTTTAATAATATTAAAAATTTCGATTTAATGGTACTAAGTAAATCTTTCCGACGGAAACTGGAAACATTATATTACGTTTATTACATTATGAAATTTAAAAAAAAAATGAATAAAATTGAATCGCCTATGTTTCAATATTTTTTTTTCAACAGAAAGCCAAATTTAAAAAAAAAATTGCAGATACATGTTTTTATTAACTCAAAAGCATACGTACTATTAAAGAAAACTAGTAACGCCCGTAACTGCTACGGAACCCAAAGATATTTTGTGTCCGATACGTTCTTAAACAGTTTTTATTTTTTTATATTTCAAAATATTTGTTCACTATATGTATATTATACGTTCCTTAAAGATAGCAGTTACTAAAAGATTTTAGTAATATTCGTGTTTTTTTAACCCATTGGCATAACCAATATATATATATATATATATATATATATATATATATATATATATATATATATATATATATATTATATTTTAATGCAAACACAAACTTCTGATATAATAAGGAAAAGCTATATTAAAGTCACAATTCTTCAATCATTCTTTGTTTGTCATAATATAGTAAGGTATAAGTGTCATTTCTTGAAGAGTTGCATAATATTTTTAGATACGATGATATTTTCATATTTGGTAGTAATATCCAAAATGCTTGATACAATCAGATATCAATGCCAAATAATATTTTTCCCAAAATAAATTATAAAAGAACATCTTAAACATTGAACCAGCTTGGTTGTATTGTACAGGATTGTTCCTTATATTGTAGCATTTAAATTTACCAGTTTGCATCAATGCTATATGTTTCTAGTAATATGACATAATTTGTATATTTTTACCTGATTAAATTTAATTATTTATCCTGTAATTTAAAATAGTAAACATGGAATTTATTTTTTGGTTCACAACTCTTTTGGTCTTGTAACTTATCACTCTTTCTTCTTATTTGGTTTGAATTTAAAAGTCATAAAATATTTTATTTTTAATAAATTCTCATTTGGTTACGTTTCATTTCAGTATTAAAAATATAAGGTTATGTCGGTAATATAGTTCAGTTAGCATTTGTTGTGGATGTATACCGAATCGTTGACACGAGCACAGCATGTCGAGACCGATCATTTAAGGTTGAGTATACAGTATGGAATTTGTAGCAATTTTTTTGAACTTTGTTTTAATCATGATTAGTAACTTTAGACTGTTTGATCATAGTTTTCTTTTTGATAATTTTCCATGGCTTGCCAATATTTGATGTACTACCTGGTAATCAGTGTAGGTTCGGAACTAATTTAGAGTGCTCCAGGTTGAGAATAAGGTTGGCAAAAGTAAATACAAATATTCTTAAGATTTGTCATGTCTGGTTGCAAGAGAGATTTTTATTTTCGTTTCCTTTACTGTTGAACCGTCGAAGGCAGTAGACCAATCCTGCCATCAGCTTTGAAAGGGTAGACGGTCAAGTGTTTTTTTTTAAGTCCACTAATCAATGAGGGCTATCTGAAGCCAGTCTTTTTTATCTTTGGCTTCATCTCACTCCTTTCACTGTGATTTCCATTTTGATATTGCTGTCAAGGCTTTCTGATGGTTTCGGCCTGGTTTTCCTGTCCGTGTGAGCATGACTATTTTAACCCTTACTCTGCGTTTGGTTGGTGAGTTGGAAGTGGCCCTGTAAAGCCCCCATTCATCCACAACAACAACAACAGGCATCCTAGCAACAGCGCTGGATCAAATAATAGAAGTAAGAGGTAGCATAGCATAGACCAGGTAGAAGAAAAGTTTAAGTTAAAGAATTGGAGCTCTACATCAATTTTTTTTACATACAAACAAAACAATATAAATATATTTTCATGTGATATAATACCATGTAAGAACTTTTTGATAACTCTCTTTATAAAACTTACGTTATTGGCAATTAAAGGTTCTAGAACGTTTGCGGTCAAATTTTATATAACCTTTTAAAAACGAGGTAACAACAAAAGTTATCAAGAAAGAGTATAAAAAAATTGTAGGTACCATTCTAATTTATGTACATAATAATTTTTTTGAAATGGAATTGTTATTTTGTTTTAATTAAGTCGTTTCATTATGGAGCTATACACCAGCGGTCAATAAATTAAAATCATTCCTCATACCTATGTGTTTTCCTGTTTAATCACTAGGTAAGTAACACAGATAATGTAAAACAGGTGGCGCCTATTGGGTAATCAAAGCAGAGCACAACTATCTCTAAAAGATATACGAACCTAGCCTCCGACATATTGAGCTGCCGTACGCATCCGTTGCCGTACCCTGTAAAAAGGGAGACGCCGCAATATTTTGACAAACTGGTGATTTTATCATAGAAATTAGAAAAAAACTTTAAATACATAAGTTACTGGATTTTTTCTATATTGCAAGAATATCTTACCAAAAAAAAAACAAATGCTTATGAAATATTATATTTTTTAAGTACATTTACTTTTTTAGAATGGAGCACACAGTAGATTACTAAATATTAAAATAAAACTTAAAATTCCCCTTTTAAAAATATATATGTTGCATATATTTGCTTCAACCTTTTTTGAAATATTGACCTCAAAATATTAAATATTTTAAAAAGTGACCATAGCCATGTAAATTATCAAATAATTGAAAACTGGTTCAAAGAAGAACGTAATATACTTTAGTCGTATTATAAAATAAAGTCAGGTTAGCCATGAGAAAAATCAAATGGCATTTTTCATAAATTTTTTAGAAACCGCGAAGTCTTAGACTTGCGTAAAATCCAAAGTAATCATTTTTATTAGGCCTTTTTTTGATATATCACTAGAAAAACATACACAAAAATTAGTAATATGCGCTTGAAGTAAAGCAGCTCCATTAGATAGTAAATAAAAAGAACGAAAACCTCCGTATGGCAAGCGAAAGGTGTCGACTTTTCAGCATTTTTATTTACTGAAAACTTACCTATTCAACGTAGATTTTGTGCGAGAAAGCTTTCAGCGTAAGAATTTACTAAACATTTGAGGTTTGTCTTTTCCCTCGTGAATATATCAACCTTTTTATTTAGCTAGACTTGCCCTATTTGCAATCAAAAATAACAAAATGTGTTTATAAGTATTCGTTTGTTGCCTACACTGTTAAAAATAGTCTTAAATGTAATGCAAATTTAATATCCATTCTACATTAAATTTAATGATTTTGTACCTAAATTCGTGAATAATTTACATTTACTTTAAATCTTAAAGCAATTTAGTCAGTTCAGTTCGTTGTACATTAAATTTGATCAAATGGTATCTTAAATTTCAATAAAGTAACTGAAAAGTTATTTCAACTTTCTGTACATTAAAACTAATTCAAATGTATTTTAGCATTATATTAATGCATTTCCTTTTTACAGTGTACGCTGTAAAAAGGAAATGTATTAAATTTAAGGTAAATGTGCTGGAAGCAAATTTCATAAACGTTTATTAAATGCGTTTAAAGTAATGTACTAAATTTAATTTATATTAATAAATTAATTTATTCCATTAAATTTAAAGTAATCATACATTAAATTTAAAGTTTTGACCATTACTTTTTTAGGTAACTATGTACATTAAATATGCAGACCGGTACTCCTCATCATAAGAAAATTGAATCATTTTAGCAACAACGGATTCTCATGCAATATACCATGAATATTAATATAAATCCCTCTAACATTAAGGTAGATGTGAATTAATTTTAATGTACTGAAATTTGAAATAACTTTTCAGTTACTTTATTGAAATTAGAGATACCATTTAACCAAATTTAATGAACAATGAATTGATATTTGAATGAGCTGCTTTAGGTTTAAAATAAATATAAATTATTCACGATTTTAGGTAAAAAATTATTAAATTTAATATAGAATGGACACTAAATTTGCCTTAATTTTGAGGTTATTTTTAACAGTGTACGTAAACAAAAGTGACCAGTTGATTTTGCTGTTTCAATGAATATTAGCGATATAAACATATTTCTTATATTAAACGGTGCACTTTCAATTAAAATAAATTAAAAAACATGGCGTTTATTACGAAAACCTATTGTGCAGATATTTCCAATGTTCGGTGGGAACCACTGACCTCTACTATGGACCCCTACTCTTGTCGGCTGCTAAAGCCAAAAAATGGCAAACAATGGTCGAAAAAATGCGTTTCTGCACATCGGGCGCCAGTCATATTTTAGGACGTTAATCAGATAAGGGCATGTCCATAAGTGACTTCCTATTATCGATCGGTTGTTTCGTAGCGCCATCTGTAAACAGCACAGTATCGGCTCAATGCCATTTTTGTGTTTATTTTTGCTTTGTGAGTTGCGTGCGATTTAAACGGATTTATAGCATTTTAAGTGATTTATTTTATTTGTTTTTATGTTTTTATTTAATATAATGGATTGTGTACATATTTTATTTGTTTTATTTTCCTTTTTCTCTATAGGGTAAAAAATAGTGTTGCTTTACGTTTTTGGATTTATAGTGTTTTCGTATAACATTAAATTTCCAAAATATGTAGTATGATATATTTTTAGCGCTTTCCAAATGATTACCAAAATATAAACTGAACTTTCAAACAATCAATTCTTTAAAAAAAATCTGAAAATTCGCACCAAACCTTAGAATAGTTTATTCTCTCATAAGAAAAAAGTACATTCATCAATATGTCAAGAAATGGTAAAATTTCTCCATCTATTCCGTTACTTACATAAATAAAAACATACATCCTCAAATGAAGTTGGAATGTTTTAAAACATACGTATATAACTTACAATAATTATAATGCGTTATTATTTTGTTATATACATAAAATATTTCAGTACAAGGTTTATATTTTAGCCAGGATCGGCTATTGGCTCTATAATTTCTAAGCTCTGTTTGAATTATTTTTTCAAATTGTCAACGACTTTTTTCCAGTTGCCAATTTGCACAATGTCCATATTCTTGCATAACTTCATCCACCTTATATTTAACCGATGTTTCCACCCAGCTCAAATGTTTTTTTTGTTCTGCAGCCATTCTATGATTTATTATTTTGTATGTCTGAAGATTGAGAACATGACGTTAAACAACGTTGTTCATTATTAATACTGGTTTTGGAAGTAAATTCAGATTAGTTATGTCCATACTCATTTTATGCAATTGTCATGATTCATGCTGTCATGGCAATCCCTACGTTGAAATCGTCAAATTAATATTTTAACAAAAGCAAAATATTACGAAATGTGAATTTCTTTTGTTGGTATATTTTTTTTATTCACCCCAGCAATGACCTTGTTCACTTATTTTATTTGAAATAACATTTTCATCATTTTGTCGAAAAAATTAATGCGATAACAAAATATATGCTCCGTTCACCGTTACGGCAGAAAAATATTATTACATAAAATTATTTTTAAAACCTGCATATCCGTTGACAAACCCATTTCGTATCAATATTTTCTTAAAAAATGAAAAAAAAAAGATAAGGAAAAGGTCATTATCATAATTAGAAAATAAATTGCCGGACCTTAAAAATATTAATTATTCACTCTCACCCTACAACAAGAAAGTTAACGCACACAGACGGGAACAATAGATTAGAGAAATAGTAAGATATATTTTCTTTACAATTTTACTTTCACAGTATAAGAAATGACTAAACTAACTCCCATCGGTAGACACAGACCGGATTATTCCCTTCTGCTTCAGATATTATTTGTGCCCATATGATGTGACTCCCAGAACAAGAAAGTTACATGACACCGACTTCTTTACTAAAGATTGCAACCATGGTTGCAACTTTGATAAATTGCTTGATTTAGATACCATTTATGACTAATTGAACTAACTAAATAGATATTCGAAGTTCGGTCCTGTCGATGGTCACCTGATCATTTTGTAGTGCGCATGCCGACATCTGATCTACGATGTTTACATTTTATTGTCGTAAATTTGCCGTTTTTGGGATTAAACTTTGCGGATCTATAAATATCTTATCTATGGTGGGAACACGTCTCGTATAGCAAATATATTATATTATTCTAGAGTAAAGAATAACGGGACCGTCAAATAATAAATTGATTTGAATAGATTTTACACTGAACGTTGTTGTATAAATATAATCTTTTGTTCTGTTCTGTACCGTTCGAAAAAATTCCCGTTGCCTTTTACTTGTCAGCATCCAGCCAAAATTTTCAATTTTGGCCTTTACCTGATACCAGCTAGAGATGCATATATTAGTGCAAGCATAATAATTCAACAAAATAGAGACAATAAAATTTCAAAAACTGAATCTGAAAAGGCACTAGAAATTATAAAATGTAAAGTTAAATAAAATGCGATACCTTTAAGCTAAAATGTAAGTTTACGGCTCCTAAAAGCAGATAAAATAAAATTTAACCTCTCGATGTTAATTTAAGCACGGTTTAAAATGTATAGCTTAATATTCATGGAGTTTAGTTTAGAAATAAAATGTAGATAAACTAAAGTTATAAAGTCGCATTAATTACAAAATAAGAAGTTTGTTTACAAGCAAAAAATAAATTCTAAATAAAAACAAGTTTTTAAATATTTAAATGCAAATTGGGATAATTTTAGTGTTATATGTGAAAGTGTGGTCTAATTTATTGCCTTTTATTTTTTCGTAATATAAAAGCTGCTTGAATTTAAAAATAATTAAAATTTATTTTTATCCTGGCTCCTGGCTTTTATAGCACGATATAAAAACATATGATCCAAAGCTTATATGAAAATATCCACAGTAATCTGTGAAAAATTTTTATGATAAAAGCTTCTACAATATTAATTTTAAAAATTGGTCAATAATAAACATTCATAAAATTTATGCATCAACTTCAAACTATTAATTTGGTCACAAAAGTAATATTTCTAAAACATTGTCATTATAAAAGTTTTAATGAATTTTTAAACCTCTTCAGAAGGCGTTAAGTGAGTTTTATATTTTTAAATAATACGAAATAAATAAATAACAATTTCAAAATACATATACAACACTTCATCGCACTAATAATTGTTATAAACAATCTTAGTTGTTCTACGAATGACAACATAATAATCTGTGCTATTATATAAAGAAGACGAAGATAGTTTTGATTGTCCGAGATACTTTAACAAGTAGTATACATTTAATGCTGTTAGGAAATTAGTTGTTGCATTACCACCTCAGGCGAAGTCGAGGCGGAGGATGCTAATCATTAATATGATTATTTATTTCTTCAAAAATGATATTTTAGATACAAATATTTTAGTCCTACAGTATTATTTTTAAAAATTCTTGCAACGGTGTATCCATAAAGAAACAATAAGAGTTTTTTTTTGTTTTTTTTCCTGACATGATCTGAAGAGACAAAATTTGCTTAATCTATGAAAGTATCTTACCAGCATATGATAGTGACATGTTGTTACCTTGAATTGTATTTTTTATTTCTTCTAAAGAAAATTTTGGATTCTCCATAACAGCTTGTGGTAAAACGTCTAACTGATTTTCTTAATTACGATTTTTCCCGAAATTATTTTCAACAAGGTATAGGTATTTTTAAAGTTAGAGGTTACATTGCTGACAATGATGTAACTGATATATTTGTCTGTCTAATATAGCTCAGAAATGGATCCCAATGCAGTATTTTCACTTTACAGCTGACTTTGAACTTATATTTCAAGGTCGGGAATCCCGTGTATGTGCTGAGTCCCTCTCAGGACTGTAAGGCAGCTGACGTTTCGGTGAAATCTCATTCACCATTTTTAAAGGTCACTGTATGGAGTCTACGAGCGAACTGACGCCTGCGACTTCGGTGTTGTCGGTACCGTGGGCGCGTCGGACGCGTTCATTTTCCAAATGGTTCCGGCCCATCAGGTTGCGAGACCTGCTGCGCGTCATCGGCCCTGTTGCCAGTGTTTGGGATTGCTTTGCCGAGTTTTAATCTGTTTCGTTACTAAGTGGTACTGGTTGATGTTTTGTAAGCAGATTTTTCCAAGTATTAGGCACACGTTGGCTATCATCTCTGCTATTTAAGTTGTTGGGTCTCTTTGCAATTTCAATGGCTTCCCTTATACCTCTTGTGGACAGGTTTTCACATCTCGATAGAATTTTTGGTCCCGAGAAATTTATCTTATGTCCTGTGTTTAACCAGTGTTGGGCCAAAGCAGAAGACGTTGTTTTTTGCTTGACAGCGTTCATATGTTCGTCTCTTCTGGCGCTTATTTTACGGTTGGTTTGGCCTAAGTAAGATGAGCTGCATTCTCCACATGGAATTTCGTACACTCCCTGGTTTTCTAGAGGGATTATTTCTTTAGGTGTTGGCAAGAGATCTTTTACTTTACGGTCTGTGGTGAAAATGGTTTCAATGTTGTGTCTCCTGAGAATTCTTGCGATCTTGTCTGTGGTGGCTCTTACAGTACCACTTAGTAACGAAACAGATTACAACTCGGCAACGCAACCCCAAACACTAGCAACAGGGCCGATGACGCGCAGCAGGTCTCGCAACCTGATGGGTCGGAACCATTTGGAAAACGAACTCGTCCGACGCGCACACAGTTCGCTCGTAGACGCCATACAGTAAGCTTTGAAAATGGTGAATGAGATTTCACCGAAACGTCAGCTGCCTTACAGTCGTGAGAGGGACTCAGCACATACACGGGATGCCCGAAAACCTTCGATTACACATCACATCTGTGAGAATATCCGACATAACATATATATATATATATATATATATATATATATATATATATATATATATATATATATATATATATATATATATATATAAATATATATATATATATATATATATATATATATATATATATATATATATATATATATAATATAAATATATATATATATATATATATATATATATATATATATATATATATATATAAAGTGAGTATGTATAAAAAATCAAGTTTTGTTCAAGAGAGACAGTTATTATGTACTTAACATTACGATCATATAATATAAATATATAATTTATTTAAGAACCTAATCTCTAGCACGTGGACGTCGTTAAAACGCCATTTTAAATTTACGAATAAAATTGATAACTGACATTTGACGCCAAAAGCCTGTTTTAATAGATAAAGTATACACTGCCCAAAAACTAGTAATCGTTGTGGGGGTGGACGTAGCTGTTCTTGAGAAGTATTATATTATTACATGAAAAGTAGATAAAGGACGGAGATTATGAATTAAATTAGTCGTAACTGTCACAGCGTAATGCAATTTTGAAATCAAGAGTCTTTATGAAAGTTATTTTCTTCTTAAAACATGCTCAGCAAGGGCACAAGAAAATACTCCTCTATTACAGTCGCTTTTATGGGAACTTATTTTTCCTGAAAGATTTCTAGAAGTTTGACCTATGTATACTTGGTCATAATTAAGGCATGGAATCTTATAAACAATGTTCCAGCTTTCCTTCAGTGAGAAAGGTGTTTTAGTTTCAAAGTAAAGTAGTGCGATTGTTTTAATTTATTTGGTAGCAATTTTACTGGAGATTCCATTTGTATAACAACTTTTTTAAGTCTAGTAGTTAAATTTTCAATAAAGGGAAGCGATCTGTAGGTAAATTGTTGTCAGGATGATTGAGTTTAATTGTCCTCCTCTTCATTCCATATATGAGGTGGGTTTCATTTTTGAAGGGTGATAAGATTGAAAATTTATAAATCTCTTTAAGCAAATGAGCTTTCTGTGCCACCTGATTTTCAAAAGGTTGGTTTCAGTGCGTGTCCAGGAATGGTATGTTGTGTGATAAACCTTCCTTTTCGACTGTAAATTGGAGATGGAAGTTGTATGAGTTAAACGTCTCGAAGGTTTCATCAATTTTAATTATATCACGAAACAGAACATTTCAAGAAAAAATATTATATGTCAATAAAATAGATTTTAGAAAAGTTTATCAATTTCCCAAAGCACGCTGTTTAGCTATTCACATATATTTATTTAATTATATAAACTACCAGCTCCTGACAGGCGCGAATACAGGACTTTGCCGAGTGGAGAGAGCAACTTCTGTTCGATGTTACATATGTATCTTCTAGAAAATTGGTTCTAAAAAAAACACTTTGTTTTTGCTTAACTCAGAAGAGGCAATTGCACCCATGGTCCCCCCCTTTATCCACACCTTACTCTATATTTAAAAATAATAACGCTTAAAATACACTTACAGTATTCTCTTCTTTCATTTGAGTAGTTAATATTCTAATAAATATTTTAAACATTCTCATTGTGTTCAATCATCTGTTTTGTCAAATGTCTTAGTAAAATATCTATTATCTTTAATAAATTTGTTTACTTCCTTTATTTACAGCAAAATGAACGTTAAATAAACACACTAGAAAGTGTATTGGGTTAATAAATTTCCTATTTTTGAAAACACAACGGGAAAGAATAGTGACAGCTGAAAACTCAGCATTCATAAATTCACCTAAAATATATTTCCCTATTTTTTCCGGATTATAAACGGGAAATAGGAAAATGACTCGGTGCAACAAGAAACCACCGAGTGGGATAAATATAATACAAATATGATAATTATAACACAACTGGCCAACTATAAGTTATATAATTGAAAAGAATACAATTTAATTAAGTCACATTCACTTTAGTAAGAAAATGACATTTAGAATATGTCCAAATGAATATATACTCTCTTTTTTGATGTGAAATCACTTTTACTTGAGTAGAGTAAATTTAAGTAAAAAAAAACAGTTTCTAGACGAAACTGATAAGATTTTCTTGTCTCTTCGGCTTTATCACAGACTATTTTATTTAACAGATGATAATTTAATGTTAAAACGCCCAATTTCTGTGACTCTGCTTGCCTTGCGATTCGCTATTATACTGATAGTGATGATAAGAAAAATAAGAAAGAAAAACTAGAAAATATTGTTGTCTACAGACAAAAAGTGAAAATAAAGGTCTAATCTGAACTACATATAAAATAATTTTTATAAACGATTCTAAATTAAGCATTTTTACAAATACATATTTTAGGAATAAATGGCACATTAAGATTGTTACTTTTGCTCTTCTATAAGACAGCATTATTAGTTCGTAAATCAGATTTTATGAACCATTATTAGGATCGTTTTCTTAAATATAGATCTGGCTTTTTATTACATTTTTAAAAGGATTTTTATCTCTCAATTTTATTAAGGTATTATACTGAGTCCTAGAGGGAAAATTTTTGCCACTTTTCCTATAAAATCAATAGTGTATTATTAGTACATTTTTGAGAATAGCATTTTAGTAAGTACATACAAGTTGCTGTACGTTATTGCTTGAAAGCAATCTCGTTTTAATATAAAAATAAAAGTACATAAATACATTAATTAATAATATTGTGTTTATGATTCCAAATTTTTTCTTTGTTGCGTATTAAAATTTAAATGTTTATTTTATAGTCAATTTTATTATTTGATTACTTACCAGTATTGAAAGCTAATTATTTTTTCTGAAATTTTGTGTCAATTCACTGGAAACTGTGTGACATTCGGCTATTATGGAAACAGGCTGGGCATTAGGAGCTAGTGTAATACATCATTAAATTTATGAGAGAAAAAGCTTTGAAAAATATAATAAAAATGCTTGGCCCGTATTCTAGAAAAAGAGGATTAATGAAGAAATCCAAAACGTCGAAATGAAAAACAAATGATGTTGATTTCAGAATCTTCGTTTCAATAAAGTCAAGAAAAAGCAAAAATGAATTTAGTTTTTTACGGATATCTTCAGAAACGACGACGAAAAATTAAAAAAAAAAATATATCAAATCTCGACACATGAAACAGGTAGAGGTTACATTATCTGGCATCGGCAACCAAACCAACTACGAATTCCATAGTATAAATAAAGTGTCGCACCAATAGTCCCCCTGAGAGCTGTTGCGTGTTTTTTAAGCAAACAAATATAAAAAAAGAAGTTATCGTTCATGTAATTTTAAAATCAAATTGGAAATTCTCGGCTATGAGGAAAAAGGCCGTTGATAAATATTACTCTCATGTTTATAGGACACAGATACGAGATGACGGTTTGTACCGAATGCAGTGGCCTGATGAGTCCCATACTAGGGCAAAACAGCGCTGTCATCATTTTTCGAACCCGAAGTTTTTCAGTAATCTTGGAGTTCTCCGCACTTTTTAACGGTCTTTGTCCGCATAGCCGAGAATTTCCTTTATATATATATATATATATATATATATATATATATATATATATATATATATATATATATATATAGTAACAAATGACAGGGTAACAATACTGTGGGTGCCAGGGCACAAGGGAATCAATGGAAATGAAGAAGTGGACCGCCTCGCAAAAGAAAGGACAAAAACTCCTTTCCTTGGTCCAGAACCTTTCTGTGGTCCATAGAACGGTAGAAAAACACAAAAATGCTTTTGGAAGAAATATTTGGGTAATAATAAATATCTTCACAGGACAGTGTCTTGTCAGATATCATCTCAAAAAAATGGGCAAACTGAGAACGATATTTGCCGTTTCTGCGACCGGGCAGGCGAAACAGCAGAACATCTGCCATATGAATGTAGTGCGCTCTGCAAGAGAATTAAATCCCTAAAGAACGTCATTTTGACGCCTGAAGAAGCAAAATACCTACTTCTCAGAAGACTAATAGACTTCATGACAAGTCTAACTATCCCGAGATTGTATTAGATCAGGGTAACATACAAAAGATTTTAAAGGTTGAAGAGCTGTAGAGTTGCAAAGAAAGCTTTAACAGCCCACTTGCAGAATACTTTAAATGACCCTTGCTTCGACTGGTCTATAGTACCACCAGGTGAGCTTGATGCCAGAAGAAAATTACAGCTCTTCGATGAATGCTTATATCTGTGCAATAATAATATTGACAAGTTAATAAAAATATATACATAAAACTGAGATTTAAAATTTCAGGTGATAGAGCCTGTTGACATCAATACATTGCATATATTCACTACATGCCAATAACAGATCATTTGAATAGTCTAAAAGGATCAGGTTGGATCCAAACTGGCGACAGAGTAACAGGTTTTAATTGACCGGAATAAACGAAAAACTAGATAAACACAAAAATTTAGAGAATGGTTATGGTAAATGTTGGAAAGATGAAACCGGGGCATGTCAGTCTTTTGGAAAAGAAATGTAGATAGATTTGCCACAAGATGTATAAAGTTGAAATTCATCTAGCTGGAACAATTATTGAATATATCACAAAATACTCCCAGGCAATCTTGATCTAGTCGGAAAAGGAAATGCACTAACGCAGACTGACACACGCATAGGCGTGCATTTGTGAATAACAGATTCATGGCTACTTAGGTTTAATAAAATCTAACATAAAATTTTAGTAAGAATATATTCCAGTCACTTTAAAATAAAACATCAGATGTATAAAAAAAACAGAAGCAGGTGAGAAAATTCTATGAATGTACTTTACAGTTGCAAGGATGGTATACATACTATTTGGCAAATACTTTATTCTACCGAAGCATCTGCAAAAATCTGTCCAAATCCGATTGTCAATTTTATTAGAAAGTTTGGCCTAATTGGAGAAATCTAAGTAGATGTGAGCCCTAATAGACCGAACAGTTGAAGTGGGAGGATGATTTGTCAACCCTCTTAGTCTTAATCTAACCCAATTTATATAGTTAACCCAACATGACATAATAAACCCAATTTTATTTATAGATTTGAGATAATATTGAAAAATCGCTTGAATATAAAATATCTTTCAATAAGGCAAATTAGAAGAATAGCGAACCTTAGATGCCCACATCTATTAAATAAATTCATAGTTTGAAGATGTTACTTCAGTTTATATTGTATCGAAACGTCATAGGATAAAAACAAATTTAAATAATGCAAACTCGAAAACAAATTTCTAGTAGAAAATTTAAATATTTTCATTTTCATTTTTAATATATTCTAAAACGTTTTTTTTATATCAAACTAATTTACCTTATAATTTTTATTGAAGTTAACACAGGACGTGAAAATTCAACAGCTCGATCGAATAAATAAAAAGAACAATTTCAACATGAACATTCAAATCGCTCGTAAGAGCTTTGCAACTATTCCAGAACAAGTCGATCATGAAACGACTCAATACATTTTAGGTAATTGAAAACTTCTAATAAGAAATATTAGCCTTTTGGAAGTGTCAATGACAAATACAAAAGTTATAAAGGTTAACTATTTTATTTTTAAACTTTATGTGTTTGTGTGTGTCTCTAAAAGCTTTTACAAAACGCCAGCGCAAATTCGTGAAAGGATCTAGCCTTTTACCCTAATCCAAAAGTTGATAATCTCCGAAATAAAGGATTTCAAAGTTATATTTTTTTAAACTATTTTGCAAATATTTACCTTAATAATAACTTATTTTGCACTAAATTTGGTATTTTGGAATTTTTAGGATCAGAAATCAAGATTTCATTACAGTTTCGATGTACCTTGTAGAGGGCGTCACCATCTAAAGCTTCAGGACTTTTTTATACCTTGTTAGACATAAATTCCTAATTAGAAATTCCTATTCCTTGATTTAACCAAAAAATACCTAGTAGATGTCGTTTCGAGCAGCCGTTTCTGAAATAATAATAATACATTTATTGTCCAAGTATTATACTATGAATACAGCTCGGAGCTTATATTGGAAAACGAGCTCAATCCATGCGTGGATCGAAGGAGGCAGTGGGGGGCGATCGCCCCCCCCCCCCAAGAGCTTTGAATTCAGGAAGATAGACCCTCTTATACTAGGAATGTGTATGATGGCATATCCTCTCATGTTGGACATTAATCAACTAAATTTTGAATCAATTAATTAATTGATTGAAAATTTAATTGCTACTAATTTAATCTAATTAAAATTAATTGCAATTAAAGTATTAATTGTACCCTGCAATTAATTTAATTGAATTAATGTATATTAGTTGTAGCTTTCAGCTAAATCAATCACAATTAACTTTTTCAGTTGTTCTAAAAACAATTAGAACTAGCAATTAACCCGCTTGGATATAGATAAGCTAATCACTTGTTACTATTATGTTATTGACTATTGTCGTGTATTGTAAGCAGCAAAGAAGTGATGGTGATCACTTCCAATATATGTTTTGTTCTTCTGTAAAAAAGTTACTCTGTTTTTGTTAACATGACATCAAGTTTAATTAAAATAATTTAACAAAAAGCAGCCTTTATACCCCACATACGTCGATCTTGCGTACATTTATTCATAAAAACTCATAATTTACACTTCGTTTTGGCGCAACTCCGCTTTTAATACAATAGTAAGTTTTAATTGTTAGTTGTGAATCAAATACATCAAAAAGATTGCCAACTGATTAATTTGTGGAAACTCGCGATTAACAATTAATCACGAGTTATCACAATTACAATTGATTAATTGTAATTGCGATAGGCGTGATTAATAATTAATTCATTATTGATTTTTAATTGTAAAAACAATTAAATTCTTGCCCACCACTGCCCGCCGACAACTTGTTTCTTGCGATCGCCCCCCGCCCTCAAGAGCTTCAAATTCAATTAAACAGACCCGATTCTGTCTCTTATACTAGGAATGTGTATGGTGCTGGGATCTCTCCCCCGCCGACAACTTGTTTTTTCTTGCGATCCGCTCCCCCAAGAGCTTTGAGTTTAGGGAATAGACCCAAATTCGCCTTTTATCCTAGAAATGTGTATGCTGCTGGCATTCCCCCTTCCCCTCGTCGACAATTTGTTTTTTCTTGCGATCGCCACCCTCAAGAGCTTTGAATTCAGAAAACTGCCTTTTACACTAGAAATGGAAATGTTGCTTTCGTTTGCCATTTTTTACTTTTGTGATATGACCGCCTCGCCCCCCCCCCCCAAAGAGAGAGGCTGGATCTGCCCTTGGTTCAATCTGTACAGAAAAGTCGCCATCCTTAACGACAACAATCTAAGAGATAAGCACGATACAGAAACTTGAAGATACAAATAAGCAGACATTGGAGAATAAATAGCGTTCGTACGATTCCCATAATTATCTTAATAACAGGCGTCGTACCGAAGAGTCTTCTGCCTAATATCAAGGGATCGGGCCTTGGGGAACACCTGCAAAAAGTCATGCAAAAGGCACTGTTACTTAGGATCACTCGAGCTGTCTTAAAGTTTATGGGAAATGCCGAGGACCATAACATCATCTAGGACTCAACAACATGCAAAATGCAAAAATTTGGAAAGATAAAGTGAATCACAAAGCAGCTTTCGGACCTCTCTGAACAAACAATATCTTTGACCATAAATAACTTTTAGAATACCATGAGAAATACGTATTTAAATGTAACATCTTTGAAATAAAACTTTAAATCTAATATTAAGCCCAAACTTTTATAGGAGTCGAAAAAGGGTAATTTTACATAGGAATACATTTTTATTTTAACTCTGACTATTTTAATTTTATGTTTATCCAAAACACTAGTAATAGAGCAATAAAAGTTATATATCTTAAAAGCAACTTAAATTTGACGTGCCTTTATTGGATGTAACAAACTTTACTATAGCTTCAAGCAAATCAGGCAA
The DNA here is from genome assembly GCA_034092305.1 of Diaprepes abbreviatus. Lineage (NCBI taxonomy): Eukaryota > Metazoa > Arthropoda > Insecta > Coleoptera > Curculionidae > Diaprepes > Diaprepes abbreviatus. The sequence goes on from JASJET010000018.1 coordinate 11,695,260, forward strand.
ATAGCCATTCACTTTATGGTCATTTAAATAGGATTTTAAATGTCCGGTTTAATGTTTAAATGCAGATTACTTCACATAGGAAATGTATGAGAGCGTAAAGTTAGAGGATTTTTAAACGTATAATAAAAATTTTACTGAAACTTTTAAAGCATTTAAATATGCATAACATCAAATAAAAAGGAGCGATAATTTCTTTTATTATTTGCTGTATTATGTTTTATTATATAATAATTTGAAATATAAAATTTTAATGGTGCCAGTTGGGAAAATGTTATGTTGAAAATATTTAATAGTTTTTTAGGGTACGAAACATAACATCCATAATCTGTCGATAAAAAAATAAATAGAATTTTGTGTCACTTTCAATATCATGTGTCAATGATTTAAACTTATGGCGCAATATTTTGAATACCTTCTTTGCTAAATTATGTCTAACAATATAACAAATCTAGCTATATCTGTAACTGCAAACTATAAGCGTGCTATCGACTTCAATATTCATTTGTTTATTTTTTAGACAATTAGTATTAAAAATCACTAAAGGTGTGTTTCCATACTAGGAAAAAAATTTAAATAAAAACTCGGCAAGTGAAATTATGTGTCTACTTCGAAATGTCTTTTTTGTCGGTTGCTGAAGAAAACCTCCTTAAATGAAAATGTACATAAATATATTTCATAAGTTTTTTACAAAATGTTGACTTTCCTGGATCTCTTTTGTGCGGTCTCTGGATGGTGAACGAGACCTTAGAGGCACCCAATAATCCCTTCTCATTTGTCTACGTCATCCACATATGAAGTGTGAATGTATAGTTTCTTCTATAACGTGAAGTATCACCTACTGTGCTTAGTTTGTTAAGAATTTCAGATAATATTTTCTCCGTTCATTGAATCCTTGTTTTCTTCGACAGTAACGGCTCTTATTGCTGTCTTGACACATTATAGGTTGCTTCTATTTCTAAAGCTCAATCCAACGCTTGGTTATAATAACTAAACTTGCTTATACGCAACATAAACAATAATTTTCATCTTTGATCCCATTAATAAAATACTGGATGGTAAGCTCTCTCGGAATTCTCCCATAGCTCATAGGTAAGTCAGGTGAACATCGAACATCTCTTTCATATTCTTACAAACTTTGTCCATTTCTATGATGTCTTGATTTGAGTTGTGAGTGGTATAACTGACCCAAATGTTGATCTCCAAATCTTCTTTCCAAAAGTAGCGCTAAGGATTTCATGGTCCTTTTATTGGGTTGTAGAGATGGCTTACAAAAACTCCACTGCTGGTCCACGAAGTGCAATTACTGATGCAGTAGCTATATCTTCGAAGTTTTAGTTATTTGCAATGTGGAAGCTTCAATTTGGCGCATTATCCAAGATATTTAACTGTTGTAATTTAGGGGTTTGATGTTCTGTCCGGTGCTTATTACTTTATCAGAAAGACCATGCTTCTTTATTTTATTGATTTCTGTCTGAAAATTCTTCATTACACATTCTATCCAGTCTACGATATCTTTCACTTCTTGTCGCGATTCTTATATGTCTCGTCGCAAACTCATTCAATACTATTTACTTCTTGTCTTAGATCTCCTATGTCTTCTCCTTCGCATATCTTTTTCTTAATCTTTTGCGTTTATCCCAGTATAATTTCATTAAATTTTTGTTGTTCTTTTACAATGGCCCCTTGCATCCATTTGCAAATTTTATCTTGACGTTTAATGTGACGATGTTTTTCCTTTTGACGTAATTCTTCTTCTTTTTGGCGACAGTCTACTTTTCTCTTTTGTCTTTAAAGCGATGCTCTTATTTTTATTCTTTTTCTTTTAAACGCAGTTATTCTTCTTTTTGACTTTAGATATTACGTGTTCCCCATTATACTCTTTGCCATGGACACTCATGGAAGAGATTCTCAAACGTTTAGAGCCGTTTGAAATCTGAATGTACCGTCGCCTGCTAAAATCACCAGGGTTGATAGAATAAAGAACTTGGAAGTACTAAAGCGAATGAAGAAACATCTGGAAATAATTCTAACAATCAAACAACGTAGAGTACTTTGGTCATATCATGCGTCACCCTGAGAAATATAGCATATTCCACCTCACAATGTAGGGAAAAATAAACAGCAAACTAGATCCTGGTAGAAGGATATTGTGGTTAAAAAATGTAAGGCAATGGTATGGAAAAACGAATGTTATGTGCCACGGTATTAGAAGATTTAGTTAAGTCTAAGAAAAGTACCAAAAACTTATTCTTTAGATTCTTATTGTGAATATTGTTTACCAGTTCAAAAACAGCATCCTCAGTATTTTTTCTATTTCTGAAACCAAACTGCTTCGGATATAATAATTTTTCTTTTCTAAAATTCAACCAATCTTAGTCATGTTGGTCAACTTACAAGTTTTTTCGACAGTAAACGATTGAATATTTTGCATTAAAGAAGAGGCAAGTACTATTTATTTAATTATTTATTCATTTTTTTGTTATTTATTGAAAACTTTGATTTTTAAAATTTCGCAATTTCGTAGAATTCTCTTTAGTTTTAAATTATTTTCTGATTTTAGTGTCACTGACATTACACTGATGATTTTTTTTTTGTTTTTCAGGGTTAGTTAACGCTGTAACATTTCTTTTATCATACTTGACCTTTCGTTCGGCTTTCCAAATATTGGGTTATTTGTCTGATGTTTGTAGCATTACATTTTTTCCAGAGAATTTCGTACACAACGTTACTTTTATAAATTTAGTGGTTTTTATAAACGGGCGAGATACATATTTGAAATTTTTGTTTTTTGGCTTTTTTATCATTTTTTTTTATTTCGCGTGCTACAAAATGTGTTAATCCTGTTTTTTTAAAGATTTATTTATTAAATTTGCTGGATAATTCTATAATTTTAAGGGGGCTTTAGTGTTCTCGATTCGTCTTATTCTTATTTCTGGAAAAGGTAGTTTTATTGCCCGATGCCCAAAGCCTATCACTACCGATATTCCTTGGTTAATATAGTAGAATGAGTTAAAATTTATGCACCTTGAAGACAACGTATGCTTTGTGTACCATTTCATCTTTATAGTGTTTTTATCACTGTGATATAAGGCAGAGTCTAACAATTTTTTTTTGGTTTTCTTCTTCTTTGAATTCTTACTTTGTAGATTTTATATTATATTTAATAGCAAACGCTCTTTTAAGGAAAAGAAGTATATTTTATAAAAAGTCTCAAATCATCAACGTTTCTCAGCAAATAATAGACTTGATAATAAAATTAAAAATATAAGAAAAATCTAAATAGGCGACGAGATAACACAGAGAAGGTAGTATTTTTATTTGGGGTGTATATATTTTATTGATAAAAGTATGAATGGTCTGGCCCACTAAACTTTATAAAGATCAAAGTGCAGAAGAAGGTATTTTTCGAAATTTGCTCTATCATACAATACATAACCCTAAACATAGAACAGAGCTCATTAAAAAGTGAATTGTATGATATGTTAAAAGTGTTGGAAGTACAACAGCAAACTCCAGATGTTAAATCCATTAATTCTATTAGGAAACTGATGGATTCGATGTCTATTAGGTTATAGGAAATTAAAAAATCAAAAGGACACGCAATTAGTTTTAAGGAATTTACGGATAATTTTTCACTCGTTTTTTAATCATTTATGTGTCATTTTAGAAAGTGATCGTTTTTATTTCTTACAATAAAAGGCAATTGAATCTAAACGGTTTTGATATTTCCCTTTTTTTTGGGAAATGAATATAAATGGATGAATAATTAAGCTCTCAGCTGTTTATGTTCCTCTGGAATTAAGAAATTATAATGATAAATTAGACGCTTAAAATCATCTGATATTTAAAAGTTAATTGACTGATAATTATTTTAGAATATTAAGACATATTTATTTGATAAGTTATAAAACACATTTTTTATAAGAGCAAGTGGTGGTGATAACAACAATATGTTTGTTTTTGAATTTAGACATTCCATCGGATTGGTAGTCGATAAACTTCTAGTTAAACTCACAATAAATGCTAATTATCCAGGTGTACACTAACTATCCAGTTATATTGTGGAAAAGCCCAGCAAAACACCATTGAAATCTATGCAACTTTAATTATAGAAGAGAAGTAATGCGCTGGGAAACATCTTATGATAAATTCTGGAAAAACTATACTCTAACCTTACACTAAAAGAAGAAACCTTGATGAGTTAAAACTACCAACTCTTTCCGGTACACAACTGCAGCTGAGCCAGAAAGTTAAGTATCTAGGTGTATTCCTGAGAGCAAAACTTACCTGAAACTCATACTTGCAGAAAATCATAACCAAAGGTAAAATAGCCACAATTACGGCAGCAAAAAGGACCCTGGGCTGAAAATAGAAATGATGTGTTACACGCTGGTTATAAATACCAGAAGCAAAAGCAATGATAACCTATAGCGCGGTTGTATGATGGACAAAAACAACTCAGAGGCAGGTCATTATGGAGCTCTCTAAATCCCGAGTCTGACCTACCTATGCATCAAGGGATTTATCAGAGGCATCTCGACAGCTGCCATGGCAATCCTATTAAATTTCATTCTACTTAATCTAATAATAAAGGGAAATATGAAGGCATATGATTTGTCCTCGAAAACACAATCATCAAAGGCATAGTAACTAACTCATTATTAAAGATAAATAGTAATATCATTGCAAAACCTTACAAGTGTACCAGACTCTACACCACTCAAACTGATTGGAAAGCAGAATCACATTTAACGCGGAGCCAGCCGAGACACCTCGTCTGGTTTATAAACGTGTCCAAAACCTAACATAGCGCAGTAGCTGGAATACACAGCGTCACCCTCAGATTCAATTTAAGACACTGAGGAGGGACACGACTCTATTAGAGGCGAAAATATATATAATTGATTCATATCTTTGGGAGAATCTGAGGAGAGATTTCAGTGGCAGGACCATCTTAAGTCAATTAATAAATCAACAATATCGTTATAAAGTTTAGGCATTTCCGGATCAATGTTATTCATGAAAATATATCGGGCATGAGAATTTTATATCAAGAACCCTGGGGTGGAGATAAAAACATGCGTTACACACTGGTTGTGCACAGCAGAACCTAAAGCAATGATTACCTACAGCTCGGTTATATGATGGACAAAAACAACTCACGGACGGGCCTTTATGGAGCTCTCTAAACCTCGAGAGTTACCGCCCTATGCATCAAGGGAATTATGAGAGGCATCTCGACAGTATCAGAGGAAATCATAATAAATCTAATTTTACTTTTATTTTTAAAAGCAAGTATGAAGGCACATAAATTTGATTTGTCTTCGAAAACACCACCATCAAAGGCATGATAACTAACTCATTATTCAAGATAAATAATAATACCATGACAAAAGCTTACAAATTCACTATATTTACACCACTCAAATTGATTGGAAAGCAGGATCTCATCTAACACGGGGTCAGCCGAGAAACTTCGTCTAGTTTATAGTCCTGTCCAAAACTTTACATGGCACATTAGCTGGAATACATAGCGGTACCCCCAGATTTAATTTAAGTCAGACACTGGGGCAGGGCACGACTCTATTAGAGGCAAAAATGCATATGATGAATACCTCTGGGAGAAACTAAGAAGAGATTACAGTGGCAGGACCATCTTTATCATCTCCGACAGTTAGACAGTACTTAAAGTATTTACATATTAGGAGATAAAATCTAAGCAGGTCTGTAACTATCTTCCATGACCTGATAAATCACAACTCTTGTGTTGAGATCACGATGAAATAGTTGCCTAGGTAATGAAAAAGCAGACCAACTTGCAAGACAAGGAGGTGCTACAATATTTATTGGTTCAGAACCAGTATTTAATATCGCTAAGACAGCTCTTTGTGGGTGGATATCCTGGTGGATAAAGATAAATCATCAACATCACAACCACTGAAACCGCGATGCCGAATGTAGCTGGTAACAGGACTGATAACCGGCCACTAAGCCATAGGGAAACACATATACAAAATGAACATCTACAATGGAGAACAAATATGTTGACTGTGTGACAAAGAAGACGTATCGCCTCACCCAATGTCTTCGAAAGCGAAATTCTAACCTGCTAGATACATCTTCTAGAATTAATTATGAAGGTCAACATCTAAAAAGCAAACTAGTGAATAGGCTCCTAAACCTGATTAAGACAATCTACCTGATGATGTAGAACAATATTACAGGGAACACAATAAAAATCGAAGTTGCACAATAACAGCTTCTCAACTTTAGTCTAATATATCACCCAATAAATCAATAAATTAATCCACAATATCATTATGAAGTTAGGCATTTCCGGATCAATGTTATCCATCAAAATATATTGTGTCACTACCCTATTAGAATTTTTGTAGAATGATGTAAAAACAACAGTACCAATGAGTAAGAATTTTTGTTCTATGCAGTCAACAAGGGAAACATATATTTCAATATTTTTATCAATAATGTGTGGTTTAAATTAATAATGAAAAAATATATTTTAATTTTAAAAATGGCAGAAATTGTTCTTTTTCCGTTAAAAAGAATACCGCTTCGTATGCTTAAATTTAATCCATCTGTGATTTAATTTCCAGATTTTTATATCTACTAAAATTACTCAAGCCCAGTGAATAAAAAATATCTAAAATATCTCATAAATATTGAGCATATTTAACTCAAATCAACAATTTATTATTAGCGTATAAAATAAGGTAAGAGGATTCATGGGGATGTGACCTTAAAAAATAATATTTTTTGTTTAAAGGTCACACCACTGCGCCATCTCTTTTTTTAAGTAGTAATCTTTGACTAGTTCATTAATACGCAATATAACTTCTAACGCTGTTTAGCATTATTAATTCTAGTGAATTGTTTATTGTTACAATGAGTGAAAGTTACTTGAAACGGTACGAAGCAGTTTCTTGTTCAACATGCTAAAGGGCGGAAACTATCATATAAATCGACTGCAAAATACATAAAAAAGGTCAGAAAGTTTTGTCAAGAAATGATATTTAGAGGTTGGGAATGTGGTCGACCTACCAGAGAGGAGATCGAGCGGAGTGATTGCTAAAGAGCAGGATAGAGTGATCCTTCGTCTTTTTCGAAATATTCTAGGCCATTCACTACTTTCTGGTCAATCAAAACTACGTCTGAAAGTAATAGATATATCCTTAGATACAATCCGCACTCTCCTGCATTCCAACGATGTATCTTATCGAATTACTTTGGAGAAACACGTTCAAAAACGCACAACTAAGCAAAGAAAAACTTGGATCAAGATTGGCGCACACATGAATCTTCTTTTTGGTCACGGTCTTCTCTGTCGAAAGCTTGGATAAGTCAGTATAATAAGTGGCTTCAACGTATAGTAAAACACCCTATAAAAGTGCATGTTTGGGGTTACTTGTGCACACGTGGATTTGGTAACCTTTTTGTGTTTACCAGTATTTTGAATGCTGAAAGAATGCAACATTTATAAAAAATACTTAACTAGGTCTGCAGAAAAGTTTTTTGGGTCAGACACAACAACCTGAGTGCTGCAAGAAGACAATAACCCAAAAAATCGTAGTAAACTGTGCAGTACGTGGAAACGGCAAAATAACCTTACAACCATGGTACAATGTTTCCGGATGCAAACCAGGGGCGGATCCAGCCCCTCTCTTTGGGGGGCGGTGATATTACAAAAGTACAGTATGGCAAGCGCAAGCAAGTTGTCGACGGGGGGGGGGGGGGGACACTAGCAACATTCCCATTTCTAGTGTAAAAGGCAGGGTCGCGTCTATTTTTCTGAATTTGAAGCTCTTGAAGGGGGAGGGGCAATCACAAGAAAAAACAAGTTGTGAGCGAGAAGGGGAAGTGCCAGCAGCATACACATTCCTAATATAAAAGGCAAAATTGGTTCTATTTTCCTGAACGCAAAGCTCTTGGGAAGGGGAGGGGCAATCTCAAACAAACACATTCCTATGCTCTATTCAAGAACTAGAGAGAGTAATTAAACTATTACTGAAACCTCCAACGTCTAATTATATTTAATTATATTTAAATATTATAAGCTTTTATAAATTTACTGCAACAATAAAATTTCTGAGTTCAATTTAATTTCTAGAAATTGACGGATTTTGTATTTCAGTGTATATTAGAAATTATTACAATCGGCCAAGCGCTTTCGATCTCTCTATCGGACCATCCTCAGGGCTCAGACCTTGTCAAAGGGCACACCTCAACCCTGCCAGTTTGAGAAAAGTCGCGTAGCCTCCACACAGAACAAGACGTATACAATTAAAAAAAACCTCTAGAAACATTTAAAATCAAAACTAAAACTAGAACATTCAATACACTGTGCACATTGACATTAAAACAATTTTTTTTAATTGTATACGTCTTGTTCTGTGTGGAGGCTACGCGACTTTTCTCAAACTGGCAGGGTTGAGGTGTGCCCTTTGACAAGGTCTGAGACCTGAGGATGGTCCGATAGAGAGACCGAAAGCGCTTGGCCGATTGTAATAATTTCTAATATACACCGAAATACAAAATCCATCAATTTCTTGATTTCTTCGGTGTACAACCTGTTAATAACTTATTCAATTTAATTTCTGTCAGTGAGCAAAGTACACCTTACAGTGTGTCCTTAGTGATTTATCATGTTTGTGCTTGTTTTTATATATTATTTGAGATTAGTGAGATACCCAAAAGATATGGCTTCCATATCTATATTTATTCCAAAATCGTTAAACCATGGCATTTTTTCCTCAACGAAAAACTTATTACGATGAATGTTTATGATGCCCTAAGATATCAATATCTAGATAATAATGTTAAAAGCTATGTTGAGATGTGTTCAAACATGACAGGAGTTGGAAAATCTACTATGTACCGAATACTGAAGGAGAAAAAACCGACTGGAATTGTTAGTACTCCCAAGCCACATTCAACCAGAAACACTCGAAAAACCTCGTTGGAAGAAGCAATCTTCTGCAATCAAAGGAGTTGTACATACATTTTATTATGAGAAGCAGATCCCAACCGTCGACAAAATTCTAACTAAAATCAATGAAGATAGGGATTTACCTGAAATTAATAGAACTGAACTCTGGAAATTGCTCAGAGAACTTAATTTTTGCTGAGAAAAACCTGATAGGAAATCTGTTCTTATAGATCGTCCGAAAAATGTCCGTTGGAGAAAGAAATATCTCTCTAAGTCAAAGATAGAGTTGCTGGAAATAACACAACTTACAAAATTAGTAATTTAACTAAACTTTTGAAAGATTTTTTTGAATAAAGTTACTGTTGAAAATTGGGAAAAATCAATATAATAAAAGAATAAAAGAAAATGTGGAAACTCGATCTCATGATCGGTAAGATAGAGGAACCAATTATAATTAATTTGAACGAAGATAGTTTAAGACTTTGATTAGGAATTAGATACGTAATGTTTACCAGCATAAACACAATTTATTATTTAAATTTTCTGTAACAAATAAAAATTAATTACATTTGAATCCCTTTTTAGTATTTAATTGTAATTCTGCAGATGGTATAAGAAATAAATAAACTAAAAATATTTTTAATTAATAATAAAATGACCGATAGCCCCAATAATTTTAATATTATATGGACGAATTTATTATTTTATATATGTTTAACTTCTTGTATTTTTGACAACGGGTATTTTGTAAGTATATAAATTATAACTTAGAATTTTTTGAGAGAAAAAGGCTATGTTTTAGTCTGAATGTGCCTAAAACGGTTTCTATGCCAAAATTAAAAAATAAAAAAACACAGTCGTGATTTGTGTTAAATATGTCAAAATTATCTATATTTTCAAAGGTATGTGAATTATTTAAAAATCATAAAAAATAAATAATATAAAAACTTTTTTTTTTTAAGTTTATTACCGAAATAATATTCTATGCCATAAATACTTAGTGATAAAATAAACCTCCTTCCGAGGCCTATGACAAGGATTAAAATCCTTTTTAACACTTCACACATCCAAATATCTAGTGTTATCCAACCCAAATAGTCCATTATTATAGACCGGTATTTTTGATTATAAAATTTCAAATCCATTCCTATGAAAAATATGTGTCTAACAGATTTTGCCAAAGACACCGGACTAAAGAACACAGGTAGTTTTCGAAGAAAAAAAAAGAGTAAAAAATGATTTATTACTCTCTCTAGTTCTTGAATAAACTATAGTATAAAAGGCAAAATCGGGTCTATTTTCCTAAACTCAAAGCCCTTGGGGGGGGGGGGGGGCGATCGCCCTCCCCCCCTTGGATCCGCGCTTGACGCAAACCCTATAGAAAATGTTGGGTCTTAAATCAAAATACAGCTCAGAAGAAAACCAATGTACATGGAAAAGCAACTTGCTTATCAAATTAAAAAGATATGGCGACCTTTACCATTGAAGTAAGCGGAAAATATTGTTGAAAACATGGAAAAAGGTGTCAAGCTATAATAAATAACGACGGTGATTGGATAAAGTATTGAGTTATTTAACAATAATCAATAACATATATTTCAATAAAATATACGATAAAAAATTTTCAGGTTTATTGCTTCTGAATAATAACGATCACATTCTGTATAAGACAAGAGATGTTAGACTGTTTTCTTGAAACTTCGTTATCTAATAACTTACTTTATCCAATCGTTGACTCTCTACATACAAGGAATATACTTCAAAAGCTTACTGGCAAACTTCCCTTTTTTAATAAAGTTTAGCTGAAATATTTTCTTATTCAAGTTTTAGTTATTCAAGTTCTATATGAGACTAATCTATATTTAAAAATAAATTTTGGCTAAAGCTAAACAAATAGTCATTCATTAGCCCGGAAAAACAATATTTTTCATATTTTATTTGTAAACACAAACAAAAGTTAATATTTATTCGGAAACAGTAAACAAACATCAGTTTAAAATTAAATCTCTTTCGAGCGTGGAAACGATAAATAAATTAAAATAAATTTAAATTTATATTGGTAAACTCGGCGTTGCTTTCGTGATGAGTTTTGCTGGTACTTATACACCTATATGTATAGATAAACACGTTCTCAGCTATGAGGTCTTGCACATTTGCACATATAAATGGGGTAGTTTATCTTGAAGTGTATTTTAAATTGCCTGATTTCTTCTGAGAATGTCAAGTAAATTTCTGGAAAATGTAGTTAAAGTAAATAGCAAAAATGCATATGCCAAATTTTGTATAACAGCAGATATTTGAATTATTTTTTTAATATATTCTGATAGAGTCCATTTTAGTGAGGGATATGAGTTTCAATAAGCAATTGGATGGGTGGCCGCTTGGGAAAACTGCATGCAAATACTAAAGTAATTATTATTGATCTTAATGATTATTATTTGTTTTAACCACGTTGAACCATAAAATTGAACATTACCTTAAAATTTGATTGGACTTTTAAAAAAAATGAATAAACATGGAGAATTTTATTTAGAATGTATTACAAAATTGCAAGTAATAAATTTTGAAAATAAATAATTATTTATTTAATTTTTAAAAATTAATCTGCTATTGTGGTGCATTACTGTTTTTCATGTAGCTGGAATATTTAAAGCATCATCCCGTTTATTCAGGTGTCCCACTTTTTTGATTTTTAGGGCCTCTCTTATGATGGGTACTTTGTAGTTTTGTAATGGTGATACTTCTTTGGTTTTTTGGAGATCGATGGTATGTTCGGTTGTTTAATGGTGCTAAAATTAAGCTGAGGTTGTTTGTTTACTTTAGAAACTATTTTTATGTTCCTGAATTCTCGCAGATATGCGCCTGTTTGTCTGTCCTATGTATCTTTGATAGCAATCTGCACATGGAATGCTGCAAAAAAATTTTCAAGGTTTGTCTTATGTTCGGGGTTTCACAGGATGTTTGCTATTGTTTTTTTTTGTGGTTGGAGTATCGATCACATATGATGATCACATATATGATTTCTTTTATGAAGGGGATGATGGCTTTGATCCTTGTTTAATCTGGGTCTTTGGTTTTTGTTGTGGTCTTCTCTTGTCTTTTAATGGCTTTATTTATATCTAGTTGCGAGAAACAATTCTGTTGTAAAGCTGTTGAGATAGGTTTTATTTCTTGTTTTATGTCCAGTTCTGTTAACCGGAGACATCTTGATATTAGTGTGTTGACCACTGCCTGTTTTTGTGAAGGACAGTGATGTGATTCTGCACTAAGATATTGGTTCGTGTGTGTATGAAACACAGGGTATCGTTGGTGTTTCTAGTAAGTAGAAGGTCCAAAAAGGTAGTTTTTTTATCTTGCTCGATTTTTAGCGTGAATTGGAATCCATGGTGGCTATTGTTTAAGGTATAAGAGAAAATCATCTAAGTGTTATTTTCTGTGAGGTCATATTATAAAATATCACCCACGTAGCACTAAGAAAATTTCATTTTCAAAGGTGACTTTTGCAGTGCCTTTTGTTCGAAATACGGTATATCATAAAAAAAAATTGGCTATAGCTGGTAACAGTGAGGACCCCATAGGTACTCCATCTGTTTGTATATTTGATTATTGAACATAAAATATGTGTTTTGTAGATAGCGTTCTGCAACTTTAATTCTTTAGTCTGTAAAATCTTCGTTCATGATGATTTTGTTCAAAGTCTCATCCACCGGTTTGGATATAGTGATTTTATATCGCGACTTGCTAAGATGTCATATTCTTTAAGATGACTATTTTTGATCATTCTGGTCAACTGTTCAGAGTTTATCACGAAGAAATCGGCCAGTATGACTCTTAGTTATATTATACTTTCTTAATATTTTTCCACTTTTTGTGATGAAGATCCCACGACGCTTACTACTGATTTGAGGAGTGTATTTGCTTTATGTATTTTTGGAAGGTCTAACAGTTTTGGGTATTTGCTCGCTTTTTACCTTAATATTTTTAATTTTTCCGTTTACAGGTCTGGATTTAAGGGTTTGATCTTGGCTTTTGTAGTTTTTCCGAAGTACGTTGTTGGATCTCTATTTATTTGTTTGTAAGGGTCGTCTTTGAGGATTTCTGACATTTCTTGCATATATTCATTGCTATGAATAACATGACATTCCTTATTTTTCCTTAAGGATGAGACGGCTTGATGTTCAGCTCACGTTAAGTTTGAGTTGGGGTCCGGCTTGGTTTTAGAATTTGCGTTACGTCTTGTCTAATTTGTTCGGTGTTTTCTCCTGGACAGCTCCTATATTCGAGATTATCTCTTCCCAGAGGACTGTTTTGACATTATATATATATATATATATATATATATATATATATATATATATATATATATATATATATATATATATATATATATATATATATAGGTTTTCAGGAATCCCGTGTATGTGCTGAGTCCGACATAACATAACATATATATATATATATATATATATATATATATATATATATATACTACTAACTAATCTGAACTATGTTATATTAAAAAAAATAGCAAAGGCAAGATTTTAAAAACATCGTATTTGATTTTTTTAAGAATTAATAAATTGAATAAAATTAGTTATGGTAAATAACAAATATGCATATATTGGCTTTTGAATACCAATAGTAACTTAATTTTTTTAAAATCTGATATTGCCCTATTTAATGGGAAGAATACATATTTTCTTGTGATTTTGGTAAAGGTTTTGAAAAGTGGCTTCTAAACGACATTTTAATTGGAATTGGGTGACTTGAGTTTCGATCAGCAATTGGATGGATGGCCGCTTGGATAGATTGTCTGCCAATACTGGGATAGAATTTATGATTATTATTAGTTTTAATGCTTAGTCAAAATTGATGGCTTGTTTATTTAGTAAAGGTAATATTTTTCAAAAATTACATTGGACTGTTGTAAGAACAAATAAAAACAAAAATTTTTTGACGAATATGAATTTTTTTAATTTCACAACAGATATTGTTACTAAATTTTGATATTTTAAGATGGTTTTTAGTTGTTTAGTCTTTTTCAGTATATTCATATTCCTTAAATCTAATTATATTTAAAAAAAAAACTTACCCATTATAAGCATAATTAATGGTAAAACGGATAGACACACTAGAAGGATTGTAACTACAACTGAAACAAGAAAAAATAACGTCAGGAAATTATATTATCATACTAAGTGCTGATAGTAAAATTAATATAATATTTTTTATTTTTTAAATGCACTAAGCTGATAGCAAGATCGCGATATCTGCAATAATGCATCAGAAACAATGAAAAATCTGCAAAAAACGAGAATTTCTTAAATCTTTCACATTGGTACATTTTCAGGACGGTAACAGACTTCGCAAAAGGTCTTGGTATCCCAGATCTTCATTAAATTAGGGTCATGTATTATTTATATATAAAAAATCTTATAGGTCTTCGTGTTCTAAGGGACCATCTAACCAAATTACTTACTTGAAATCTACGATCTATCACTTTTTCTTTATAACCTCAACTTACTTTTCTTATACACTTCAGTAACATATTTAGAGTGTCTACTTATTGGCAAAAGACAATTTAAATTATTTTGAACATTTTGTAAACGTTGAAGGAAAATTGTAAAAAGAGGATAGTTTAATAATAATAAGCTTTAGCCCCCTATGACGATTTCCCTGAGGTTATTAGCTTCTGCAGCAAGTTATGGTCTGCGGTTTTAGGTGCATTAATGGCTCCATTATTAAATTAATATAGTGTTTATGCGTATTGCGTTTCATGGCTCTGGCTTAAACCAACTGGTCCGTATTTCTCTTTTGAATTGAAATTATGGTAAATGGGTAATATAATTTAACAGGCCCTTTTGAAAAATCAAGTAATTTTTTTACCCTTGACGAGTATTGCTATCAAATAAAACGTTGGTTTATGATTATTGAAAGTTTAGAGAAATAAATCTTCAAAAGATTTTTTTATAATTTTATTACCAACGAAAGAGATATGGGAAAATATATAACGCTTTCGTAAAGATAAAAAATCATTATATCGTGTAGATAAATTACAGAATAGTAAATCGTATTCTACCATATGAATATTGCTCCTTATCGAAGTGTAAATATTGCCATGTTTCAGGTGTCAAGATCTCGAAAAACTAGTCAATTTGAATATGGAACGTTTCACGTCAACTTTATTAACGCGACGCCAGAAACCAAATCATATTATTTGAAGCTCGTATTTTCGAAGCTAAAATGAATTACAGAAGCGCTTTCCTTTGCGGCTGCTGACATGAAGTATGTGGAATGTGCCGCGTTCTTGGAAGTAGTCCAATGTCTTTATATCTCGAAAAACAAAAGAGTTCATTCTGGAAAGGTCCTATATCAATGTAAAAAATCTTAGCTTTCAATTTAGACTACAAAAAAAATTTTTGATATGTCACTTTTAACATATAACAAGTTTTGTATTTTTTCAAGGTCAAAACCACTGAATTTTCAAAAATCTGACTACACCATCGGAAAGCTGAAACATTGTAGTGTTTTACCCTAAACTAAATTTTTAAAAATCAATTATTTATCAGTGAGAGAGAGACCTGAAGCTCGGTTACAAAAGCATAAGCAGAAATTGTGAAGGAGACATAATTTTTTAATTCAAATAATCGATTTTACTTTCCTTTTACTTTATAATTTTCTGTTTCTAAGCTCTGCATTGAGTTTTTTAAATACGAGGCATGTCCAGAAAGTAAGCGTACTGAGGATTTCACGGTCGGAAGGATTTATTTTCGACATGTTGGCTACACTGCCGTGTAGCCTGACTCCTCCCCTCTCCAATTGGTTCAAGGTCAGTACGTTGAGAAATCTCGACGCGACAGAACGTTTCGTAAAAAATGTTGATCCAATCTCCTGCCAAGTGCGAAATGCGCGCCGGTATCCTCTATCTCCTTTGGAAGGGAGGTTTATAATGAGATAAAAACTGCTTATGGTGACACAAATATAAATCGTACGAGTGTGTACAAGTGGTGTCTCGAGTTCAAAATGGTCGTACGTCTGTGCATGACGATCAGAAGATCGGAAGACCTTCAATCGTAACTGACGAAGTTGTGGAACAAATCGATTGACTGTGGATGAACTTTCTGCCATGTTTCCGTAAATCTCCTGATCTCTACTACACGAAACCGTCACAGAAACTCTCGGATATCGGAAACTGTCTACGAGGTGAGTCCCAAAACAACTGACAGACCAACACAAGTTAAATCGAGTGGAGGCCGGGAAGGGTTTTTTAGGCGCTACAAACTCCATGGAGATGAATTTCACCGCTCCATTGTTACTGGAGATGAAACTTGGTTTGCACACTACAAGCCTGAACCCAAAAGGCAGTCTCAACAGTGGCGTCACACCTCTTCACCCTCCGCCAAAAGGTTCAAAACCACAATCTCAACCAAGGAAATTATGTCGTCCGTGTTTTAGGACTGTCAAGGCATAATTTGGATTAAATATTTGCCTCAAGGGGAGACCATTAACTCTGCAAGATACTGTGAGACCCTAAAAAAATTGCGAAGGGCGATTCAGAACAAAAGGTGAGGCGTGCTTACAAAGGGAGACGACAATGTCAGACCACACACAGCCAACACCACGAAAAACTGCTCGCATCGTTTAAATGGGATGATAGGTTGTAATTACAGTAAAACAATTTTACACTTTCCACAAATTTTTAATTTTAATTTTAATCACTCAACATGTTTCGCAAACACTGTTGCTTCTTCAAAGGAGTATTACAAAATGAACATTAAAAGATAAAAACAAAGTGGTCTTGATACAGGTAAAATAAGGTTTACAATTCAGAATAAGAGGAAATTCCATAATTATATTTCCAAGAAAAGTTAAGGATAACTAAACAGGTTCAATAAGGGTGATGGGTCTAAATCTATTTGGTCATTAAGCAAATTATTGGAATTTTTGAGTTTATTTATTTATTTTTATAGTTTTGTTAAATGGGATGACCTGAACCATCTCGCGCATTCCTCTTACCTGGCACTTTCAGGTTACTATCTCTTCACCTCCCTGAAGCTTCACGTGGGTGGAAAAAGGTTTTCAACCGACAAATAGGTGAAGGGGTTGGCGGGAAATTACTTCGAGGTTTACCAGAATTAAAAAGTTAATACCCCGCTTCATCACCAGCATTGAGAGCAATAGCGACTATGTCGAAAAATAACTTATATATGTACCTGTGTGGCCTATTAAAATTCAGTATACTTACTTTTTGGACATGCCTCGTATAATTGAGAATATAATTTTCAGGAATGATATTTATCGCATGACTGCTTGCAATGATCTAAAATTATACATTAAACTTTGTTTGGAGTTTGGTGTAAATGTAGATTTTTTAAAAACAAAAGAATTATTGAAAATATCCGTTCCTCACCGGAAATGACGGCCTATGAACAGAATATTGACAATTATATCTTATAACACAAATTCAATATAAAGGATAACTTACCAGTCTTATTAACAATTCTTAGTGCCTTACAGACAAAGTCACAAGTTCCCGTAGCTTCTAAGTTGGCATCTTTAAGCTGATAGGCCACTGATCCGTAAGTTGTTAGGCTTAAACTTAATCCTAATCCTTGTCCAGCATCATCAGAGTATTTTTGATCCGCGCAGAGTCTTCGCTGTTCGTCGCCTGAGACCTGCGAGAGCCCCACCTGTTTAATTTAGGTTATTTTGGAAGGGGAAATGTGAATGAAAACTACGTTTGCTACCGCTACGTCTCTATGTGAACTAGTGTAATTAAAACAACTAAACTACACGGGCAAATGTAAAGATGATCTTATATATCAAAGAAAAATTTTAATTTAAAGAATAACACAACACGACGGGAAATTTACAGATTGAATAAGAATAATCATTTCTTGTAGATGTCCTAATCTAAAACTAAAAAGAACGCGATTTTGGATTATATTGTTATTGAGGTTATGTATCATCGCGATATTTTTTTTGCAAAAAACTATAAATAGTATAAGTCTTATTCTTTCAAATTCCGCTAAGCTTGCTAAAATATATTTCTTTTTCTTCGAGATATTCAGTTTTGAGAATTACAAATTGCATGAATTTTTTAAGTTTTGAAAACTTTCATCCTTCGTGACCGATAAGCTTTTAAGTGGAAATTCTGGTAAACCATGGATGTTTTAAAGATATCAAAGCATCGCTCAATCCAAATTTATCTTCAGGTTAGTAAAATAAATTTGCTTAAACAAATTATTGCAAATTTCATTAAATTGCATTTAACAAAAATAAATACGCTCAAAGGAGTATACATATATTGTTATAGATAAAGTAATTAATAACAAATTTTGCAATTTAAATACAAAATTTTTAACGATATGCATTTGTAAACCTTGTATTTCTCGAATATGGTTCATGAATTCTGGATATACATCCTTAATTATTTTTTGGTGATCGTTTGAGGGTTCATTAAATTGCAAAATTAATTATTTAAGATTTTGTTTACACCAAAATATATCATAATACTGATCACTACTTTTTTTGTAAAATGCAATGGAAGTATTTATTTAAAAAATAACGAATTTTGCAATAATTTGCTTAAACAAATTATATAAAACAATTTATTTTGCAAGTCTAATAGTAAATTTTGATTGGGCGATGCTTTAATAGCCTTGAAACATCCCTGGTTTATCAGAATTGTCGCTTAAAATCTAATGAGTTACAAAAGATGAAGGTTTTCAAAACTCAAAAAATTCATGCAATTTGAAATTTTGAAAATTGAATATCTTGCAAAAAAGAAAGATATTTGTACAAGCTCAACGGCATTTGAAATAGTAAGACTTATACTTTAAGATGTTTTGTATAGTTTTTTGAGAAAAAAAATCGCGATGATACATAACCTTAAATACACTGGACAACAGCTAAAATGTATTTAAAAAAAATCTACTAAATCTTACCATTTTCGGTGTGCTAAAACTGAAACTAAACTTATCTTTTTAATATTAGTTCAAGTTTTAGAGATACGTGATATCATGTCTTTCTATATATTAACAACGTAACCGCAACAATGCGCGTGGTATATTTGTATTGTTAAGACAATTAAGGGTGCGACGTTGGCAAAAATACATTTTTCCCAAGTTAAGGCTATTTTGCAAAACCTGGCAACACCGCATGGGTGATTTCCCGGTATAACCCCCCACATACGAAGTACCAACTCCTCATGTAAATCGATTTTTATGTCTGCTTTGTAATTAACAGCCCCTGTATATAAACAAATGACAAACATCATAAAGGCCTAGCACCATTTTTTAACATGGAAAAGAACTTGGTTTTCTTTCTGCAATAACATTAGTGGTTTATTGACTGCTTTAAATATAAACTACGACCTAGAGGATCGGAAATTGTTTATAGACAGTTCAGCATTGAATTTAAAAGCAGTACTATTGCATATGGGTGATATTTTACCGTCTATTCCTGTTGAATATGCAGTTCACATGAAAGAATCGCACGATATTAAAATACGATGAACGTCAATGGCAGATCTGTGGCGACTTAAAGGTGATTGCACTTTTACTTGGGTTGCAGCTACACTATACCCAGTTTTGCTGTTTTTTGGGTGAATGGAGCAGTTGAGCAAAGGTACTTCATCACGAGAAAACTGGTTCATTCGACAATAATTAGAGCCAGGTGAAAAGAATGTACAAACATGTGTCATTGGTAGACCCCAAAAAAATTTTGTTGCCACCTATGCATATCAAATTGGGCCTAATAAATAACATTGTTAAGGCACTGAATATAGATGGGCCAGCTTTTCAGTACCTGCATCAGAAATTCTCAAGGCTAAATAGAGCAAAGATTAAAGAAGGTATTTTTGTTGGGCCACAGATTCGAAATATTCTGCAAGACAAACATTCTGAGAGTATTAACAAAAAATGCTTGGAATGACTTTCGTCTTGTGGTCACTAATTTCGTCTAAAACAAAAAAGCTGACAATTACGTTACTTTTGTTGAAAGTATGCTGTCATCGTATCAAAAAATAGGTTGCAATAAGTCTCTAAAGATCCATTTCATACACTCACATCAGGACTTTTTTCTTTACAACTGCGGAGCTGTAAGTGATGGGGACGGCGAACGCTTCCATCAGGATATATCAACAGTGGAGAAAAGATACCAAGAAAATTGGAGTGCTTGCAAACTACTACTTATACTCCAGAAATAATTAATAATCACTAAAGAAAAGCAAAAAGGCAGGATATTTAGCGTCTCTACAAGTGTAAAAATATGTATTTTTTATTATTTTGTTAAAAAAAAAAATACTTGTTCTTGAAAATCAGAACTAAGTTTTTTGTCTTATTGTCATGCTTGTATTCAGCGCCCTAAAATTTTTTCAAATAAACTTAAATTTGTTGCGTAGTGACATAGACCAAAATCGCGTTTTGTGCACTTTTAGGTGAGGCTATTTAACAAGCCTGACGTGATTGAGTAATTTGGACTCGGGCGACCCAAAATCTACAAGAAATAACTCTTCCTATCCAATATACAAATTTCACGTCGTGGTGTGGAGTTAGTAATGAAATATGTAAGTATGAATAATTTTAAATAAAGGAAACTTCGTTTTTAACAAACACCTTTTTAATAAATATAATTTTACTTTTTATAATAGAAATAAAACGATAATTAAGTACCCATTAGAACACAATATCACAACCATAAAAATTTTATTATCTTTCTTGGCAATAAAACTTAATCTTTTCATCGCTGTATATTAAAAGGTTGAACTAAAAGCAATTGAATAATCTCAAACAAAATAGTAAGAACCAAAGAAGTACTGTAATAATCTTAATATAATTTTTTAATTAAAATAATACACTGTTCTTTCCTTTAACTTTATAATTGTCTATTCCTAAGCAATGCATTATTGTGTTTTGTATATTTAATGGAGAATATAATTTTCAGGAACGATATTTATCGCATGACTGCATGCAACGATCTAAAAATATACATTGAACTTTGTGTGCAGTTTGGTGTAAATGTCAATATTTGTAAAATTGTTGTCTGGATGGGTTTTTATGGTAACAGCTGTTACGGACAGATAACATTTTACAACAATAAATAAATTTGCTATATAGAACAGCATTCTAGTGTATTAGAGCAAAAATGTATTAAATCATACAGGATGTCTCTAAAATATCTATAGAGAACTCTAGCGCGAATGTCTGATGCTAAAATACGCGGATCTAGTCCAGTTTACCACAGTCCAAAGACTGGTAGTTCCTGAAATACAGGGTTATAATTTTTTCAACTTTTTTTAAATATTTATCTTAATACTAGCTTGATTTGCACCAATTTGGTATTTGGACTTTCCTAGGATAAGAAATCAAGGTCTGGTTACAGTTTCGACGGATAAATCAGGAGAACGAGGAGGTCACAGAAAAGGTCCATTGTTGGAAATCCACTTGTGATAAAATGTTGCTTGAGAGAAGATGATAGATAATTGGAACGATTCTGTGTGGTGAGTCGCCGTCGTGTTGGTAAAAAATTTGTCTATGTTTCGTCAGAGGTAAATTGCTGAAATATTGATTGTAGAACTTTTCAGATACGATGTCAGGAAGCATACCACAGAAAGTATTTAAACGATTATAGAAAACAACACAACTATGAAGGTATTAAAATCCAGAAACTCAATTGATAAATGCAAAATAAACCATCTTAAAGATAGAGGAGAAACCGAAAATGGACGAAACAAAGTGGCTAACATCATAGAAGAGTTCTACTCAAATTTGTACACTTTAGTTAACCCAAAACCAGACGCAAGCCCCCAATATTACAAATGTTGGATCAGAAGAAATACCTGACATTATCATCGAGGAATGGAAACATGTTTTGTCGCAAATGAAATCTGATCTTGCCCCGGATGAAGATGGTATATCTAAAAAAATGGAGCTTGAAGGGTCTGCAGTGCTTCATTCAATGAGTATTCTGTTGAATAAATGTCTTCAAAACGGCAAAATCCCTGATAACTGGCAAAACGCCCGAGTCATTCTCCTTTGCAAAAAAGGCGACAAATTAGACGTCGAAAATTACCCCCCCCCCCCCCCCCCATAGGCCTCCTGCCACACCGGTAAAAATTACTTATAAAGATTATAACTAATAAACTAAGACACAAATTTGACTCCATCAATCTCTAGAACAAGTTGGGTTTCGAAAGGTCTTGAGTACAACAGAACAGATGCGGAACATCAAATCACTAATCGAGAAATGTACAGAATATAATATTTAAATCCATCTAGTATTTGTTGATTACAGCAAGGCTTTTGACTCTGTCGAGCTATGGGCTATATTTGAAGCAATGGACAATGTAAGGATTGAGTTCAGATACAGAAATCTTCTGAAATATATTTACAATAAGGCCACACTGCAAGTAAAGATAACAGAAAACCTTGAAACACAGAAGATAAACAATAGTCGAGGAGTGCGACAAAGAGATACGATTTCCCTTAAACTCTTCACTTTAACACTAGAAGATGTCTTTAAATAACTAAGCTGGGAACATAAGGGCATAAGCGTCGATGGCAGATATCTCAGCTATCTACGTTTCGCGGATGACGTGGTATTAATAAACAAAGAACTAGACAAATTACAGGAAATGTCCGCTGAGTTGAAAAATGCTTCAAAGAAAGTTGGATTAAGCATGAACCCAGCAAAAATCAAAATATTATCTCAAGAAGATACGCCACTTTAAGTATGGAACAACGAAATACAGTCAGTCGAAGAATATGTGAATTTGGGCCAATTAATTAAATTTTGGAAAGAAAACCAACAAGCGGAAATAAATAGAATTAGAATATCATGAGCAGCCGTTGGAAAATTGGGATACGCTCTTAAAAACCCTGATATTCCCATTAATTTGAAAAGAAGAGTATTTGACTCCTGCGTTCTACCAATAATGACCTATGGAATAGAAACAATCAAACAGTTAAAGCAGCCAATAAACTGCGTACTACTCAGCGAGCCATAGAAAGAATCATGCTGGAAATATCACTACGTGACCAAATAAGGAACGAAAAAGTAAGAAGACGCACGAAAGTGGAAGATGTGATAAAACGCATTGCTATTTTAAAGTGGACCTTATAGGACATGTCGCTAGGAAAGACTATACAAGATAGACAAAACATATATTGCAATGAAGACCTAGGTCGTCTAAAAGAAGTATCGGAAGACCCCAAAAAGCAAGTAAAAATTGCTGAAGATAGGTTGAAATGGAAGATACGAGAGGAGGCACAGTCCAGGAGTGAACCAAATTGGGCTGCTAGAGAGAGAGATAGAGATAGAGAGAGAGAGAGAGAACTTTTCTCGCATAGTTAAATATCTTTCTCCCACAAAAGTTTGCTTTGTATTATTAATGAATTACCATTTGCAACCTCTTTATAAAAAGGTAGTTTTCTATTCGATTATTTCTTACAGCACAAAATTCGTTAAATTTTCAGAATTGTTGAAAATTCCGCAATCTTACTGCATGAGGATTTTAATCACTACAAAAATGGGAAATTTGTCTATTAAAAACGTTATTTTTCGTATATTTTGATTCTTTAATCCAAATTACGTTGTCCAAAGGTCGAAAGTCGTCTTAAATCATCGTTAATATAAATTCACACTCTGTTCAGCAAATTACTATCTCATAAGTGTTGATCAAACGATATTAAATAAGGGTGGAAGTTTTGTTTCAACAGAACTCTATGTATTGATCTCTTCGCGATTCCTGTTGTGAAGCCACTTAACTTAACGATGTCATAGGATATGCCACAAAATACCCAAGAATTTTTCCCTAATGGTGCCAAAATTTTTTAAATATTCGCATAACACTGTTCCGTGATGGTTTCTGTTTATCTGGATATCTGTCAGCAATTATATTGCAAGTTCTTGTTACATTCCCGATAGATAATAAACAAATTTAAATAATCTTCGTGCAAATTATTGCATGATTTTTACTGATAATTGTCAAATGGCAAGAAATAATGACATATCTGTAGTTGTCTATTACCTTTTTTCGTTGCGTTTCTCCGTCAAACTTAAAAGCCGTATGGCGTTTTTATAATACAAAAATGTTAAATTGCCAATATTTCAAAAACTATAAATTTTTCGAATAGACAATCATATTCAAAGTCACCCTTATTTTTAATGCTAATTAAGATAATATTATAAAAATAGGGGGTTTATATTTAAAAAAATTGAATTTTACCGATTTTCTCAAGTATAAATTTAATGTTAGTTTTTGATCACCTTGTATTTATGTATTATTAAAATATCAACACAATAGACTAAATGAGATCCCCTTCTAGAAGAAAACCAAACCCAGTTAAATAATAGAAGCTTTCATATAGGAGAAATTGATAGTTATGTTTAGGCCTACAAACGCCATTTTTGACATAAAATTTAAAATATATCAAAGACAGACTTGTACAGGGTATCCGGATTTAGCTGTTTTTGCTGAGTAGCTTCGTTATTTTTAAAATTAGCGGGATGCGGTTTTCGTAAAACGGTGCTACTTTTACGTGAAACGAAAGATGTCGCAGACAGAATTTCCACAGCACTCTTAGTTTCTTAGATACAGTGACTTTCTGAAAATTTGGCATTTTTGAAACACCACTCGTATTTCGTTTATCTTTTTTGTTATCGAAAAGGTAAATATTGTTACGCCCAATTTTAAGGTGTGACTAGGGACGTAGCATTTAGGAATTTGGTCTTCAGAGATTACAGTCAAAATAAACTCTTTACTTCGGATTACATATAAAAAAATAGTTTAATTAAAAATAAGCGACATTAACATTTTAGACTGTACATCATTATGACTAAATGTTTGACTTACAATAAGGTTATCTTCATCTTGGCACTCTTCACGGGGGTTATCACTATAGTTTTCTATTTATCGACCTGCTCAGGACTGGGACACGCTTGGGATTTTCGCTTCACTAACCTTCGGGCCAGTTAACTAATTCGCGATAAACTGGCTGCTCTGCATCAGATCAACTGACCCTTAAACTGATTGAATCAATTCAACCGATTGAACCGATTGACCCCTGTCCCAAGCATGTCTGTCCTTTTTATCCTGTTTTGTTTTTTTCATCAAGTCAACGAATCGCCTTCTTACAACCTCGGTTCATCATGACCCGGAAAGAGACCTTGCTGACTTGGTGAATTTGCACGAACGACGGCCAGTAAATAAACATAACATTTCATAATTAAAAGGCTATTAAATTATAAGAGGTAACGCGATTGTTATTGTTTAAATTTAAGATAAAAGATTTGTAAAATTGGAAAATGTCAATTTATGAAATATTATGTTTTTATGTTTTTCCCTATGTGACAATATTGGTTCAAATAAAGTTTTTCATGTAATTTCAGTGGCGTTGTTAGTTTTTAATAGAACACCCCGTATATTCATAGACCGTTGCATTCCGGTTATTAAAAATTGTAAATAAACGCATACTATGTAATTTATAATATATATAATGGAAAATTACTCGGCGGAGAAATGTTTTTTATCGTGTTTAATTTGAATATTTAAGCTTTTAACAGTGTAGAATTTGGAATTAATATTTTGTTTTTAAAATACAAAAATTTGTAATATAACAAAATCTGTTGTTACAATGGAATAAAAAATATTGTTAACTGGATTTGGATAAATACTTTTTGTACTCTGTACTGTTTTATATAAGAAAAAGGAATTTAATATATTTTTCTTTACATACTCTAAAAAAAACAAAAATTATATATAATGTTTTATTTCATCAACAAAATATATAGTAAAGGGTTTTCCAATAAGAGGTGTCATTTTGAAAAGCCCGCTATTTCGGTAGATGTCACTTTTGAAGCTGTAAGTTTTTGACGTTTGACAAGTAGAAACTACGCCATAAATAAAGATGGAACGATACGCGCTTCAACAACGCATTGAAATTATTAAAATTCACTATAAAAATGGTGAAAATTTGGCAGAGACGGTTCGTAAAACTCGAACATTTTTGGGTCGTCATGAAGCACCTTGTCGGAGCGCAATGAAGAAATTGGTGAAAAAATTCGAGCTGTTAGGACAAGAACAGCCGAGAATATTGCTGCTGTAGCCGAAAGTGTTGAAGAAAACCCAGGTTTGTCCATTCCTCGTCATTCTTTGGAATTAGGGATTCCACAAACGTCATTACACCGTATTTTGCATAAAGATTTGGGTCTTAAGGCTTATAAAGTTCAGTTAACGCAAGAACTCAAGCCGGCCGATCATCAACAACGTCGTGCCTTTGCTGATTGGGTTCTTGAAATGCATGAAAATGATCCGGAATTCCATCGAAAAATCATCTTCAGTGATGAGGCCCATTTCCACCTCGGTGGCTTCGTCAACAAACAAAATTGTCGCATCTGGGGCTCGGAAAACCCAAGAGTTATTGTTGAAAAGCCTCTCTATCCTGAACGTGTGACTGTTTGGTGCGGTTTATGGTCCGGCGGGGTCATTGGACCTTACTTTTTCGAAAATGAGGCTGGAGCAACAGTTACGGTGAATGGATTGCGCTATCGAGAGATGATTAATGATTTTTTATGGCCGGAATTGGAAGGTATTTATCTGGACCACGTTTACTTTCAACAAGACGGCGCTACGTGCCACACAAGCAACGAAACCATTGATATTTTACGGGAAAAGTTTCCGGGCCGTGTTATCTCTCGAAGAGGTGATCACAATTGGCCACCGAGATCTTGTGATGTGACACCTTGCGATTTCTTCCTTTGGGGCCACGTGAAAGACAAGGTCTACGCCAACAGCCCAGCGTCGATTCAAGACCTCAAAGATGGAATTCGTGAGGCTATCGAGGACATAGGGCAGCCACTTTGCGATTTGGTTATGGAAAATTTCATGAAAAGAATATGGTCCTGTAGGCATGGTCGTGGTGGTCATTTGGCTGATGTTATTTTCCATCATTAACGGCATACCTTCCTCTTTATAATGTAATAAATATCCGATCATTTATCTTAAAAAATGGCATTTTTCTTTGAATATCAAAATAACACCTCTTATTGGAAAACCCTTTATATCATACATAACCGGAAAGAGACAAAATAATTTGAATTATATTCCATAATAGTTAATGAGCATATTGAGTTTCTAAAATGTTTATTATGTAAATTTTATTATTTTATTTACAATGCCGACAAAAAATTCCAAACTTATTATTAAGAAAATGTTGAGATTTACTGTTGATAAAACTGAGGAAGATAAATAAGTGGTTTATGAAATTTAGTCATAAAAAATGTAATACCAAGCAGACAGGTCTGGTGTCTCTTACAACAGTAGGTCAACCAATAATTGCCATTAGCTTTTTTTCAATATCTGATAGTTAACCACTACCATTTTTTTGTTTGATTTTATTCTAATTTTCATTTTATTTATGTTTTCACTTTCCAAGGGCTTAAAAGCAAATAGGTATGTTTTAAAAATACATTTATTCGTTATTGATATAATTATTAATTTAAATATTGTATTTAAAGGGTGGGCAATCTGTTGTTTTTTTTTAAGTTAAAATAAAACATATATTTTACTAACTAAAATCGTGAATCTTTACTGAAAATGACAACTGTATTTGTGGGAACTATGTATGACAAATAATATCGTTCATATGACCATCACGGATCCTTTGGCAGGCCTGCATCCAAACTTCAAAATTTTCTATGACTTTTCCAGTAATAGGAGTTTAATAGTCTCTATTTCATATTAAATGTTGCGTTTGAGATCTTGCATTGTTCGGAAGTCATTGGCATAAATTTTGCTTTACAAAAAAACCCCAAAGAAAATAGTCCAAAGGTGTCAAATCACGTGATCTTGCAGGCCAATTTACATCAGAATTACGGGAAATTAAACGTTCACCAAATTTTGATCTCAATAAACCAATTGTTTCACGTGTTACGTGTGGTGTTGCGCCATCTTGTTAAAACCAAAGATCATTCATACTCAATTCATCCAATTTTAGCCAAACATACTCCGTCAGCATGCCCCAATAACGCTGAGAATTCATTCTAACGGCCTTTTCACATTTACCTTCGAAGAAAAAGAGTCCAATGGAGCCGCCAGCGCATAATTGACACCAAACCTTTTCGGAATGTTTTCTTTCTTTATAAATCATATGAGGATTTTCAGAACACCAAATGCGACAGTTTTGTTTATGAACATGTTCATTCAAATAAGAATATGCCTCATCGGAGAAAATGATTTTTGAAGAAAAACCTGTCTCAAGCACCTAATTGACGAAAGTACGGCGCTGGTGATTGTTTTGTGGCTTCAATTCTTGAGTCAATTGGATCTTGTGAACGATGTCTGGTTAATGTTGATGGCATTTCATAAACATTTTCACTTACAGCGGTTATGTTCCGAGCCAGTTTCCTTGAAACATTCAACAATTTTGCGAATTCCGGGTTCAGTAGGACGTTTATATTTCACAAAGTTTAAGAAATATAACCTTTACAGATCGTCCATTTTCGTAATAGATTTCGATTATTAAAATGCCCTCTTGTATTGTTAGAAAATCTATGACTAAATTTGCCGTACTTTTGACTTGACATATGTCAAAACACAACATCATGAAGTTTGTTACTTCACATCGAAATTAATAGTTAAAACGGAAACCAACAGATGGCCGCCCTATACTTAATAATGCCCATTTTTCCGAACTTTTTGATCCATATTCTACTGAATTCAATAGGTTTCACTATAATGACTAAATGGAAATGTGCCTGGCATTCATTGTTTTTTATGATAAATTTTCTATTTCTTTCTCAGTATCGTAACTAATTTTTAAAGGTTTAACAAAACATTATAAATAAAAATAATAAACCAAAAAGGGCCGTTTTTAAGGTTATGTTTTAAAAAAGTTAACACGCGATATTTTCCTTACATTTGTTATATAATCTCGAACATGGTTCCGTGTTTTTTTAAAATAACAGTACTTTACTCTTAAACAAACATCAAGTTTCCACCCCTATTCTATAAACAGTGAAATTTTGTTAATTTATTTTGTTTCGCGCTTTGAATTCGGGATATGCGGATAATATCTACTATATTTTGTATGTAGAAAATTACCATTTTTGAATAAAAAGGTCTTAAATATCCTTTTTCTCGTGTATGCAAAACAGTACGTAATAATGAAAATTCCCATTGCAATTTTTGTTTTATCCATTAATTTTATATGAAAACAGGCAATTTGCGTTTTTTTCTTTGAACTTTTATCCAGGCGTACATCAACCATTTGCTAACACTCCGCCTGCTTTAGAACTCCGCCAGTTGTATTTTCTTGATAAATTACACAACGATTTCAAAACCCACAGTTTGTTTGTAAAGATAATTGCAAGCATTTCTCTTTGTTACTTCTGACTGTACATGTAGAGAAAATAGTTTTGAGCATTGTAGGAACACTGCAATATTCTTTTCGCGTTAATTCAAGGATTATCGTTTCTTTTTTAAATTATATAATGAATTATAAATATATAATAGTAATCTTAAAGCTAATCACAAAAAATGTGCAATTTAAGCATAATTTTTACATACTCAACAAATGATAATTTTTATTCACTCAAGAAAGGTTCTATCAATCCTCTTAATCTTTGAGTGTCATAGAAGTGAATATATAAAAAACCGTTTTTTTTTTATTTTGATTTTTCTTGGGTTTAGGTTCTTTATTCAACAAAAAAAAAACAAAATAATTTGACGTTTCGCCCTTTGTTTAAGGCATCTTCAAAAAATTTTTGGTCTTTTCATTTATTTATCTTCCTAAAAATATTTTTTATACAATTAAAACCATTCATACAAAAACATATTTACAATTTTAAAAAACAAACAAACACTTTAAAAACCTATTCAAATTTTTTTAAAAATATTTAATTTTACCAGTACATACCTTGACATTTTGTTTATTTATTAATAATGAAATGAATCTTTTACATCGTCTATTTAGGTACTGATGATACATGGAATGATATTGTGTTTTTTTATCTTTTATGTTTAAGAGGATATTCAATTTTTGATGTTTATTAACAGGATCGAATACTCAATATTTTTGTTTACATTAGGCTGGTGTAAATATGGCTCAAATATCCTATATCCTATTTTTGATAATTCATATCTTTACAGATAATTTGCAGATAAAGGAAATGATAGAAATTAAAAAAGATTAAAACATTGTTAATGACAGAACGGGTATAGGAAATTTGAGCCACATTTATACCAGCCTAATTTAATCAAAAATATTAAATTTTCGATCCTGTTAATAAACATCAAAAATTGAATATCCTCGTAAACATAAAGATAAATGTATGCGCTCTTTCGATTTTTTTGGTGCATTGTAAAAGATAAAAAATAAAACACACAGGAAGATCAGTAAATGAAAAGCCAAATTTTTTTTAAAATGTCTTTAATAAAGGGCGAAACGTCAAATTCTTTTGTATTTTTTGTTGAATAAAGAACATAAACCCAAGAAAAAACAAAATTTAAAAAAATATATATAATCTATGGTTCAAGAATCTGGAAAATATAATATAATATAATATATATATATATATATATATATATATATATATATATATATATATATACATATATATATATATATATATATATATATATATATATATATATATATATATATATATACAAAACAACTGCCTACTTAAAATCTCCATTTCATAAGATGTCTGCAGGATATTACCACCAGAACTTGGTACCCGTTAGCTTCAACAGTACAAACGAACATCTGAATGTACCCCAGAGCGGTAGGAAATTATTAAAAATAAACAATTTCACTGTCTACGTATTTGGAAAAGTTATTTTATTCTCCTTAAGACTGTTAATTCTCTGCGAATTCCACTCAGGTTCTCTCTTCATACTAATTTCAACCACCTAATGTATCATCAGTGAGCCTTCCTTAACCGTATATAGTAATACGGAGTCATATGCCGCAGTACTGTGTGCGCAATTTTCTACGCCGTCACTCGCCGGTATAGTGGGAATACGGAAGCGATCGACGGCTATTCGGAGAAACTACTGAAGGTCGCGCTGGCCATTAATTTACAAAGTCCAAACGGAATGTCCTGTTCACCGCCTTCTTGGTCTAGCAATATAGGTGAGGCAAGGCTTGTGTGTATATGGTGTTTCACCATCCACTGCTTCTCTTAGATCCTACCTCTAGTGACCAATATTGTCGAGGACTATTGTAAGTACGGCAATGTTGTTCCATCTTACCGACACTGTCGAGGACTCTTATAAGTACGGACAATGTCATTGTCGAGATCATTACAAGTACGGTTCCTTTCTTCCCTTGCTACCCTTGTACTCGGTTTTATTTTGCTAGTTCTGTAATGGCCAGGAACGTGATTTATCACCAGGTGCTCACCGTTGTCCGGCGTTAAGGGCTCATAACACCGGTCGTCGCCCGTCACGGCCAGGGTTACCACCGCGAAGTTATCGCCGCCGCGTTGAGAATCACCGCATACAAATCGATGCCGGTTACAGCTAAGATATATAACATACTGTCATACCGAATTTTTAAATACGGGGCGTTGCAAAAGTTTAGTACGAGTCACCGTTAATAGCGTCGCAAATTTTAGTACGATACACCATGAATAGTGCCGTGATAATACCGCCATGTTGCTGTCTACCGTATCGCTACCGTGTAATTAGTACGAGGTTCCGTGAACAACGCACATACATACCGTATTTGTTTATATTGTTGTCCATATGGAACACAGGATACAGGATGTTTTAAAACCGTTTGTTTCATCACCTAGTTTCCATTGTTCATATTTCCGCTAATAATTGACAGCCAGCAGCCAGTAACTAACATACGCAATTGACCTATAGCGTGCCGTTTCTCCACTGTAACAAGCTGCTCGGTGCACAGTGGGCCCTCTACCACATTAATCTGAAGGGTGATGCCCGAGACCGACAACCGGATGGATACCTTGACCACCGGAAAGTAAAACCGTTGAACAGTTCAGAGGATAGGGATATCTCGATCGTAACTAGATACCTACCGAGATAGTTATGGGATATTTTTACGCTGAGCGTTTGACCAATGTCCGCCTGCAGGATACGTATCCACCTACCGATTTTCCGCTGCCATAATAAGAAGGCATCCATAGATTACAAAGACGTCCCCGGAAAATATACCAGATTTAATAAGAACGCGTCACAACATGCATAATGTAGCAGTTAGTTAGCTACAACCCGATTAAATTGGTATACACCCTTAAATTGGGGGTTTAAATTAACCCTATATGATATCCTATCATGCTATAGATTCTAAGACCGAAAAGTAGCTATAAGCTTCTGAGTTTTATTAATAAAAGACATTAATAAAGCATTTTTGGTTAAGTCTTTGAAAATTACCCTTTGGGGGGTAGTATTTTGATGCGAACAGTATTGTAAGGTTGATATCTTTGACATTTTTACGAATAGTTTATGTCAAATATAATAGTACTGTGTTTCTTTTTTTTCTCTTTAGAAATTGGCCTGCCTTTTTTAATTATTTACAACTCTTAACAAGGGGTGGTTTTGGAATTTTTTCGAAAAATAAAGTTATACTCATCTTAGGATTGCCCAACGATTAAGATGATATTAATAAAATTTCGTATCCGAAATCTTCTACAGGTCATTCTTTTCATTCAAAAAACTGACATTTAATTAGGAAGCCATGAAAGGTTAATAATTCAGTTTTTTAAACAAGATGCTCGCTGATATTATTAAACATGTTGCGTTTTGGTTCATTAATTATTAAGAAAAAAATTAAAACATTTTACCAGTTTTTCGTTGAACGTCATATACAAATACTGAAATATAAGTAAATATAATCGGCAAATAATCCAACCATATATCACTCGAACCATTTTAAAAATGTTCAATTGTTCCAGTGAAATAATATTAAATAATTGTTTAGGAGAAGATTATAACCGTAAATGAAATATTATTTTTGGTTTACATTCAAATATTCTGCAAATTACCGAGATTTTTCCTTATTTAAACAGAATTAATAAGAAATTGTAGTAGTAATAATTTATAAATACAATGTACAGTAATTTAAACTGTGTAGATGTGAATTAATTTATGTACCCATTAATATTGAGTTTACGATTAGGTGGTTATAAATACGCCTGCCTAGTAAACCAAGATACTAACATTATGACAAACAGCCTTTCGGGGTTACCCGGTAATTTATTTTACTGTTGAACTATATAAGATTAACAATTAACACGTGGAAATATTTGAAACAAATTTTACGCTTTGCTTTTATGTATTAAATAATTTTTAACGTCATCTTAACATTTAGCAGCATAAGTAAAATCAATGAGATTCATGTAGGTCTTGTTATTGAACGTATCGTCGATTATAGCCATCTATTAGTTAATAAATTAACTAATTTGAAAGGTTTAAGTTATCGTCTCTATATAGTTCTTTCTATCTGTTCATTTTTGATTACCAAAAAGAACTAACCTTTGGTTGCTGTGGTAACTACTGCTCTATAACTTATTAGAATAACACATATACTGTTGGAAAATCCGCAAGGCATTCTAGGAGAGGCACAAGACATTTTGAAATAGTCATTTGTTAGGTCGAAATAATAAGATTTGCGTCGAGCACGCCAAAAATCCGATATTTACCATAGCACTCGCTCCATATTTTTGTCAAAATAATTTTTATTTTATAAGTATGGCATATTTATGTAAATATCAAGAATATTTTATGAAACTTCCTATTTTTAACTCGCCATTTTCGCGAGTCATAAGCTACCAAACCAACACTACCTCAGATTGCATCGCTGCTTGAAAATGCTATCACACCAAACAATATTCAAGATTTCTAACTCGGATGTAGAAGTGGAAGAAATTCAGAATACTTCAATTAAACCAATCTGAATAAGGATCCTAAATTAGTGGTAGAGTTGTCTGGTGGCTGGTTATATTAAAATAAAAAAAAGGAAAAAGAAAGTGCTGGGCGAACACCACAATATAACAATCGTAATTATCATTTCTTTTTTTTAATATTACTAGGGAATGTGACTGGTAGATAATTGTTGGAAAGTTTGGTAGCATTTCTGCATTTCCTAGGTGAAATCGTGAGTTGAACGAATTTCTAGTAATATTATTTTTTCTGAAGCTTAAAATTGTGGACAAAGTATAATTAAAAACGTTCATGAAATGTACCGTAAATGGGGTGATACACAACTGCTGTACCAGTCGCAACGATTCTCAAAAAAATAATGTTTTATTTCTTATACCAGTCTGTTTACTTTTCAGAAGCTTAAAACTACTTTAATAGGTGCCCGGAACCTTTACCTAATACATAAAGTACAAAAAACAAATTCTTGAAATAAGGAGATTTGAGGTTATAATATTTAAGGAAGGGTAGTTTTTTAATAAGCTTTTGGTCTTGAAAAAACTTTATCTGACAAACCCATTTAACATTTACATTTAAGTTAAAGCGCGACGAGACAGGCTCCTATCCCATTTATAATTTTTACATTGGGCAACTTAAATGTTAGTAATCTATGAATCTTGAAAGCTGATTCGTCAGAAGTTGGGAAAACGTGGGGTGAATCGCAACGACGGGTTCAGACTCAGCAGCCGACGAACTTATTTTTGTTTTTTCTCTTTGGCAGAGTGACTAAGATGCCGCGTGAGTAAAAGCGTGATCCGAGGGCTAAACCTTGCCATCAGGTTTCCGATGAAGTACATGAACAAGCGATTAAGGAAGTTAAAAGTGGTATTTCACTTAGAGTGACAGCAAAAAAATTAAAAAATTGATTATACGGTGTTGTGTAGACGTAAAAATAAAAAAGACAAGGGTGAAAAATGGCATTGCAAAGGTGGGCAAACTGTGTTGTCCAAAGAAGTCGAGCTCCAAATTGTAAACAGACTAGTTCGGTGCTCCGAATGGGGCATGGAACCACTGGATTTATATGATCTGAGATTTATAGTGAAAAATTATTTAGACAAAATCGGTCCACGAGTTGAACGTGTTAAAGACAATTTGCCAGGATCGGAGTTTCCATTGGGTATCATAAAGTGTCACAAAGAGCAACTTTCGATGAGGTTCTGCCGAAACATCAAAAGATTGAAGGCGGGAATAACACCTGAAGATGTCAGAGCTTATTTTGATAATCTTCAAAAGTCAACAGATGGCGTCAGCGCGTCTAATATTGTTAACGACCAAACAAATCTAACTGATGACCCGGGAAGAAAAAGAGTAATTTCAAAGCGAGGTATGAAATACCCGGAAAGGGTGATGAACCATAGTAAGTCGGCAACCTCCCTCATGTTTTCAGCCCCAGCAGATGAAATGATTTTATCGCCTTACGTCGTGTATAGGGCTAAATATATGTACGAATCTTGAAAGGCAGGAGTGTCCCAGGTGCTCGTTTCAGTTCAACCCCTTCTGGATGATTTGACAGTAACTGCTTCCAGGATGGGATTGAGACAACTGCCATTCCGTATTTTCAAAACTTGTTCAGCAAAAAGTGTTAATAGGGGACAATCTTTTTCCGCACATCTCATTAGAAGCTATACAAAAATGTGAAGAGCATAACATATCATTCGTGTTTCTACCAGACAATTCCAGCCACATGTCTCAGCCCTTAGATGTGGCATTTTTTCGCCCATTTAAGGAGTCTTGGCGTAAGATACTAACTGACTGGTAAAAAGGTCCAGGCCGAAGACCACATTTCCACATCTCCTTAAATTATTATTCGAAGCAATTAAACCTAATGCGGTCGGGTTTTCGAAAATGTGGAATTGTTCCAATAAATCCTGATGACATATTATCAAGACAACCATCAAGTTCACATGTTTTGGAAAATGATGCGGGTGCAGTAACAGATATTTTAAAATCTTTACGATACGAAAATCGCCCCAAACTAAGGCAACAGCGCAAAAAGATTAAAGTTTTATCAGGTTCTAATGTATCAAGAATAGATTTCAGTGAAACTGAAAACATTTTCGTTCACAACGCATCAAGAGAAGATGAACCAGAAGTCGTAGAAAGTCTGCTCGATTTTTCTCCAATTGGTTATCCAAGCACAAGTGTCAATGAACATCCTGGCATTTTTGAGCGTTTTGTTACCAAGAATGGTAAAACTTTTGAGAGCGTATTTCCAGATACAACGAAATCTATAAAAATTGGATATTCTATTGGTTGAATTTTTTAGTCAATAATATATTGGCAAGATTCAATCCATAGATGAACATTACAAGGCGAATTATCTTCGAGTGAAGCCTAAGATGAAAAAACCGATAAATATAACATTTTTTGCTTATCCAGTTATTCCAGATGTGACCGAGTTTAGATTCGACCAAATTATTGGCAAAGTTAGTGCCACTAAAAAGGATCGAACAGGTATTTTTAACCGACTTCTAAAAGAAGGAGGTTCTCAATTCGTCGCTTATGTATTTTTTTTAAGTATGTACACCGATTGTTCCGGAACGGCTGAACCGACTTGAATAAAAATTTTTACGTTACGTTCAGGAAGTTGCTGCGGTGATCCTATATTTTTTTAGATGAAATTGATGCAGTAAATCCCAAGACGGCGCTTACAATATGGCGGCCAAAAAAAATAATTTTGTCCATTTTTCTCCAAAATTGGTATGGAGGAATTTTCGGAGTTGTATTCAACGAATCCGATATTATTTTTTAAAAATTCAGAATGGCGATTGCAACAAGGCGGACAAAAAAATTTAATTTTGTCCAATTTTCTCCAAAATTGATACGGGAGAGTTTTCGGGGTCGCACATGACAAATTTAAAATTATATTTAAAAAATTCAATATGGCATATCCAATATGGTGGATAAAAAAATTTATTTTGTCCGATTTTATTCAAAATTGATACGGGGGAGTTTTTGGTATAGCACATTACGAATCTGATATTATTTAAAAAAAATTAAATATGGCCGATCTAAGATGGCGGATTAAATATTCTACATCTCTCGATTTTGTCTAAAGTCAGTATTGGGGGATTTTTGTTAGTGTTAATTACGAAATTAAAATAATTTTTGAAAAACTCAATCTGGTGGAATCAATATGGTGTCCTAAAAATTTTACAGTTTTCGACTTTCTCCAAAGATGAAATAGAAGGTTTTTGAGGATGTAAATTATGAATTTAATAGTATTTTTCAGGATTCAATATGGCAAATGCAATATAGCTGATTAAAGATTTTACATCTTTCGATTTTCTTCAAATGTGGAACTGAATCGTTTTTGAGGATGTAAATAGCGAATATAAAATTATTTTAAGAAAATGTAATACGTCAGAGGCAATATGAACGTTCAGAAATTTTAAATTTCTGGATTTCATCCAAAATTGGTACTAGGGGGCTTTGAAGGGTTTAGATTTAGATTAGATTAAGACGTTAAAATTATTTTTTTGAAATTCAATATGGCGAATCTAATATGGTAGGAAGAAAATTTTACCTTATTCGCATTTTTTCAAATTGGGTATTAGGGGGTTGGGGAATGGTGTATTACGAATATGAAGTTAATTTTTTATAACTATTAGGTCAATAAGATACAATATAAGGGATTAAAAATTTTACATATTTCGGTTTTATATAAAATTGATATTGCGGGGTTCTTGGGGCGTATACACACTCAATATACGATATAAAATATATCGGGCTAAGAAAGTTAGGTTTCAAATTCTTTAAATATCGATGTTGGAAGGTTTTGGGGCCTATATTACAAATCTAAAATTAATTTGAAATTTAAGATAGTGGATTTACTATGACAGACTAAATATTTGTTTGACACAATTTCATTGGTATTTGGAGAACTCTAAGAACCAAAAAATTTTTAGTGGTTCATTTTAGGGTGATTTACAATTCTGGATAAAATGGGTACTTTTTTGCCACCTTGGAGGTACACTAATCTCGATTAGCACTTAGTTCAAATAATTTATGAATATCATATTGAATTCAAAAATAAAACTCGACAAATAAAATTTTTATAAAAAAATTGAAGCGACTTCTAAAAGTGCGCTAAAAAGTAAAAAATAACTATAAATTATTATATAAAATTGAAATTTTGAAGTCGGCGTTAAATTATTTCCAAATGAAATAAATAACTACTAATATATACAAATTATGTTAAGAAAGCAATTACAAATAAAGTATTTTTAGTCTGTTTATGCGAATTACATTTTGTTAGGTATTAGTTTGGCGCCGACTTCAAAAATTTCAATTTCATATAAAAATCTATAGTTATTTTTCACTTTTTAGCTCACTCTTAGAAGTCAATTTTTTTATTAAAGGTTTATTATATTTAGAGTGGACGCCAATAAGGGGTAACTTTCTAGCTGTTGTTTGATGTAAATCAAAAATTTTTTTAAATAAACGAATTATAAGTAATTTGTAGTGTAAAATGTTTTTTTAAAAATATGTAGTTTGTTGCTATCCACTTCTTAGACAGTGTGAAAACCATTATATGTGAAATCACACAGGTGTTGTTTTTCACACCCGTTGTAAGGTAAATTGCAATATGATATATGAATTATTTTGACAGTTATTTTGAAAGAAAGAAAAAATAACATATATTAATGCTTAAAGGGGACACCGATATCTATTTTTGGCATATTTTGTTTTTAGTTTGTGCGTAATATTAATCCAAGTGTAGATGCATTTATGTTAAAAAATGTTGCTATTTATCCCATTTTACAGTACTTAACCCGGTAATTTCGCAAAGCTCGTGAAAGTCTCATACTCATACAGAGAGCTTCACATTTGTACGATTTTCTATTACGGAACATGACAATACTTATATAAAAATTGTTAATCTTTTACTATATACTATAGATTACCGAGATCATATTTTCAATTTTTTCCCCTATTTGATAAATGTACAATAGATTTTCTATACACCTATGAATTCAAACTACCACATACAAACAGCTCTATTTATTTTCCCAGATATATTTGCTCCATTCCACTAAACAATTTAAATAGGATTCTAAAGTAGAATTTTTACATAAATATCTACATTTTAACCTTTTACCTTTTTGATAAAAATACAATGAACCAGAATTTATCCCTTTATACAATTGTATGAATTCTAACCCCTCACGTTATTATAACTCTTACAAACGGCCGAATTTCATTTTATATCTTTCCTAAAATGTTTCTTACCGTTCGAATATACCATTTATATAAAATTCACGTGATCTATCCCATACGTACGAATTTAATTTGATAACCCGTGTACGCGGCGAGAATTTTTGTAATAAACTTTTTCATCCGATGAGACTTAACAAGCTTACTGTTGTAATGTTATATATACATATCGAGTTTGGAAATTTAAATTGTCTGGCTTGCTTGGTTTTGCGGTATTTTTTAACTATTTGTTTCTTTTTTATGTAGACTTTAAATCCATTTAAAAAAAAAAAGGATTAATGAGTTGTATTTTGTGTACCAAAAACAGGATATATGTAGTTTTTAGGGTTGATAACACAGGTTAAAAATTAAGGGTTATAGAATATAGCATGGATTGCAACATATATTTCCGAAGCAATTTGAGGCGCTGAATTTAAACATGGCTGCAGCACTGCATTGTCACATCAGGGTTTAGAGATATTCTAACCTAAAAGTACGAAAATGCCCTAAAACAGAAATTTTCGTACATTTAGATTATAGTCTGAGATGAGAGATGAGGTCATAAAAGAAGGCCTAATCTCTCATCCAGAAATCAACAAATCTGGGATATACTCCAAGATGAAATGAAAAAGAAATTCTAATTTGTGAAAGACTTCAGCACAAAGTTGAGTTGCAAGAGTGAATGGGAGAGACCCATCATTGAAAAATTCAGCAAGAAATCCACTATATGGTATACAGATGGCGCCAAAACAACGGAGGGAACTGGAGTAGGAATGCATCGACCGGTACCAGACACTGCCAAAGCTTGGGTAAGTCACCAAGCATTTTCCAGGCAGAAATACATGCCATTAGGATGTGTATTCAATCTAAGAAGGAGAATAACTATCATGGCTAAGAGATTACCATCATGACAGATAGTCCAGCAGCCATCAGTGCGCTGAGCTCTCAAGTTATCAGTTCCAAAATGGTCTGAGAATGCCTAGGGAAACTGAATGATCGGAGTAAGAATAATAGTCACCCTCATGTGGATACCGAGACATACCGGGATAAAAGGGAATGCAATAGTAGACAGACTCGCGAGGAAAGGGGCTGAGATACCATTTCTGAGGCAAAGCCTTTCTGTGGAATCAGTAGCAGCGTAATGCTGGAAGAACTAAAAATAGAAGAAGAAAGCAGGAGATCCAATTATTGGACAGAACTGCAAGGATTGAGACAAGCTAAGATACTTCAGGGGAACTACGGCCATAAGGGATTCAAAGAATGCATAAGCTTGAGTAAAGACCAACTCAGAATTCTGGCAGGGGTCCTGACGGGGCATTGCCACCTGAAGAGAGACCTCAAGAAACTAGGACTAGTAGAAAGAAAAGAGTACAGATTCTGTGAAGAGGAGGACGAAATTTCTATTCATATCCTTGCAGAGTGCAGCGCTCTAGAAAATCCTAGGCTGCAATTCTTGGGAGCACACAAAATTGAAGAAGAGAAGCAACCCACTTTGCAGCCGTCCAACATCCTGAGATTCCTGAAAGAACTAGGACTGGAGGACTTGCTCTAGCCGATAAGGTAACACTTACGACTGGGCAGCAGTAGGGGGGCACAATAGATCTACAAGGCGCAGTGTACAGACCCCCAACTCTACGAACATATATATAGTCTGGCAGCTGAAGGGCAAAAAAATTATTATTTTTAGCCTCTTAATTTCGTTAGGAACGTGTTTTCTAATAACAAAATGAAAAGTCAGACCACGCGACTACGTCGTTGGTAATAACAATATCATTATTAATTTAAAAAAAAAAATGAAAGTTTTAAATTATTTATAGCCGGCTGATATTGAAGCAGGGCATTATTTATCATTGGATAAACATAAAAAATATCATCGGACCTGTTATCGATGCCATCTAAATCATCAGACTGATATGTAACACCGTAAAAAAAATTAATTTGTCAAATTATATGTAGCCGTCTGAAATGGTTATGTTATAGAAAATAGGTGAACATGCACAAAAATAATCTTCAGACTATACAGTGTTGTCGCAAAAGTCATCAGACTGCAATATGAAAGCGGCCAGCCTGGCCTGAGCAAAACTCTTGAAGCGAGACATCTTTGTCTACGGCTGATGAATTTTGCGACCACTCTATCAGGTCTAACGATTACTTTTATGCATTTTCATCTATTTTCAATAACATATGAAAAGCTTGGGGAGGTAGTGTATCGAATTTAACGATATTATTAACATCGTGCCATAAAGAACTTAGGGAACTATTTTGTTTTATTCTTTCGTCTTTATTGTATTTTTATCGCAAAAAAATATGTTGAATTTATTGATTAATTGAACGTTTCGAAAAAATATGTTTTTGTATTTTCCGTATAACCTTATTTAATATATAAAATAGTTAATAAAAATTAACTTTAACAAAGTCAAAACTTACACTCCCTGTTTTCTTCTCGATATGGTGGTACAGGTAGGCCATTATCTCGATGGTGGTGGAATAATAGGATAAATTGTGGTCTGTAGCAATTCATTCAAACTGTGCAACTTCTAACACGGAAAGGATATGATGGAACGAAGTTTGCATTTACTGTTCGCATTTTACTTCATTTATAGATGGAGTTGCATATAGTTGTATGTTTGCTGAATGCGATTTCAACACTACAACGGCATAATGTGGATATATCCAATGCTATTGCATCTCACACGGAGGAATTCGTGAAAGCCGCATAAACATATATACGCCACCCAGCGGGATGTCGGCGAAGCCGCGTTCAGTGTTGCATATGTCCTTCCGATCTGTTCTTTGTACAAACAGGTGCATGTCGGTACCTTAAGGAGTCACTGTAGCGGGGAGTGTAAGTTTTGACTTTCTTCTCGATATGGTGGTACAGGTAGGCCATCATCTCGATGGTTAGGATTCTAAAGTAGAATTTTTACATAAATAGGATATCTCGCCTTATTGTACAGAATTTTGTAACACTGCAATTTATGAAAATGATGCTTGAAATTATATATCGCTGTCTGTCATCGATTTAGGTTATTGAAAATAGATGGAAATGCACAAAAATAATCGTCAGACCTCTAGAGTGGCCACAAAAGTCGTCAGCCGTAAATAAAAATGTTGCGCATCGAGGTTTCTGCCCGCACTCGTCCGCCGCTTTCATGTCGCAGTCTGACGACTTTTGCGACAACACTGTGCAGTCAGACGATTATTTTTCTACATGTTTATCTATTTTCCATAACATATATCAATTTCAAATAGCTAAATATAATTCGAAAAGTTTTTTTTTATGTCTGGGTCTAGCGATTAAGGTGACATCAACAACAAGTCTGACAATATCCTTTATGCTTATCCAATCACAAACAATGCCCTGCTTCAATATCAGCCGGCTATAAATAAGCAACGACGCAGTCGCTCGGTCTGACTTTTCAATTTGTTATTGGGAAACGCGTTCCTAACGAAACGAAATGAACTTGAGCGGCTAAAAATAATAATTTCTTTTGCCCTTCAGCTCTCAGACTATAAGAGTATCTCCAAATCTAGACGTGATGAATCAATTCGGCGGCCAGATTTGAATTTAGCATACTCAGTTACTACGAAAATAAATGTTAGGGTCGATGTTATAAAATATTTTTGTCCTGGGTAATTACACCACTTTACGACTAATTTGCAACTCTAATGTACTACTTTTTGGTTTCTAAATACGAGAATAATGATAAAAACTTCCTAACACGTAAGATTTTTAAGTTATGATTTTTTCAGCAATAATAAATGAGTATTTTAATCACATTATTTTAAAAATTAATTTGTAATATACCGGAGCGCGACGTTGCCAAATTTACGATTTCCATAAGTTAGGGAAACTGTACACAATCTGGTAACACCACATGGGGATCTATAGGAATGACTAGTCAGTCAACCACGAAGTCTCAACCCCCTATGGCTTGAAATAACGGAAGTACCCATTTAAAACCATATAATTTCAAATTACACTCTGCCCCGTAGACGAATCTATTTATAGATGGCCCCTGTATGCGAGAAGTACGCCGTCCCTTTTCGAACTTCCGATACTCGATGTTTCTAGAAAATACCAGAAGTACGAAACGGCAGTTGTATCATCAGTATGGGTTTAGCATGAGTAGTGGTCAGTATTATATCGAGAAGCAAAGTGTGTGAACAAGGCAATAGTAAGAGCCTTGTATAAGTGTTATCTTTGTGTTGAATAAAGTAAGTTGACGCACACTGGGATTGCCTGCCGGCGAAAAATAAAGTATCCGAATTATGACTTTTTTTTCATAAAGATTAATGTGTGTATCGGTAAGTATGCAGGTTTGCACCAGTCTCTATAATTCATTTAGAAAGTGGACGTCTTCTGCGAACCCTGAGCAGGGAAGGTCACTCTGTACTGGGACATGCAGATGACTTGGTAATCCTAACCCAATGCAAATTTAATACAACAGTAAGAGAGAGAATGCAGCGGACTCTTAAGGTTGTAGAAAGATGGGTAAGGCAGGAGAGACTCAATATAAATCCCCAAAAGACTGTCCTAATCCCCTTCACAAAACAGAGGATGATAGAGGATCTCGATCACATCATCCTCCAAGGAAACACAATACCACTTTCCAGGGAAGTAAAATATCTGGGGGTGATTTTAGACTCCAGGCTGACCTGGAACAAGGAAGTGGAAAACATAACCAGAAAATCGGAAACAACTCTTATGACTGTTAGAAGATTATGTGGGAAAACATGGGGTCTCTCACCGAAAATGGTACATTGAATACACCAGTATTGTGAGACCAGCCATGACTTACGCAGCCTTGGTCTGGTGGCCCAAGGTAATGCAGAGAACAACCATGACAAACCTGAGCGGAATACAAAGGGTCGCTTGTGTATTACTGGGGCCATGAAATCAACTCCCACTCCGGCAATGGAGTGCATTCTGGATCTACCTCCGCTACACATAGTGATTCACAGACCATATGAACTCGAGCTATCGTTATAATATACCGTTTGAAGTAACAATAGAGGATCGAATGGCAAGTAAAAGAGAAAAACCGGAAACATTCTCGGGTGCAAGTATCTGGTACACTGACGGTTCAAAAACTAGTGAGAGTACTGGAGCTGGTATATATGGGCTACAACCGAGGAAGGAATTAACCTTTCCCCTTGGAAAATACCCAATAGTATTCCAGACAGAAATATACGCAATTTTACGGTGCGCAGACGAGATAAACAGGAGAGCTTACAATGGGAAGCAAATCCACATTTACTCTGACAGCCAGGCAGCCCTAAAAGCCCTCAAGGGCCAAAAGGTATCATCGAGGCTGGTTTGGGAA
The DNA here is from genome assembly GCA_034092305.1 of Diaprepes abbreviatus. Classification (NCBI taxonomy): domain Eukaryota; kingdom Metazoa; phylum Arthropoda; class Insecta; order Coleoptera; family Curculionidae; genus Diaprepes; species Diaprepes abbreviatus. The sequence goes on from JASJET010000018.1 coordinate 11,739,676, forward strand.
TATCAGAGTGAGCTGGAAATTCTGGAAAAAGACAACAGAGTTATGTTAAAGTGGGTACCAGGACACGAAGGAATACATGGAAATGAAAAAGCTCACGAGCTAGCTAGAGCAGGATCAGCTTCTCAATACATAGGTCCAGAACCGGCCTTTGGGGTGCCGCGGTGCGCGGCCCGAGAAGCAGTCAAAGAATGGATCAAAAGAGAGCATAAAAACCACTGGATGACCAGACAGGGTTTAAATCACAGCAAGCTATTTATTGGGAATCCTGACCCGAAACTGGTAAGGAAACTACTCTAAATTAGTAGGAACCAACTAAGGACTATTACGGGTATAATAACAGGACACATGGCCGTCAAAGTACATCTGAATAGAATGAATCTATATAACGGAAACCTCGGATGCAGACTATGTGGACAAGCCGAAGAAACGGTGAAGCACATCATACGTGACTGTGAGTCACTGGAGAGATTTAGACAACAAACATTCGGGTCAGTAAGTCTGGAACCGGGAGAGATTCTCAACCGGGAATATAAAAAAAGTGGACGTCTAGCAGGTAAAAACTGAACGACGTTGCAAAATGATAGAGTGATTCATTACATAACAGATGACGCAAAAAATTCCTCATATTCTTGCTCTACTTGCAATTTTATACCAAAAATGAAAAATAATCTATATTTAGCGAATCTGCAAAGCTCTTTAATCTTTAATATGTTCAATCTTAGATACTTTTATTAATTTTTTTCAATATATCCTAGTCAGCCATAATTCATAAGATGAAATGAACCTGAAATTTTTGAATAATTCTTAAAATTAAGCCAGAAATTGCGGGTTAGATTAACAAATCTACTGCATAATGCGCTTAAGACTGTCAAGAGAGAGTGACACGCATTCACGTTCTTGAGTCTATCTCAGTGTTCTTACCTTTCTCTTCTCTTTATTCTCTGCCTTTCTCGAACTCATAGAAAAGCTGTACATTTGGAATTCGCTATCTCGCTTACTCGTACTGCTGTGTATGTAGGGTAGCAGTTCTGTTTAATTGAAAATGAATTTTTGGCTTAATTTTTATCGCTTTATCAAAATTTAATTTGTGCATTATTCTATGAATAATCTACATTAAAGCATATTGAATAAAATTTAATATTACTGTGAGCTAGTTCGTAAAATTAATCTTTCTTTGCACGCTAATCTTTTTTTGTGATTTCATTCATCAGAGTAGCTTATATTCATTAAAATATATGTATATCTATATTGTTAAACTGATCATGAACATCTAGCTTGTTTTTTATCGTTTCATCAAAATTTTAATTGTGCATTATTCTCTCCATAATATGGCATAAAAATGTATAGAGTGAAATAAAATAACAATTTGTCAGCTTTCGATTAGGAATACTAAAATTTGTAAAAACTTTTTTCGCGAGCTAATCATCAATTTTGGTAATTTTATCCATAAACTTAATCGTTATATATATATATATATATATATATATATATATATATATATATATATATATATATATATATATGTATATAATTTCCTTTTTTAATAAAAACATATTTTTCAGATCTGTTTTTCCAAGATGGAGTGATAGTCAATGCTAACATTTATTTGATAAAATTTGCATGTTAATCGCGTACAAAACTAGCCATTTATCTTTCACGCTACAATTAATTTATTTGCATAAGTTTCGCAAAAAAATACATTTTTAACATTTTCATTTAAACCCTAAAAATCCGTGCTATTAGTTTTATCAAAAATTTGCATTGTTCAACGCATTTTTCGAACATTAATAATACTATATTTGCATTCGGTGTTTTCATTTAAAATATTTGATTATAGAAGGTATTTTATGCATGAAATTTTTGCAAATTTTATATTTGCTAATTCTGATTGCGGAATCATGTTTAGCAACCTCAAAACCTTAAGTATATGAATTTTGACGTAAATACAAATATATTCCACGTTTTATTTGTTTAATTATATTGGCACGACCAGAGTCGCGATATACCTCTTCCCACTGTGTGATGCCTGTAAACCTAGTATCACATCTCTGAACCGACATACACGACAGTACAAAAATGTCTAAAGTACAGAAACGCGGCTGTGTTAACCCCACGGATAATGTTTGCTATATATGTTATCAGTTTACCCCTAAATCGCAGAAAAGGACAATTAACACAATGACAAAAGTAGCTTATAAGAATTTTAAATGTTTTGTTGGTGATCAAGATCGGGGCTACCGACTGAATTTACTAAACCAACGATATATTTTGGGGCTTTATCGCCTTATAATCAAAAGAATTAAGTTCACCGATGCACTTTTGTTGCAATTAACCACGTTGAATGTTTAGAGTTACGGTACACAACACAAATAGCCTTTGTATATTAAAACGTTGTGAGTATGTAAACGATCTAAAATGACATCCTTTACAAAGGAAATGTTTGATGGCACCTGGCAATATCAATGTTGCCAGTTCCCAAAATATAAACGGCTACCTTCAAATCTTCCTGTTCTCGCTAATTTGGTAATTACTACTATATATGGCGAACTGAAGAAAAGCATACCAGAGCCAAACTATTTTCATTTATTTGCAAATGTAATTCCTAGAAATCTTTACCACGTGCAAAGCAGGCAAAGCGAAAATTTTCTTATAATTAGACTCAAGAGTAGATAAATTGTGATTTACTGCTAAAAACAGCTTTCTGAGAGAGGTCTTAAAATTTTACTGCCATAACCCGTCTTATTAAGTTTACCCAAAACAATGTAAATTTTAATACCGTTCCTAAACAAGGTTATCAATTTAAGGGCTCAACACACAAACGCAACCTAATACGCTGATTAAGAGATTAACACTGCCATTTACACTAACAACTTCCCAAAATCGAAACCCTAAAGTATTATTAGTATTTTAGACCTCAGGCCGAAGCTAAAATTAAGGGTTTATCGTTTAATAGCAAGTATTATACCTTAAGCTTTTTTTAATTAAAATTAACTACAAGAAAGATTACGTTCACTCTGGGTTAAGGGCAATGTCTTTTTATTTCCTTTTTTGCAAAACTCCGTTATGCAGACCGATGAAAATAAAAACGCAGATATATATTAATAGTCCGGTCAAGTTAGCCCTAAAAAGAGAGGTAAGGTTACCAAAATTCGCATAGAGCTGAAAATTCGTACAAATGTTCGGAACACCATTACAAATAAGTTGTTAAAAGTCTTCAACGATCCCATGCCTGGAAAAAAAATTATTCAAGGTCAAAGTGGGGAAAAATGGGTTTTTCGCGTTTTTCAGCCAAACGGTAAGTTTTATCATCAAAATAGTTTAGGTCAATTGTAAATCATAAAATTACCTATAAAAGTTGTTCTTATACTTTTTTCATAAGAGTCACCGTTTTCGAGATATCATCGCTCAAAAAGTTGAGAAAGCTGCTTTCTCCATAATATGCGTAAGTACTTCCCGTACAGACATCACTGGAGCTGTAATACGAGTTGAAATATTTTTCTGTCGGTATATTACCTTAAACTTATAAAATAAGTCAATATTAACTGCTAAGAAACTCAGTCCTCTACGTTCTACACCAGTACAACCTTGAAAAACATCTGCCTCCTATTCAACTGTCCGCGTGGCAAAGGTCGTATACCTGCTCTCTTTTCAACGGCCGAATAAACGAAATACTATTAGTCTGTAACTTTCCTTGGTAGTGAAAATACGTATTTTATGTTTATCGTTAATATTTTCTAACCTTATTTGTGCTGTTAAGTTAAAAAAAATTAACTTTTAACTAAAAATGGAAGTGTTACTGTTGATCGTGGAATGAAGGCATTAATTGATTAAAGTACTGAAAGAGCTGATGAATTTTCGGAATACCTAAAAAATAAGAAATCTGTGACAATCCACGTGGAGTGTCGTAAAATGTATACTCGAAAGAGTTCTATTGCAGCAGCTAAAAGACAACACGATGAAGAAGAAGCCAGTACATCTAATACAACTCCTCCTCGAACTAGAGCACGCGTAAGTGATTCTGCTTTTTGTTTTAAACAATATTGCTTTTTTTGCGGTAAGCAGTTGAATGAAGAGTGTGAGAAACGGAAAGCACTGCATTCTCGCCGTAAAATCTACAAAGTAACTACACTTTCATTCAAAGACTCTGTTTTAAAAATAGCTCGGGCTCATAATGACGATATGGAAAAAGCTCTTATTGATAGCATTGAATTTGAATATGATTTAGTTGCTGCTGAGGCTAAATATCATAATGACTGTTACAATTCCTTCTTAAGACCGGTCAATGGGGGTAAAGTCGGTCGCCCCAAAGATGAAGCTACGAATCTTGCAATGGAGGAAATATTTAAATATATTGAGAATAGTGATGACTGTCAGTTTACATTAAATGAATTAAAAGATATTGGTGAAAATGCAACATTAGATAATAGGACAATTAAGGTACGGTTGAAAGGAAAGTATGGCAATAAAATTATTATTACTGAAAAATCCGGAGCATCAACATTCATATGCTTGATAGACAATCATCATGAAATTTTAAACCAAGTTTAGTACGAAAAAAGAAAATTAAACGAAAAAAAGAGCAGTTAAGGATCCTAGAAGCGGCTGCGGTAATCATCCGCGAAGATATCCAATCTGCAACATTCGATAATACTAATTACCCTCCACCAGGTCGTATGTTTGAAGATTTGAACAGTGGGATTCCCGAATCGCTGACGCATTTTTTGAAGCTAGTAATTCTAAAGAATAAAGGATCAAGTTTAGATCATTTAAAATTAGTATGCACAAGCATCAGTCATAGTATTATGACGTCTGATATATCGCTTCTGGAGGGATTTATTTGCACTCACAGGAAGTAGAAGCAGAACTATTTAACGATAATGAATCTGACGAATAGTTCACCTAAATTCAATAGAATCCAGACAGTTTCGATTATTTTTAACAATATCTTCTTTTTTTTTAATCATTAGATAGTATAGTATGGTTCGTGGAATCAGGGGCGGATCCAGCCTCTCGCTTTGGGGGGAGGGGGACACCGGAGACATTCCCATTTCTAGTGCAAATGGCAGGGTCGTGCCTATTTTTCTGAATTTGAAGCTCTTGGAGAGGAAGGGATGCCACCAACATACATATTTCTAGAGGCAGAATCGGGTCTATTTTTCTGAACTCAAAGCTATTGGGGGGCGGCTATCGCGAGAAAAACAAGTTGTCAACGGGGAGGTTGTGTCAGCAGCATACACATGCCTAATATAAAAGGCAGAATCGGTTCTATTTTCCTGAACTCAGAGCTCTTGGGAGGGGGGGGGCGATAACAAGCATACACAATCCTATACTCTATTCAAGAACTAGAGAGAGTAATAAACCTGTTACCGAAATCTCCAACGTACTTGCTCCAGTACCGCAGGTAACGGAGGACTGCCGTAAATCTAATTATATTTAAATATTATAAGCTTTTATACATTTACTGCAATAATAAAATTTCTGATAGTTCATTTTTATTTCTGTCAGTGAGAAAAGTACACCTTACAGTGTGTCCTTAGTGATTTATCTTGTTTGTGCTTGTTTTTATATATTATTTGAGATTAGTAAGATACCGAAAAAATATGGCCTCCACTTCTATATTTATTCCAAAATCGTTAAACCAAGGCATTTTTCCTCAATGAAAAACTTATTACGATGAATGCTAAGAAATCAATATCTAGATAATAATGTTAAAAGCTCTGTTGAGATGTGTTCCAACATGACAGGAAAATCTACTATGTATCGAATACTGAAGAAGAAAAAACGACTGGAATGTTTCGTACTCCTCCATTCGATCACAGGCAGAAGAAAAACCTCGTTGGAAGAAGAGATGAAAACTGCAATAAAAGGAGTTGTACATACATTTTATTATGAGAAGCAGATCCCATCCTTCAACAAAATTCTTACTAAAATCAATGAAGATCGGGATTTACCTGAAATTAAAAGAACTGAGCTCAGGAAATTGCTCAGAGAACTTAATTTTTGATGGAAAAAACCAGATAGGAAATCTGTTCTTATAGATCGTCCGGAAACTGTCCATTGGAGAAGGAAATATCTCTCTCAAGTAAAAAGCAGAGTTGCTTGAAATAATACATTGTAGAAAATTAGTAATTTAACTGAACTTTTGAAAGATTTTTTTGAACAAAGTTACTGCGGAAAATTGGGAAAAATCCATATAATAAAAGAATAAAACAAAATGTGGAAACTCAATTAATTGAGCGACGATAGCTTCACTGAATTTGATTACGAATTAGATACGTAATGTTTACCAGTGTAAACACAATTTGTTTTTGTTGTATTTTATTGTTTAATGTTGTTTATATATTTTTTTTTTATTTTTTTTTTATATTTTTATTTTAGTGTGTCCTATTCTTTAATTTTATATATGTTTAATTCCAATTAGCCGTAATTTTTTTATTATTTTATTATTATATTTGTGTCTTTTTGTTAAGCGTATAGAATTAACACGTTTATTTTATTTTTTTAAGCCTATCGGATATTTCATATAATAAAGGAAATTAAATTAAGATGCCAGTGCAATAGAAATAAAAATAAGTAGGTCTAATTTTAACTGTAACATATAAAAATTAATTACATTTGAATCCCTTTTTAGTGTTTAATTTAAGAAATAAATAAACTGAAACGTCAAATTTACTAAAAATGTTTATAATTAATAATAAAATGACCGATAGCCCCCAAAAAAAATTTTAATATTATATGGACGAATTTATTTTCTTATATAGGTTTAACTTCTTTTCTTTTTGACAATGAGTATTTTGTAAGTATTTAAATTGTAACTTCGAATTTTTTGAAAGAATAAGGCTACGTTTTAGTCTGAATGTGCCTAAAACGGTTTTTATGCCAAAATTAAAAATAATAAAAATACAGTTGTGATTTGTATTAAATTATCTGTATTTTGTACTGTATGTGAATTATTAAGAAATCATAAGAAATAAAATAATAATATAAAAACTTTTTATTTTAAATTTATTACCGAAATAATGCCATAAATACGTAGTGATAAAATAAACCTCTTTCCGATGCCTATGACAAGGATTAAAGTTCTTTTTAACACTTCCAAATGTCTATTGTGATCCAACCTAAATAGTCCATTATTACAGACCGGTATTTTTGATTATATATAGGAAACATATATATATATATATATATATATATATATATATATATATATATATATATATATATATATATCTAACAGATTTTGCCAAAGACACCGAACTAAAGAACACAGGTAGTTTGCGAAGAAAAAAGGGTAAAAAATGATTTATTACTCTCTCTAGTCTTTGAATTAACTATAGTATAAGAGGTAAAATCGAGTATATTTTCCTGAACTCAAAGCTCTTGGGGGGGGGGGGCGATCGCCCCCACCGCCCCCCCCCCTTGGATCCGCGCCTGCCGTGGAATAGGCCTACCGGGGAAACCAAGTTAAAAAAAAAACGCGTCAAGTACACTACCTCACAGGTGACGTGGAAGCGTGTGCATATTTGGAGAGAACGCAGCTTTCTCAACTTTTTGAGCGATGATATCTCGAAAAGGGTGAATTTTATGAAAAAAAAGTATAAGAACAATTTTTATAGGTAATTTTATGATCTACATTTTTTATTTAAACTATTTTGATGACAAAACTTACCGTTTGGCTGAAAAACGCGAAAAATCCATTTTTTCCCATTTTGACCTTGAATAAAATTTTTTCCAGACATGAGATCGCTGAAGACTTTTAACAACTTATTTATAATGATGTTCCGAACAATTGTACAAATTTTCAGCTCTATGCGAATTTTGGTAACTTTGAATGTCTACTTTGACCGGACTATTAATACGGCACGATTGCTTAAGATTATCGCTTTATCGATGAAGTACTGTCGAGGTAATTAATAATTTCGTTACTGGAAGTACAACGAACCAAGAGCTAAATTCGCAGAAAACAACTATCTATATTAAATTCCCATCGTGCATGCCTGTGAATTTTGTGCTTAGTATGGAGAGAGAACCTAAGTAAAATTCTCAAGAAATATACCAATTTTCTTTTAGCAGTCTAAAGAATTTATCGTATTCTGCAACTATTTTACAATCTTGTAGGTATTTTAAAAAGTTAAAATTGTGAGATTTTTATTCGATTATCAACAACGAAGACAACTGTTATGTGTATTGTAATATGTATGGTATTGTGCAGATTTGTGAATTCAATGTGTTTGGCATACGTAATCTAGCATGCTTACTTACAAACATACGCTTTTGCCGCCTACCTGACTAACTGAACTACTTGCTCTTCGGGACCCACTGCCTTCAAAACCGCTGTTTCCGCTATAACCCACATTAATGTTCCCTCTGGAGGACCTGCGGTATGACGGTGATGAATTTCTCCCTCGTGAACCTGAAAGTGAGAATATCGTGTTACTGTGAATTGAATGGAAACATGCACATTAATTTGCGACAAGATTGTGGAAATATATGTACGTATATACAGTGGATCACAAAAATAATCTGTGACTTTACCCAAAAATCATTTTGGAAGAATCAAACCTATAAGCAATATTTTTTTTGTATTATATAAAGTATTAACTTTGATATTTTTTATTATCTCATTATTTGTCTTTTAGTCTTTACTCAGATTAATGCATTAGTACTTTAAACAATTGTAATATTATATGTAAAAGCTCAATATTCATACTAGAACCTAGGTAACTAATACTTATAAAGTGTATTTGAACTTTTATCGTTTTTCTTTTTGACGTCAGCTAATAGTTTTATACCTGGGGCTCGTTCGGGGCGATATATTGCAGTTAGTGCTGGATCCAACGGTTTTTGTAACGGGTATATCGTCTATTGATATATTTCTATTACTAAACGTTAACTAACGCTTTGTCTTCTTTTGATTAAGCAGGTAAAAATAGTTTTTCTCTTTTCAGGTAGACCAAAGCTCTAAATAATTTAGTATAATCCTTATATCATCCAATCTAAAATACCTGAACAACAAACTAGAAAGTGCGGTGACTAAAATTAGGTCATTCAATTTGTTTTTGTCTGGTGAAGAGTACATTTGAATTCTTTACTTTTTCGAAATATGTTTCGTTCGAAAATCCCGCATCTCCAGGTTAAAAGACAGCATCGTAGACTATTTTTCAAATTTAATGGCTCACTTCAATCATAAAATATCTTTTCTTATTTTTTCGAACACATTGCTTAACTGAAATGTCTTTGAAATCAGTCTTGGAATGTTTAAAAATATGTTTGTATATATTTTTTTTCAAACTTGTTGGACTTAACACATTTTTTTAGCTGCTAAAATTCTGGCTTAAATATAAATAGAGTTTGAAGTGTATTTGAAAAAGATAAAAATTGGACTCGCAAGTAGACGTAGTGTGATGATATAAAGGTATACTCCTTATTGTATCTGCTAAAATATTTTTTAAAAGAATTATATCAAAAAAAATACCTAATAATTAAAATAAAATGTTACCAAATGATATGAAAATCTAAAAATAAAAATACGTGTGTGAAGTGAAAGTTCCTATGACGGGCTTTTAAATGGAAAGCTAAGGAAAAGAGAAAGCGGTCGATTATTATCTACACAGTTTTAATATTACGATTGTTGGAAAATTTTATATTAGCTTATTTTCGTTTATGACCTTGAGTTCTTGCCCTTATTTTTTCACATTGTTTGATTTTAAACAGCTAAAAGATAGTGTTTTTCTTCTGTATTAAAATTCATTAAATTCAGGACAGTTAAGTTTGAAATTCTTAATTTTATTTTCTTTTTAGAATACATAATTAATATTTTTTGGCTAAAAGTTTTTTCCTTCAAAGAAATGTTTAACTAAAAAGTTAACCTTAAATTTATTCCTTTTTCTGCCTTTTTAACGAACCTGTTTAATTAGGATTCACAACAAGGGGAAACTTTATTTATATTAAATTAAAAGTGAATAATTTATAAAGAATAAAAATTTTACAAAAATCTAAATGACTAAATTTTCAGTTTTAAATAATGAAATATTATGTTTCAATTATATACACCTTTTTGTCAGTGAATAATTTACCAAATTTTATTGAAACATGAATTTTTTAATATCGATATAATACAAAATGTAATAAAATTTAATGTATTTGACCTAACAAACAAATACTGGCATCATAAAAACTCACCCGTTTTGTTTACTAAAACCAAATATTAAAATTCTGATTTTACATTTTATAGTTTTATACAGCATGCCCAATTTACCTCAGTTGATCATTTCCAAAATACAGGGCGTCAACAACATAATTCAATAGACGTTGTTATCTTTTTATGAACCATGCAGCTATCTTCTATATTTAAAATAATGTAGCTACTACTTTGGAGAAAAAAAGCTGAACTTTGAAGATAAAATGAGTCTTGAGGAAAGTCTTAAAAAGAATCGTAAATAAAATAGGAATAAATTAATTTATTTGACATAACGACCATAACGAAAAATATATAATATAGTTACTTGATTTTGGTGTAGACCAATCAAATCAAACAAAACATTATATGGATGATCTCTGATTTTGTTCTTTAATAATCCTACATAACTGTCAATTCAATCAGTTACAAATAAAATGGATAAATTCCAAAATATCAAAACCCGATTAGTCAACAAGCATCTTTCAAGAGATTTTTTATATCACGGTCCTAATTATTAGAAAAATATTCGATACTACGTATTCCCAAAATTCAATATTATCTACTCCAAAACTTCAACAGGAGCAGATAATCAATTTACCCACACCAAAAACGATAAGTAAAAAAGACTTTCAAACGAGCTAACGACGTCAAGTATCATCATTAGATACAAAAGAGTATTGTCAAATGATTTAATAATGTAAGAATGAGCTGGCAAAGAACAATAAGAAGGATACACAGAGTCAATAACAAACTGAAATATACAAATTTTACTTATTGAATTTTGTAATTAAACCTTAAGTAAAACTTAAAATGACTACCGTTTTCATGCATCGAAAGATGCGTTATGGAATTTTGTATTCGTGCCCACAATTCTTTTTCGGTACAAAATATTTTAATATATTTTTACGAAGAACATTTCTTACCGTTAATAGATTTCAACTATAGCATGTATGATTACGCATCCTTTTTAAGAAGAGATGTATATTTTCACAATAAACTATTCCACAGAGGCCAGAAATCCGAAACATCTGTAATAATGCTGAGTATAAGTGGCACATCAAGTCGTTAGAACTTTCCCTTTGTCGCTTACGACCACTTTGTTTTCATTTTATTGTAACTGAAATTCCTTTCCCAAAGTTCACATTTGGGTTACTAGGTCATGTCATCATGACTCATAAAAAGCTTGTCACGTCATCCCTCGTAAGAGGAACCCTTTTATGCCACGTATAAATAATAACATATCTACAAAGAAATTTTTGCAGTAGCAGAAAAGTATCCCATTGCAGTGGCAATTATAGCCTACTAAATCACCTTTCAACTGTCTGATCAAATCTTTGTCCATGAAAAAGATCCAAAAAGAATCCTCATTGTTCAAAAAAATATAAGGAATAGAGTTACAATTTTTAAGCAACATTGACAAACAAACATATTTATTGTTATATGTAATTGCTTTATAGCAAGAAAAATAAATTTCAGGATATTTAAATAATTGAGCAGTTTTTATTAAATGCTTCATTTCTTGCCTCACACATCATATACTATAACATGATACATATATTTTAACTCTCTGATGGCTTTCTATAGCTTGGTGTAATGTTATTTATAATGTATGAGGAATTTAGTGTCAGGCTGAGCTAAGAATTTTAATCGTGTCAAAATGACATTATCAGTTTGATCGCTAGTTTCAATACAACTGCGGCAGTGCCATAGCTTATTTTGATTACATTGTAATATGTAAAATGTAATATACAATGTAAATAAATCAATAATAATCGGATGTATTTATTTAACGACCAATTAAGTAACACAAGAACTGTAGTTAATGATATGAGATTTATTCTAATGACTTTAAATAAATAACATGCACAGGCAATTCGCATACAGAATATAAACAGCTTTAATTTTCCAGTGTCAATTATTTGCGGGTATGATATAAAGTTGACTAGTGAAAATTATCAGCAGCGACTTCAAAGGCTCATTAGTTAATTCGGACTTATAAATTTTTATATTCTTCGTTTCGGAGAATACTTTTTCACACAGATAAGTAATGCCGAAAGCGGAAAAAAGGCCACTAGCAAATTTATGCAACTGATCAAACTGTATGAGTGGGAGACTCTTATAAAATTCGAGCAATGATGACTTAAATATTTTTCATTAAAAATATCACTACACTGCAAATCAATCACTTCCATGTAAAGTTCTGGAGTAAGAGTTTCTATATCTGCGTTAAAAGGATTGTGAAAAATATTAATATAATTTGCTGAGACTCAATTAAAAGTGAAATAAAACAATTTTTTGCCGCAGTGACTTAAAATAAATCAGGTAGAAGCTGATTTTTCCATATAATTTTAAATTAAGATCATTTATATATTTACTTAAATACGTATAAATATGTACAGGGTGAGTCAACGATTGGATGAAGTAGGTTTGTGCCTTTTCGGTGAAATTAACAAAGAAACTATATTTATTGTTTGATACAGTTTATTTTTACGCAGATTTTAAAAATATTTAGGACTCTACAGGGTGAGCCAAAAAACTAGGACAGCATAAAGTTGTATTTTTTTAAATAGAACACCCTATATACGAATCATATTTTCGATTTAGCTTATAATTTTAAATCTTTTTTATTAAGGGTTTACTATAACAAAACTTTATAGTTTCTGACTATTTCTGTAAAAAAGTATGGAAAATAAGAAAAACTGAAATATCTCGAAAACTATTATAAATAGGTATAGGATATATTGAACAAAACTTTTAGAGTTTTTATTACTCTATTAAATAACATGAAAATATACAGGGTGTACCATTTAAAAAAAAAGATATTTATTCATTTAAACTTGTTCAAATTTGAGCCGATGTGTTCAACACCCTGTAGCTTTTATTGCAAAAATTATGTTAACTTGTCCTTGGCCTTGCCAAATTTCAAATTTGAATATATTTGTCACAAAATTGAAAACGTTATTTAGGATTGAATTGATGCTTGAAAATGTGACTTTTTTTCTTTAAACTTAATTATCTCAGAAACTATAAAGTTTTGTTATAGTAAACCCTTAATAAAAAAGATTTAAAATTATAAGCTAAATCGAAAATACGATTCGTATATAGGGTGTTCTATTTAAAAAAATACAACTTTATGCTGTCCTAGTTTTTTGGCTCACCCTGTAGAGTCCTAAATATTTTTAAAATCTGCGTAAAAATAAACTGTATCAAACAATAAATATAGTTTCTTTGTTAATTTCACCGAAAAGGCACAAACCTACTTCATCCAATCGTTGACTCACCCTGTACAAATACTCATAATTTTGTAACTCAACTAGACGACAATACCTCTAATTTCTTCAGTAAATTCTAGGAATTCACAATGATTAAGCATATGTAATCTGATATAATTAACAGCTGACATGATTGGCAGAATCTGGAACATCTGTTGACTCATCCAAGGGGAGCAGAGTCTACCCCGTGCCCTTTGGCATAAATATTTCACTCGCATGCTAGTCTTGATAAGAAAATTTGCACATAATTCAAAACTACAATATATTAAACCGTTAAACTAAAAAGTTTGGATACCCCTGTTTTATGAGATCTTAAAAATATAAATGGTAATTTATAACTACATGTGAATATTTAAAGGTGTGAATGTTTGGATGATTTTATATAAACAGTATAGTAGGTTCGCAACAGCTTGAGAGAACCTGAAAGTAATCAAGTCTTCAGACATATTATGATGCTATTTTCAGCAATATTTAGTTCAAGATAATATAAAACGAAAAATATACTATAGAAAATAATTAATTACTCAACTGAATTAACCATCACATAATTAGAAATAATATTATATAGCACAGAGATATGTTTGGTGGCTCGATTACTTTCAGTTTGACTCCAGTATCAATTTGGCGCCCTGAAGATTTCTAGAACCTAGAAAACTTAAGAAAATAATATAAACAAAGCAACGTCTGATTAAAATAATTTCAAGAAAACTGCCAAAAAGAAAAGGATAAAAGGAAAAATTATACTCAAATAGTAGGCAAAAAAATTAAGATTTAACTGAAAAAAGGTAAAAATAACAGCCACCACTCTAGTGACTGTCAAGAAAAACAAAAAAAGCAGAGGTTAAACTGAAAATCATTTGTCACTCAAAACAATACGTGATAGTGTAAGTATGTAGCCTGAATTCAGGAAGATAAAATAACCGAGCTGGAAAGACATTGACAAATAGAACCATGGATATTTGTAGTTAAATAAGAAAGCAATTAACCGACAAATAGTGCGTTTTATTAGAATAATGGATGAGAGATACTTAAAGAAAAAAATATTGTATTTGCCCATAACGTAAGTTTTTGCAACAGAAAGTAAAATTAATCGAACTAGCCATAATAAGCTTAAGCTGAAATTTGAACTGCAACAATTTAGTGTTGATTGTTTTTTTCTAAATTGAGTCTTCCTCGATATATCTGAGACAGTTTTATATATTTTGTTGAATTTTTTATGTATCAATAATGCATATAATAGATTTTTTGGGTATAGGAATTTTATTTCCACAATGGAAGTTATATGATCTTACCCATGAATATTTTTAGCAAAAATTGCTCAGTAAGAAATATAAATAATTTATTTATATGCCGCTAATTTAACGTTTGGTCCTGCCATAAACAGGGAGCATATACCGCATCCGAATCATTTACTTAGTTTCCATTGTAAAGGATTTTACATTTTTAATTAAAAAATTATTACGAAATCTCCAGTTCGTCGAACCATAAATTCCAACAGGTCATTTTTAACAAGAAATAAAGAGCAATTATGAAAATATTATTAATTTTACACAAACAGCTGTCACGAAGCGCTTTTTTTTAATATTCTAGAATATGTTTGCATGGATAGAACTGGTAGAAGAAGAAAAAATTATGTTATTATTTAAATCCAGAAAAATTCAATTTATAAACAAAAATTAACACCTTAAAATGATCCAAGGATTTACATCCTTAAGTATTAGTATGCAATTATGAAACACGCTGAATATTGTTAAGAGTATGTGATCTCTGCTCAAACAAGCATACAGCGTTGAAAATAATAATTCGGTAGCTCCATACTAAAACTGCGGATTTGGTAATTAATTTTGATGTTATAAACGTAGTTACTTAAAGTTAAATGGTAATCAGTTAGTAAAGTGGATTATGTAATGATGTTAATTTATATTCTATGAAAAATTAACAGTGCCTGAGTCAGCAAGCTCTTATTGCCTTGGCAATTATAAATGGGCGGAGTTTAATGATACAGTTGTTGCAAAATGCATAACAGCACATCCTGAAGTTACTCTTACTTTAAGGTTAAATTGAAGGTGCCATCTGTAGTTTAAAACTGACTAAATGGTAATTCCGTGAAGGCTTAGTCTTTACAAGTAGACTTTTGTTTCAGGTTATTCAAATAAAACTTGAGATACGTGAACTCAACTATGAAATTTAATTTAATAAAAATATATTGTACCTGTAGCAGAAAAAAAAACAAGAAAGCACAAGTTATATTATTTGTCAGTGAAAATTGCAATTTCCTTCACAGAATATCGGTTTGGTGAATAAACATAATTTAAACTGGTTCATTACAAGCTTACTTAAAAAACATTTTTTAAAAATTCTTACAATTTGTTTACTTATCTGTTTGAAGGTATTCGTTCTCGGGTTACAGTCACCAAAGGATGGTCTCGGGTAAAAAGAATAAGCCTGAAAAACCGTACCGCACATTGGACTTGCTAATATTTCTACGAGCTCATCGTTTCATGTAGTTGTCTTCAATATAATTGGTAAATGTGGTCAAAAAAAAAACACCAGCAAATGTAGTTAATACTGAAGAAGTATATAGCAATACCTCTATTAAGGACGAGTTTACTGTATTTAGAAAAGTGTAGCTACTACATTAGAGTAACGCTATAGTTACTACTTTGAAGAAATGGCTGAACTTCGAGGGTAAAATGAATCTTGAAGAAAAAAGAATAGGCGAATCCTGAAAAATAAAGGGATAGAGCTGACTTCTAAGATAAAAAAAAGTCTTACTGATTCTGTAAATTTGGAGGTTGTGGCGTATATAAAAGGAAAAAATTTAATTTATTAGACTTCACGATTCTAACGTAAATTCTTGAATACCTTATTTAGGTGTAGGCCAGCCATATCAAATAAAATGAAACACAGATGATTAATAATTTTATTCTACACAACCACAAATTCGGCCATTTGTAGAAAAAATAGCTTAATTTGCAAAAAGTCAAAATTAAACTTTTCAAGAGCATTTTTGAAACCACGGTTCGTTCAAATTATTAGAAAAAATATTAGACACGACATATTTTCAAAATTAAATATTATTTAACCAAAAGCTGCAACAGAAACTGATAATTTATTTACCGACACGAAAATCGCTAAAGGATACTAATAAAGAAAGCTCACAAAATGGCGACTCTAGTTAAGAACGTTGCCGATAGATGGTGCGATTTCTATTTTGAATAAAACGAGCGTCAGAATAAAAAAGGATTTCCATAATGTTTTAGTTAGTCTCACTATGAATCACCGTTTTCTCAAACCATTGTAGAAGTTACAATAAAGTGCATGCCATTAAGAAATCCATAAAAAATTGTGCGGAGTATTATTGGGTATCAAAAAAACGTTTGTAACTGCCAAGCTGTTTGTTGAATTTACTAATAATGACATTGAGCTACTTGGAGTGAGGGTAACAATTAATGACTATTTTCAAATATACTTTTTTGTTGTTTAATGACGCCCGGTTGAAGGCTGGGAGTTTACGAATGTGTGTTTAACTATTTTGAGAATTTATCGCATGTAATAGGGCAAAATTTTGTAATTGCTGGCGACTTTAACATTTCGAACTTAAATAATTTCTATAAAAATGGCATTAAAGACTCCTATGTAACTGAATTGACAAGGTTTCTGGATTTCTATGACTGCTCTTAGCACAATAAAAACGTTAATTCTTTGGGACATATATTGGATGTTATAATAAGTAAGATACACTGTATAGTTTCGAGAGCTGCGTACAGTCTTGTGCCTGAGGACAGTCATCATCCGACCTGAGAAACTAAAATGGGGATTGATTATGTGAGGGAATCTGAACTTAAGCGAAGTATGACGACTAACTACAACTTTAAAAAAGGCTGACTTTAGATTGCTGTACGACATCTTTCTTAATGTGAACTGGTCTTTTCTGGAAAATTCAGTGGATGTTAATAAAGAAGTCAAATTATTTTATAGTGAAACATATAATATATTTGAAATATGCGTGCCTAAGGCCGGTGTATGTAACAGGTCATATCCTGTTTGTTATAACAAAATAATAATAAATGATCTGAAAAGAAAAGATCGACTAAAACATAAACTAATAAATAAATATAACTATGCCCAGAACCTAGAGTTGTCACAACTTATATAATTTAAGGTCTCACAGACGTATTTAGATTTCCGCTAGTATCTATATTCAATATAAGCCTAAAAACAATGTTTTTCCTACTAAGGGGGAAAAAATTAAAATTTGCCCTGTTTTTAAGAAGAGCTTCAGAACTGATATAAAAAAGTACAGACCAGTTGCCGTGCTCTCTACAATGGCCAAAATATTTAAGGCAATCTTATTTAAATCGATATACAACTTGGTCTCGCCTTTAATTTCATCCGATCAGCATGTGTTCAAGAGAAGAAGGTCATGCGTGGGTAACTTATTGTGGGTGGTGAACACCTTGTCGGGAGCCTTGGATAAACATGGTCAGGTGGATGTTATTTACACTGACTTTGCCAAGGCCTTCGATGTGGTGTCCCATTCTATACTTTTGCAGAAGTTGAAATTGCAATATGGGTTCCATCCAAATTTGTTACGGCTAATGTCATATTATTTAATTAGTAGAGAGCTATGTATTGTTCTTAGAGGTCATATCTCTCGCTCTTTTGTACCATGATCAGGGATTCCTCAAGGTTCCAACCTCGGTCCGCTGCTTTTTCTCATGTTCATCAATGATATCACTGTCACATTTGGTGCAAATGGTTCAAAAATTAAACTATTTGCTGACGAATTAAAGATTTACAGAGTTATAAAGTTTGAATGATTCTATTTTACTTCAATCTGATATATACAAATTAGTTAGTTGGTCAAAAAAAAATAAGCTTCATTTTTACATAGGCTAATATTCAGAGTTATATACAAAAAAACGAAATCTATTATGTGTACAACATGCGAAACACAACACTAAACAGACTCAGCGAGATTAAGGATTTGGGGATCACTTTTGATGAGCAGATGACATTTAAAGCACATATAGAATCTATTTGTAAGAGGGTGTTATGGCTTTATTGTAAGCTTCAACAGCTATCACTGTGTAAGGTTGTTGTTCGCGACATTTGTCCGCAGTATTTTAGAGTATGGTAGTCAGGAATGAAATCCATATTATCGGTGCCATAAATATAGCATTGAAAAAGTACAAAACAAAGTGTTAGGATATATGTATTTTAAGGAACCAGACATATATGACTAACATTTTGAAGGAATTCTTGCGGGAAAAATATAATATGAACACATTAGAAAAAAGAAGAAAAATTGCTGATTTGCTATATTTATTTAAAGTATTAAGGGGGTTTACTGAAAATAAGAAGATATTGGAGTCATTAAACTTTAATGTGCTCAAGTATAGTACGAGAATTCCAAATTTATTTAATCTGCCCCATGTAAACTCCACTATTGCCTTTAATTCACCCCTACATAGTTGTGCAGGCTGAATGTGATTTGTTTATAGAGAGTCTTTGTGCTTTTAAAGCAACTTTACATAGACTCTTGTAAAAGAATAATACATTTTTTTATCATACAATTTTAAAAATTACTAATTAAAATACTTTGTAATTGGATTTTAAATCTGTTAAGTGTTTATTTAAATAAACAAATAAAAAACGTTTAATCGTTGTATTAGTACTGAGTTTATTTAATATGTATTTTAAAATAAATTGTACATTTTTATTGCCAGTTTTCCTTCGCTACAAGATTATTTATTTGAAATCTTAAATTATGGGTTTTATGAACAATAATCATCTTCATTTTCCAAAGAACGAAACTGACCTTTTTATTAATATTCTAAAATAAAAGACTAAGGTCTAAAATGAATTTCCTTTCTTTGCTCAATAGAGATTTATTATTAAAAAAAGCTAGAGATAATCATGTTAGAAGTAAGAGTAATTAAAATTAATTAATAAATAAAACTAGGGATCTAATTGTTCATAAGGGTTCCATATAATTTCAACATTTAAATGTTTTTAATTTAATTTGAATAATTCATTTTATTTACACGATAGGCACAATTTCTACGTGGTAAAACATAATAAATCCGTTTATCGTAGTAACATAAATCGTGACACATCTTCCCAATAATTTAGATTATGTGACACAAACACGAGGGACGTGCTATTTGCCTACTCCACCGAGCTTGCAATGAGATGTTTTACTTCGGAATTATGGAAGGTTTATCACTATGTACCGTCAACCTAATAATAAGACATATGAGTTTACGTGAGTAGCGTTTTGACAACTTCATTTTTATACTGTATATAACGGTAAAATGTTCATGTTATGGGGATCTTTTGTTAATTGATTTAATTAAATTTTAATCTTACCTTCAGTTTTTGCTTGAATAATAATAAAAATAATATACATTCGAAAGTCAATCTACCAAAGTGCCATCGGACAATAAAAAAATTTAATCTATCGAAGAGTTCGGTTTCCCCAATTCTTTTTTAGTATATTGTAGAAGTATTTATTAATCGAGCATAGTAATAGTATTTATTTATCCAGTTTTCACAATATAATACAAATAATATAATAATTCTATAAATGTATTTTTCTATTTTGGGGGTTGAATATAACGACCGATTTTGACTGCGAATGTTTTCTCCTAAATTCAAAGTGATTTGAAGATATCATGAATATCAGCTTGTTAAAACACAGCTCTCCTAAAGATGAAAAAAAAATTTAAAAAAAAGCTATTTGAGTCATACTGGTGATGGAACTTCGGCGCCTTCTTCATTACGCACCTCTAATACCGTTTCGAAGATACATCTAGCGCTTATCAACCTGAAAGTGCAGACATCATCATCAACACAAATAAAATCTTAAAATCTTAATTCATCACACTTTACCAATCTCCATATTATTCTTCTTCTTTTTTGAAACAATTGGCAACTGTGATTGTGTTGTGGCTCTATTTTCGATATTGCCTTTTAGTTTTTTGGGCAATAGTTGAAGTTGGTAATATGTCTCCAATTAAAGTTTTTTCAAAGCCTGGTATAACATCTAAAGGATTGATGAAGAAATTTGTCCCCTCTTCCTCAATTCCTTTTACTGATTGAAGCTGGCTAGTTACATCTGAAGAAAGATGATAGGACCTTTATTCCTTGAAGAGATCTTTTTAAACCTTTTGGTACACAACCTGCCTTTCTACTCGCTAAAATTTGCTGTTCAGTATTATCAGGTATTTCTCGTGCAATTCGCTAACCATAAAAACCTTTTTGTGGTTTTTGTACCGGTATGTAGTGAATTGACACCTATAAAATAAGGTGGCTTTTTTGATTTTACAATAAAAAGAAGTTTGTGCTTCTTCGATACTAATATATATATATATATATATATATATATATATATATATATATATATATATATATATATATATATATATATATTAGTATCGAAGAAAGAGAATCCAACGTGCAGCGTGCTTCATAAGCGGTCGTGTGTAGTAACGATTGATTGGCGTTGGCTCCGCCTTTTCCTCGAGTGCTGCCGTTGGTGTCAGATTAAGTGTGGCATGCGTGTCGGTACAATGGTCCCGCTTAAAGAGAGTTTTCCAAGTAGAAGGAAGATTAAATGCATCGTCTCTTTTATTCTGAGTGCCGTTCTTTTCAATTTCGATGGATTCACGAATCAGTCTTGCTTTGTAGTGTTCTATATTAGCAATTTGCCGGCCGGTGTCAAAATCAATTTTGTGTCCTGTCCTGGTGTTGAAAAAGAGCCGATGTTGCCTGTTTGTTTCTTGTACTGAGTTTATGTTCTTCTAGTCTATGTTGTGTTTCCGGAGTAATCTGCCGATTCTGTCTGTTGTGCTTTTTATGTAAGGAAGTATGGTGACTTGTCTATCCTCGGCAGGTAGCCTTGTTTCTTGCGTTGGTTTTTGTTGCAATTTTACTACCTTATTTATGATTGGTGTCTTGTAGCTGTGTTGTTGGAGGGCCCTTTTTATGTGTGACAGTTCCTTTTCTTTTCCTTGGTCACCAGTTAGGCGAAGGAATCTTGATATTAGGGTATTGGCTATGCCCTGTATTTGTGAGGGGTGATGGTGAGAATCAGCATTCAGGTATCTGTCCGTGTGAGTTGGTTTTCAATAAAATGTGTGAATGTACGAGGACATCTAGAAACGGAAGCTGATTATTTTCCTCAAGTTCCAGAGTCAACTGTATCTTTGTGTGGACAGAAATAGGAACTCATGGAAGCAGTTGAGCTGTTGATTACCATGAGGCCATATTACAAAGACATAATCAACGTAGCGACACCAGAGTTTGGGTTTGAGGTGGAATTTTTTAAGAGCTTTCGTTTCAAAATTGGTCTTGAATAGAGTTGCCACAGCTGGAAATAGTGAAGAACCCATGGCAGCATCATCTATCTGTCTGTACATCGGACCATCAAACAGAAAATATGCGTTTTTAAGACAGTGAATGGTGAGATCTATGGTATGAGTTGGGAAATCCTCTCTTTGGGCGATCTGATCCAGTGCTTCATCGATCGGTATGCTCAGATACAGGGATTTTTCGTCGAAACTTGCAATGATGTCGTCAACACGTGGTTGCCTGAAGCTAGCGAGGTATTTATCTACGCAACAACATATATATATATATATATATATATATATATATATATATATATATATATATATATATATATATATATATGACTTCCGGAAGCCTCAAATGCAGATTCACTTCCCATCGTTGAGATATTGATAGAGGTTTGCTCTCTTGCTTGCTGCTGAACATGTTTTTCATCAAAATCACATCAACTGGGATGGCATTGAGATTCTAGAAAGAGTTCTTGCATATCATAAAAGGCTCTTCCTTGAAATGGTGCATATTAACGAAGCAACCATGAGTTAAAAAAAAGACACCGAGAGTCTGAGTGCCATTTATAGTTATATTTTAAAGTTGGAGAAAGAAAAGTATTTGAGCCTCCTGGACAGTCCATCTCCAGATGAATAATTTTCTCCATTGAATTCTCTTATACCATGTAAAAAATATCAAACAAGTAATTTTTTAAATTTATATTTTATTTTTGCTAAATCTCATATTTGACTACGCCATTATTTACGGATCCGTATTTTCTTCAACTACTTAGGCCACCCGCGCCACTGCTCGGTTGACACATGACATTTATCATTACAAAATGGCGAATTAGTCAAGTAAGATGTTTGGCTCGAAATTCAACGAATTTTTACAATCCTATCAAGATATGCCACTAAACATAATTAAAAAGTGCTAATGCTGGATTTTCTCCCAGTTTTTCAAAGTTTTACTTGTTTCATAATCAAACCACATTGGTTGGTTAGGTTAATACTCTAACTGTTTAATTAATAATTGTAGAGATGTCCTGAAGAAGAGATAAATAAATTTTCGAAAGCTTGACAGAATAAAAAAAGAGATTTCTTTATATATATATATATATATATATATATATATATATATATATATATATATAAATATATATATATATATATATATATATATATATATATACCAAACAAGTCTACGAATTTATTAGATAATATCAGAAAACAGTAAAAAATTTAATTTCATCTTTTTTTTTTATCCGATCGAGTAAGGTATCATAAATATTATAAGCATAATAAAATAATAAACATAAATAAAGTACATGGAAAACTTGAGACATACGTTTTTAAAATAAAGCTTTGTCGTAGTTGTTTAAAAAAGTATTTTTTATTTAAAACATTTTAAATATATTTCAATACATTCTGTATAAATAAAATTATTTTATTTGCGTGAGATTTTAAAATCTATTTTTGATAGCACCTTGTTATGAAATAATGGACACAAACCAAACGAGCTGCATTTCTGGGTCATTAAAAATTAATTTGTTGACCAGAATACAAATAACACCGCATTCGTGAACATTGTGCAGATATATTTAATATTTTACACATTTGGCACACGGAGAGAGTGTTACCATGTTAGTCGAAGTCCAACATACACTACTGTAAAACAGTTAACTACACTAACATAAACTACGTCTGTTATTGCACTGAGCAAATATTTATAATTAGAAACCACTTTTTATCAATTAATTAGTTAATTCATAAATGCCAATGACAGGTAGACGGACAGACGGTCTCATACCAAAAATCTGAAAAAAAAATAGGACGATACACAACCAGAGGATAGAAAACGTCGAACACTATCTATACTTGGGTCATGACATCAGACTGGGGAAATCAAACCAGGATGCTGAAATAAAAAGAAGAACACAGCTGAGATGGGCCGCTTTCGGTAAACTTGCATACATCCTGAAAAATAATTCGATTCCCATAAATCTAAAAAGTAAAATATACGACACATTGCATATTACCGGTGTGTACGTATGGATTAGAGACCATATCCCTCACCAAAAAGTCCGCTAAAAATTAGAAACAGTCCAAAGAGCGATGGAAAGAAACATGCTTGGAATATCATTAAGAGACAGGATTAGAAACACCAAGATAAGACGCAGAACGAAAGTCAAAGACATCGTGAAGGAGGTTGCAAAGATGAAGTGGCGATGGGCTGGTCATATAGCCCGATATAAGGATAACAGATGGACACGAAGAATTCTGGAATGGAGACCGAGGGAGACAACAAGAAGCACGGGAAGACCTCAAAAAAGATGGGTAGACGACATAAAGACAGTAGCGGGCAAACAGTGGATGAGATTGGCGAAGAATAGAGAAAGATGGAAACAATTGAGAGAGACCTACATCCAGGAGTGGATGGACAGAGGTTGACAAAGAGAGAGACCGAGAGAATCACCGTACCCACCTCATACAAAATACATGAAAGAAACTATTCTTCAAAAAAACTAGTACAGAATAATTATAAGTAAAAGATATTACGATAAAAAAATGCAGTAAAATTGCAAAATTATATACAAAATAATTAAGAAACAATTTAATTAAAAAAATTTAAAGTTTAAATATAAACGTACATAGAAGTTATAGTCAATACTAAACTCAGAAATCAAATATAAAATTCTGTAAAAAAATGGACTAAGAAATAATAAAACACAAAATCAGTGTTCAACCAAACCCCATAGAAGTACGGTCTTTCCGTTGAAATACCGCGCTTCCATACCAAGAAGCAACAAACGATCTGCAACCCTTATAAAGAAACACTATCTTGCCCGGCGCATTGGCATTCTACTCAAGGCAAAAAAAAATTGTTTTAATCGAATGAATTGGAACCTGAAATAATCAAAGCATATGTGTGTGTATATATATATATATATATATATATATATATATATATATATATATATATATATATATATATATATATATATATATATATATATATATATGTACACGCGAAAACTATTTTTTAAATGAATTACAAAATTTCTTCTCATCTTTCGATGACCTTCACTTCGACCTTGAGAGTAATCTTAAAGGTTATTTTAAAGCCAAGTTGATTTTTTTTTAAATGAGCAACCCCATTTTTTAGTACAGAGATGGAAGCTGCGGTTAAAGTGCAGATAGCCAAGAGATAGCCAGAGAAACCTACGAACTTTGTATTTAAAATTGTTCGTGAGAACTCGATCTTGCAAAGCTATTTTCCCTGGTTGACCTCATTTGGATGTCATCCATAAAAAAGCTTCTATAGCCAGGCTTGAAGCTTCTCTTGATCTGGTTGGTGATAAAAAGTCAGTTCACGGTCACTCAGCCGCAGCGGTATTGAATCATCTACCGTGCATATTGCCCGGTGTAACACAAAGACTCTGCCAACCTGTGAAAATATGAGGGTAG
The DNA here is from genome assembly GCA_034092305.1 of Diaprepes abbreviatus. Taxonomy (NCBI): domain Eukaryota; kingdom Metazoa; phylum Arthropoda; class Insecta; order Coleoptera; family Curculionidae; genus Diaprepes; species Diaprepes abbreviatus. The sequence continues at coordinate 11,764,941 of JASJET010000018.1, forward strand.
ATTTGTTAATTGTTACTCCTGTTGCTTATCAGTATCCACCAATCCTCTTTCCCCGTAGTGTCTTGGTAGCATTGTCCGATCAGTAGTACTACGAAGATGATGTTAATTTGCCTTTGACAGGAGTGTACTGATTTTCCTCTGTAGACTTTCTATACTCGTCTTGCTCCATTTAACAATTTCAAAAAAATATCTGAATATAGGTGTTGAGTGTGTTAAATAGGTTTTAACGGTTTTGGTTGGTTCTTGGTACCTGCCTAATCTGTCTCATGAACTCGTTTTTTAATTCGGTCTTTATGGTTCGTTGGTCAATTTTTTGTGCCTGTTTACTGCTTTAAAGCCTTTGACTCAGTATTATATGAATGGCTGGCAGCTATACTGATAATATATAGAGTCAATGTACATATTGTGACCTTGTTAGAATATCTCATGTCTACTTGGAGAACTAGGATATAAATGCAAATAAATTCCAACAACAACATCGAGACAGAGACAAACCCAATATCCAAAGGAATATTTCAAGGAGAATCATTAAACCTATTATGATACTGAGAATATATAGAGTCAATGTACATATTGTGTTCCATATCCCGTGTATGTGCTGAGTCCTTCTCAGGACTGTAAGGACCGCCCAATTATTTGCCATAGTGAACTCACTTGCGATTCGATCGCAATCCCTTATATATCAAAAAAATTACCACAAAGAAATGAACATACTGCAAGAAGCCCTAACAAAAAATAGTTATAAAAAAGAACATATAGACAAGGCTCTAAAAAACAAAGGCATTTCCCAGAAAAATAGCGAAAACCAAGAGAATAGCTCCACAGTTTTTGTTCCTTGTGTCAGAGGCACTACAAACAAAATCACAAGAAACATAACATTGAAACCATTTTCACCACAAACCGTAAAGTAAAAGTATTTCTGCCAACACCTAAAGAAAAATACCTCTAGAAAACCAGGGATTGTACGAAATTCTATGCGGAGAATGTAGCTCATCTTACCTGGGCCAAACCAACCGTAAAATAGGCGCCAGAAGAGACGAACATATAAACGCTGTCAGGCAAAAAACAACTTTTGCTGCACTGACCCACAACTTGTAAAACACAGAACATAAGATAAATTTCTCAGGAAGATAAATGCTATCGAGATGTAAAAACCAGCCCACAAGAATTATAAGGGAAGCCATCGAAATTGCAAAGAGGCCCAACAACTTAAATAGCAGAGATGATAGCCAGCGCTTGCCTAATACGTGGAAAAATCTGCTGACGAAACATCAACCAGTAGTAGGTAATAGAGAAAGATCACAACTCGGCAACAATAATTATATATATATATATATATATATATATATATATATATATATATATATATATATATATATATATAACTATTATTTCTTTTGATTGAACTGATAATAATTCTTATTGAAATGATAACGTCTTATTATTTACATTATTTTAGAAAACTATAAATTTCAACATAATATCAAGTTATTTTAGTTTACAGATTCTATAGCTTCGGTCAATATAATCCTTTAATTTTGAAAGTTAGCAGAGAGTTTTGTCATGTTATTGTATACTTTGCTGAGATATAAATTGTAGTATATAAAAGTCGTTATCGAAGTTCCCTAAAGCTAAAACTCCAAAGTTTAGTTTAACAAGAAGGATTTAACGTTTTTACTGTAACAAATTGGACACGTTAGTCACAAGAGCATTTTTAATTTGGCTAAAATATTTTGGAGATTTTTTTTCTTAAATTTTGACATATATACTCTTTAATACATAGCCAGACGATAAATAATGATCTAGTGTGATGCTAGGTTTTATAGCTATACAAGACAATGCTTTTAAAAATTACATTATAAAAGGTTTTTTCCTTGTTTAGAGATGTTTGGTAACTAAAGTATCGAATTAAGGGCTCCAGTTATTTTCTTCCCTTTAGTTAGTTTTCTTAAACCTCATCTTCTGTTCTTTTACTAGCAATTATTTTTATCGATATATTTTCGGAACATGCTCCATTTCTGGTAATCGTTGATAAGCCTTTTAGTAATAAACTTTAGAGCTTCTTTATATTCGGAACAGTCATTTGGAAAGAAAAGTTATGAAAAATTATTTCGATATGCCCAATTCTACAATAAAATTTTCGTCATTGTTTCAGTGCTTTATGTAGATAAAGTTTAAATAAAGTTAGTGACAGACTACAGTCGTTACGTAATCTCTTTTTTTAATTACAAAATTATCTGAGTTCATTAATTTAATTCTGGATACAGACTAATGGTATATTTGTTGCTTATTGTTATTGTCGCAGACTTGATTAATGTCTTTCAAGCAGGGTTCAAAGTTTTCGTGTCTAGTTCAATGCTTTCGTAGAAGTGAGCTTTTTCTTATCTGCGCAACAGAGGAGATGTCAGCTATAAAGCTTCATTCCTTATAAGTTTTTTTTAGGTTCTTGCTGTTTATTTGGCTCTAGTTAGAAAGTTGATTGTAGATTATAAATTGTGAGTGGGTTCTTAGGCTTTTCTTACCCCTTTACAGCACGTCGACCTATAAGATCTTTACCCCAATCTAATATAACCCGGTATATTTAGACTTTTCATGAAGTTTTAATTTTTCTGGGGAGCAAATACTTTATTTCTTCTGATGACAAGATGGCAACATCCAGAACTTTAAGTCCCTTGCAGAACAGTACCATGAATTCGCATACCAAGTATTCCGCTATTTCGATTGCATGGCCACGGATACAGGAAATCTCGTCTTAAGTTTTGCTTATCATGTTTAGATGGTGAATGTTCTGAAAGAGATTCTTCATGATTGGAAGATCGAGAAGAATTTTTGCTCTCTTAGGCATTGCATTTTTTCGTTTGCCTGGGACCAAACATACTATTCCATTTTAATTTTATCTGATTTTCTTCCCAGCATCGAAGTCCCTCTTTTCTGTGGCATTTTCCATCATTCACAGAAACTTTTTGGGCCGAGAAAATGAGTTTTTCTAACTTCCTTTGTGGGGCGGTTCGCTTTCTCATTTCCTTTAATTATCTTGTGTCTTGCCACCCACATCAAGTTTACCCTGTTGTTCTTTCCCAATTGCTTTACAGATTTCTTACAATTCAAATTCAACTTAGACGTAAGTTAGACCTGAGAGTTTCTAGCACTGCTTACCTATGTGACAATATGTATATTTTGTGATTTTTAGTGTTTCTATTTGGACAGTTGTTGGCACAAATTTGAATTACATGCATTTCTGTTTGGAAATTGGTAGGAGTGTTCCCAGGGATTTTGTAAGCCCGAACCCTTCTTTGTTCGCTTGGTAGTAGTTATATTTCATTGTTGACATCAAAATCATACCTGTTGCAAATGTATCAAGAATGTTTATACGTCAAAAAAGTTTCCAGGTTTGAGGTTTTCAGTTTGAAATAGCTTAAGGGCATCTGTTATGCTAAGTTCAATATCGAAAGGTTCAGCATTACCTCTATTGCTGCTATAGGGTCTGATGGCATGTTCCTGTAACTCCTACATATGCTAACTACTATACTACTTGCTATATCATCAGATCACTTTTGATGTCATATTCCAGGTAAGTCCAACATATCCAGCTTGCATATATTACCCTTTGCAAAATCTTCTCAATGTGGCTATTCCGACTTAGTTTTGGGTCTTTTATTTCTCCCGGAAATTTGACTTTTTTGGAAAAACTTCGTATTATTCTATTTACAGTTGGAGCAGTCATGTTTAGTTTTCGTCTCTTAGCAACTGGCACACGGACTGTTTTGATAGGATTACCATGTAATTATTCCTTTGTGAACGAGTTTCTAATTTAATTTAAGGGAGTTGTAATAGTGGCCACTAGGTGGCGTTGTAAAGAAAATAAAGTTATTCGGTTGACTCTAGTTAAAAAGTAAAAAAAAACTTATCTTAATTTCGATCAAAAGCTGACTTTAATCTGGTTTAAAAAAACAAATAACAAAAGGTACTTAAACTATGGATTGTTTTGGTAAAATTTTTTAGACTATATTGCATAATTAGTCAATTGATCGCCGTGAGAAAATGCACATTTATTTCCAAAAATATAAGTGAAGTACTTTAAAATCTTATTTCTTTTTTATCTTTCGAAGCCCTTTGTCCAAAAATTTAAATTTTACAAAGCTAAATTGAATGACTTTTAATCGAAAAATAATAAATTAGATCCACTTACGGCATATGCAATCGCTTCATTCTGAAAGAGACTGTATCCATGTTTAATATTAGTATTTATTATGACTATCAAATTTTGTAAATGTAGGATTCTATAATTCTTTTTAACGAGTTGCCACTGACATCGTTATATTTCTAGAACGTGCTTTAAGAAATCTGACACATATTGTATTCCCGTCATGAACAACATGGAACCTCCAATATACACAATAAATTTATTAACTATAATGGCGTACATAGTTGCAGTTCCGCTGCAGCTTGGCCGAACATTATATAGCTAGAAGTGTGAATTGAAAGCAAATGGTATTATCCAACTTCGTGAATTCTGAAATTTTGTTTGGATAACAATTTATTTCTAAAATCAGAAGAATAACCTAAAATAATCTGAAAATATGAAATACTATTATTATTGGGAAAAATGAGTACGAAGGCACTCGATACGATTAGGAAAAAAGTATAAAATAACACAGGAAAACGACGAAAAAACTTTTTCAGTGATTTTAACTAATTTTTATCTTCTTTGGTGTGCTGATTCCGAATATAATAATAAAGAAGTCGTATTACCCACTAATTTATCACATTTAATATTATATAAAAATATAGATGTTTCTGGAATTAACTTTAAAAATAAGAAAGTAATTGTCTATCCTAACCTTACGTCAGCTAATCGACCAATAGAACATGGACCAAGACTCTCTGTCCCTGTGCCACCCGATACAACTGATGACGTCTTACAGTCCAGTTCCGAATTTAATGAAAATGTGTCTCAATGTTCTCCAGAAAATTATATCACAGTTGTTTACACAAGCTGAATGAAATAATTTAGTAAGAGATTTGAGTTTAACTAAGGAGAAAACAGAATTGCTTGGTTCCAGACTAAAAAAAAATATTTATTGGGATCTGGAACATCTATTTACCATTATAGGAGAGCGTGGGGGAATTGGGGCCTACTAAGGATATTTTATAATAAAATTCATAACTTAAGTAATCAAAACATGTTTTTATTATGGACGGGAGCGTTGCCTATCTAGCTACTTATAATAACAGAAAAAACATGAAAACAAAATCATCATCAATAATGAGAAACAAAAAACAAAAAAATGTCATTCGCTCGCATTACCCTCCTCTTCCGGTAATTAGAGCCATGAACGCCTTATATGTCAAATGGGAGCCATAGTATTTTTATAAAATATTTATAAAGTCTTTGCTTATAATCAGTTTTAATAAGATTTTACCTTAATTGGTTACGTAACTATTAATCAACAGAAACATTTAGCAATAAAATCAACAACAATCATTAATAACACTGGTCAAAATAGATACTTAAGAATCCAAACAGAATAAACATATATAATCATTTGGACTTTTACTGCCAGAACATTCTGCATGTGACCATTTTCCACAGCTTATGCAGTGATACCAAAGTTCTTTTCCTTTGCCAGTGTCGACATAAACGTTACACAGATTTTCTTCATCTAAGTATTCAGATTCATCATCGCAAATTTTATTTTCATCAACTTCTTCATTTGATAACCCATCTTCATCACTGCTGAATAAATAAACATCAACTTCTTCATTTGATAAGCCATCTTCATCACTGCTGAATAAATTTTTCTTTACTCTTTTCTTTTCTTCCTGTTCAACTGTTCTTTCGTTTAAAACCTTTGATTTTAGCACTCGATTTTTTGTCCCTTTTTCTTTAGTACTTTTACCTTTGGCAACTTTATTACTTTTTTCTTTGGTACTTTTACCCTGGGCATCTTTTCCGATTGGTTTAGGATTTTTGGCATCCTATTCCATGCGTTTTTTCTTCTTTTCTTCAAACAACACTTTCATTGGTGTATTCATCAAAATTTCAGAATGTTGTTTCTGCCTGGTAGTCATCGTCGAAGAAATCTGGGGGATAGATTTCGGGCTTAAAACAGAGCGAGTAGAAACAAAATCAGAAGATGTGCTCGATTGTGGTTGAAAGTTTTCGGAGTCATCAATCGTATTTGGTAAATCAGTTTGTTGCTGCTTTTGTGAATTATTCGATGTAGTCTGAACCGGAAAAGAATCAACTAGCATTTGCAGTGGTCTTTCATTTGCTGCAGATTGGATAATATCACGGTTAATAGAAGCTGGCTGTTCGGTTACAATATTATGAATGAAATCTTCATCATCAAAAACCGCAGGGTTTATGGGAAATATTCCTGTGGCCTTAAAACCCGAAATTCCTTTTTCTAAACTTGCAACCCTACTGTAAGCTTTATTAAATAGTCCGATTTCATATGGTGTTATTTTTATCATATTTTTTGATTTCATATATATATATATATATATATATATATATATATATATATATATATATATATATATATATATATATGTAGATTTTGAGTGCTGTATAACATGTTTTAACCACAGAATGAATGTGTTTACGCACAACCATTATGTGTGCAGGCGTAAATAGCTCCTGGTGGTCCATCTTTTTCCAGTTGTTAGTTGCTTCAAATTAATGTCTAACCATAACCGTCTCTAAGTTTTCAAAAAAAAACTGTTCCACTCTGTTGAATCCAAGTATTCGTTTAATACTTGTGGCTTCGGGCTTTCTGATACTGAGATCGGGATGTCGCTGCAAAAATCCGTATAAGAAATCTTTACCATCAAGTTTGTTGACTTCATTAAGACGATTTGACACACCGAACTCCACAGCCAAGTCGTAACATATTTTACGAAATGGAGATTTTGTTAACCCGTAATACATATTAGACATTTGACAAAGATGATCAGCCAGCTCTTGTCTTGTTCATCATTGCACACTGTACCTCTTCCCAACTTTGGACAGCTGTACTTTATTCGCTTTTTTTAGCGTACTGTAGGGTATTTCTGTGACCTTAGCTACTTTGTACACAGATATGCCACCGTTTTGAAGGGTTTTGATAGCATTTTCTAATGTTTCTACAGTCCTAGAGGCTTTTGACGTCATACGGGGTCTTTTTCGTGGCATCTGGAAAGGTTAATTAAGTCATGTAAGTTAGTGAAAATTTAATAAACTGCAATGGGGTAGTAGGAGCCAAATTCCAATAATGCGGGTAATGGGAGCCATGACTAGCTCTCATTACCCGCATATCAACCACTTCAAAATTAAAAATATAATAAAAACAATAATTCTCAGTAGTAATTTGAGAAGCAGTACCGTAAATTAGATAGATGTGGTGATATATTGAGTGCGAATACAATACAATATGAATATACTTTAACACTTACCTTGAAAGATGAAATTTATAATTTTTTATAACCACGGAGCCAAAGACACACTTCCGCCTCGTGCGATTGATCGCACAGTTTGCTCAATTTTTTAGGCAGGAAGAGGCTTTGGTTTACTGCCATGATATTGACAGTCTAATAAATGAATTTGGCATTGAGTATAAAAAGGAAGCTTGAAGATTTTTATAGACTCATTAAAAACTAGTTTAAAGCAAAATTACGAAAATCCTAATATAATTTTACAGTAAATTAACTATACAGTTCATGATTGGATACTGTGTGGAGATTTAAAAGATGTCTCTACGCTTCTTGGTAAGCAAAAGGAATTTACAAAGATTCCCTGTTTTATATGTGAGTGGGACAGCACAGCCAAGGATCGACATTGGTCCAACAGCAATGGCCCGTAAGAAAAACCCGGCAAGAAAAATAAATTGCATAAAAAATTACTAGATTCTTCTACTACCACTACACACAAAGTTGGGCATAATGAAACAATTTGTAAAAGCTTTGCCTCAAGATGGTGATTGTTTTAAATATTTGTGTAGAAGATTTCCTCATTTATCAGAAGCTAAGCTGAAAGAAGGAATTTTCGTTGGGCCTGATAATCGTAAATTGATGTTCGACTCCAACTTCGAAGTAACGATCAGTACAAAGGAAAATGAGGCTTGGATATCATTTAAAAAAGTTGTGACTAAGTTTTTGGGCAATGTGAAAGCCCCTAACTATGAACTTATTGTATCTAATATGATAGACAAGTTCAAAAATCCTGGTTGTCTGATGAGCCTTAAAGTCCACAGCAATCTTGACGTTTTTCCTGGAAACTTAGGTGATGTGAGTGAAGAACAAGGGGAATGCTTTTTGATCAGGACATAAAAGAGATGCACAAATGATACCAGGGACGATAGAATATCAACATGATGGGTGATTACTGTTGCTCACTTCACAAGAGAATATCAAAATGCATCACATCGGAGAAAAAGCTAGGCAAGAAACTTTACATAGAATGGGAGAGAGGAAATACAAAAAAAAAAAAAATAGGCTCCTAATATTCGCAGTTTAGTAATTTTATATTATTCTAAGTAAGTAAAAATTGTAACTTATTAAAAAAAAATATGATTTTAAATTTTTGTATATCGAATTTTCCCTATTTTTTGAAATATATAATCGAAGTCATATTGTGAGAAAATTGTGAGTGATGAAAAAAACTGATACCAATTACGGTTTCAGCACCCAAAAATACATAGAATTTAAGGCAAATTGGTTTAAGAAATGTTTTTTTTACAAACATTTTTTTATTGACCTATGTAATCAGCCAGAATTGAATTTTGAAAAATTCAATTGTGTTACCAAAGTTAGTTCATAAGAAGTTTTTGAGGCAAGAAATTCGATTATATTTATAGTGTTACTGTTAGTGTTAGAGGACGGCACTTAGGGTATTATGCTCATTTTTAAAATATCATAAGTTTATTTGCGTCTATTGTAGTTTTATTTTAAAGGAAAAGATGGATTTTCCTATCCATTCTTTATACGGTATACTTTATAAATGTCAATATGAATATCCGTTTTATCTTTTAAAATTTTCTCCGTTAGGAAATTGAAATATGATATAGAAATAATATAATTTTTCAGAAACAATTGAAAAGACTTCGTCAGACTTAATTTCTATCAAGCTTACTTGCGGTAAGCTGAGAGCCTTTCGTGTGTTTAATAAAAAATCTCTAGCCGATTAAGATTAATAGGTCTTGGCAAAGGCACCAAATATATCCTTTGTATACGCCTGTGTAATGTCCCAGGTATGACATCAATTTTGTGACGTTCCCTCTTCGTAGAGTAGCAAATCCAGCAACTTGTTCAGATTTCATCTAAAAACAAGAAACTTTTTTACCTTTGAAAAACAGCTTTACCGTTTAACTTAGTATTAAAATTCACCGTATTTGAATTTTCGTCAACCGGCGTGTAGTTTAAAAAACTAACGTAAATAGTGAGATTTCATTGATTAAACTCTCCACTGTATATGACTAATTTAGCAGTTTTACTTAAAAAAAAACTATTGCGATGAGAATATTTCGTTGAAGATGAATGTAAACAAGAACTTCTTTCGCCACAAAAAATAGCGGTATTTATTCCCAATCTAAGTTTATAAATATTCGACTGCTATCCTTACATGGCATTATATTATGATTTTTAAGCCAAACGGCTTCGACTCCCTCCAGGGAATATTGAGTCATACCATGCATACAAAGATACCAAAAGTATGGAGCTCTGTGAGGACCCTTTCCATGTTATCGGGTCCTAGTTGACATGGTCTGCTGTAACTCCTACGAACTTTCGGAAGGTCCGCGCGGTTGCAAGGAGAACTGCTTTCTGAATCGGCTTATCAAGATGCTCACTAAGGTCCAGTCCCTTGATGTTCTACAGGAAGTGTTTTGGTATCACTCCAGTTGTTGAAAAAATTATGGAAATCGTTTGGACGCTGTTCAATGCCCGTTGTCTTCGAATTTGCACCTCCAAATCTCTGTATTTGGCGATCTTCTCGTTGTATTTTACCCTTTGATTGTTGTTAGGTATAGCAATATCAATATGTTTAGTTCGCCTATTAGTATAATGTCTGGTCTATTATAAGCAAGTGTCTGATCCACCAGAACCGTTCGGTCCCAGTATAGCTTGAACTCGTTGTTCTCAAGAATATGCTCCCGGTTGTATTTGTAGTAAGGCACTTTTCCTACCTGCTATAGATTTAACTTATGTGCTAACTCTTGGTGGAGTATCTTGGCGGCTGAGTCGTGTCTTTCCTTATATTCCATTGCTGCAAATGTTTGGCATCCTCCAGTTATGTACCGGACTATCTCTGATGTTTCAGAACCATATTTACATTGATGGTTTTCAATTAAAGGATCCCTGATGATGAACTTCTGATAGTTTTTCGTCGAAATAACTTAACCTCGGATAGCCAACAGAAAGCCCTCCGTTTTTGCAGACATCTGTTCTGAAACCAACCAGTAATTTGACGCTGAGTTGTCGACATTGTCCTGATTGACCTCATTTGGATGCTGTCCATGAAATAGTTTCTGTAGCCAGGTATGTAACTTCTCTTGGTTTTTTTTTTTTGATGACAAGCAATATCCTGTTCCCTCAGCTGTAGTGTCGTGGAAACGTCCGCCTTGCATATTGCTCGATGTAGCGTGGAAGAGTCCGCTAACCTGTAGAAATATGAACATAAATTTATTATCTGTTGATCGAGCTGCTTACCAATATCCACTAATCCTCTTCCTCCTTGGTGTTTTGGAAGCATGGTACGTTCAATAGCACTCCGAGAGTGATGTTTTTGTGCTTTTGTGTGTTCTCATTTTTCTTTGCAGGTTTAGATGTCCGTCCTGCTCCATTTTACAAGTATATCGTTATATCAATATATTATTATTGTTATTATAGATTCATTTATACTATAAACAATGGCATATAGTTAGTAGTCTAGCTAGATCTAAAGGCGTCGGTTGGCAAGAGTTACTTTGGCGCCTTAAGTCTTGAAAAAATGTCATGTCAAATGTTTTTTACTTAAGTATAAAAAAATTATACCAACTTGTTTTAATTTATTTTGTCAATAGTTTAATCGTAAAAATTTATAAACATTATATGTTACAGGAAATATTAGTTTTTACTCGGGACATACTGTTGCGTCCCACGACATATTCGAAATGAGTAAATTATTGGGATGGCAATGCTAGGACAATGGGTTCGTTTAGTTTAGTTAATATTACTAAAAATTCAAAATAATCAGAAAAAATTAGTCCAAGCGAACCGCGAACCCATGACATTTCAATACCCAATAAATCACCCATTTTGGATATGGCCTAGCGCATACTGTACTAAATGTACTAAAAACTGACATTTCCTATAATGTAGTACATATTAGAAATGCTTTTTGCGGTTTTAAGTGCTTGCAAAAATGTTAATTACTTTATCAAAATTGATTTCTTTTGCGCATTTATTTTCTATGCTTAGAATAGCCAGACTACTTAAATGTTCTTGACTAATATTATTTCTTAAAAAATTCTTAATTAGGCTCAGTTTGGAAAAAAAATGTTTTTTTTTTGTTAAAAATGACCATAAGCCTTTAAAAAAAGTCGCACATGACCCTGAGTTATTCCAATTTTGTTTTTAGATACATGCGTAAACATATTATTATGTTTTTCAAAAACTAAAAAAAATTTAAAAAGTCAAAAAATGAAAGAAAATTAAAAATGCGGAAAAAATTCCGGAACAATATAAGATTATTCTATGTATAGAAACAATTTTTTTTTCCTATCTTTCATAGTTACAAATATATGAAGCTTAGAAAAAAAAGTACTTTTATTATTTAAAAAGGCCTTATTTTTTCAAAAATGCACTTAGACCAGAATTTATAAAAGATGTTAAAGATCTCGGAAAAAACCGAAAAACTGTCTATTCAGAATTTTCCTACGAGTATTTTCGGCGAAACTGCATTGATATTAGCAAAACTAAGAAAAAACGTTTCTCTTTTTCACCTTTTTATTCACAAATAAAACCTTTAAAAAACGATAAATTTAACTCGCAATTTACATCACCTGAGAATAGTTGGAAAGTACTTGAAACGAGTTTTAAAATGCATTTTTGAAAATTGTCGTGCGATTATTCCTTATTGAAATAAAAAACTTTAAAATTCTTCTGATTTTAGAGTAGGGTGGGTAAAAGTATGTGGCGGGAACTGTAAAACCAAACTAGATGAGAGTGGGACACACTCAGTATAGACAAAAAGTAAATATGTAGGCTGGAATAGTGGGTAACATCTATTTATTTTTTTTGATGAAAATTTAACAGTTGAAAGATATTTACAGTTCTTGCAAGAATATTTATTCCTGCTCTTTTGACGCTGCTTCCTGAAGAAAAGAACATCATACAATGAAGCGTTAATATAGAGAATCTCGATTTTAAGTAAATTGATCGATGCTATTTAAATTAATAACAGTATGATACTAATATTATATTTATATTCGTTTCAAGCAACCATATGATTTAAAATATTTTTTAAGATACCATATATAAGTCCTATGTAACCTTCAGAATTCATAAATTTGACCCAGTTCCAGTAAGCTCTTCTCTAGCTGATGTAAACCATAAATTCAACTAAGTACTCCTGTAGTCCGTATCTTTGTTATCATGATAATTTACGACTTAAGATTGCGTGCTTTTAGCTTATTTGGAATCAGTGTCTTATTTTAAATTAAGAATATATAATAAATTACTATGAGGTGGGTTATTTTTAAAATTCTTTAGGGTGTCATACTTGTTATTCCATGAGTAAGGGAAATTATTTCCATATTTTTTTTTACGATCGCTTGCAGAATATTAAGTCTAATGTTCCATTCAGAAAACGCGTTGCCGTGTGACAAATTTATAAATGTTTAAAAATACAAGGTGTTTACCAGGCTTGAAATCAAATTTTGTTAAATAATTCAGTATCTAATTTTTAGATTATAATTTTTTTTAACTAAACAACTTTTAAAATAGAAACCGAAAAATAGAAATTTCATTAACAATTAATTGTTAATGTACTTATTTTCTTAGCATTTGTTTGCAGTCAGCATCGCCATAGTTGAGGATTTTACTTACATATTAATTATAAGTCGAACGGTGTACTAAAAATCAAAATTTCAGTAAAAAATAAAATAAATCTATCTTCCATGTTTAAATAGTTGCGTATATGTTATTCTCTGTTAAAGCAGAGAAAGAGGAAAGAATATATACAAACAGTTTATTTCGAAACGACATCTATACATTTATCGGAGTAGTGCGAAATTTTAAAAAACAAACAACTCTATTGAAGAGACCATGAGGTGATCGAAACGCGTATAGAGAGAGAACCAGAGTTGTATTCTCAGGAAATAAACTGTTTCAATATATTTTTTTTCTCTGCTTGAAAGGAGAATAATATATACAACTATTTAAACACGTTACGGTTTATTTTACTTCTTACTGAAATATTGATTTAAAAATTTTGCACTACTCAGATGAATGTATAGATGTCGTTTCGACTGAGTTCATGTTTCAGTCTGACATCGACGTCAGCAAGTTTTTAATATACCGCCGACATGTCTCGGAATTGATTGATTGATTATATGACATAGCAGGCTAGAGTTGTAAAGCCCTTACTTACATTGCAGCCTTCAGACTTATTGTGTTGCCTGCCATATCCATTCTAGGTGAACAGATTGGTTGCGTTGATCGGGTTTAACAGTCTGCTCACTAGTTTGTCCTTTAGGTATAAGCCTTCGGGATAGATTGATTTCTGAAGTTGTCTCCAGAAGACCAAAGCTTCATAATCGAAGATGATCTGTGAGGCCGTCTCGTCCTCTTCATCACATAGTCTACATACTGGTTCTTTGTTGAAAATGCCCACTGTATATAGGTATTTTCTGGTGGCCCGTTATAAGTCCTGTCATCAGCCTGAATTGTTGTCTGTTAAGACGCAGAATTTTACGGCTTAGTTTGTTGGATGGTTTTCTCAGCAATAACTTGCTGTGCCTAAGACCCGTAAAGTGGTTCCAGTGGATCTAGTGTTGCTGATTTATCCACCAGGACAGCCACCCACGAATACCAGCCTCGGTAATCCCAAATGCTGGCTCTGGTCCAATAAATGGAGTGGCAGACCCTTGTCTTGCAAGTTGGTCCGTTTCTTCCTTGGCCGAGATACCCAGGCGCCATGGCACCGACGCAATGGTGACCCTGTTGTGTTTTGCCAGAACAATAAGGCTTTAAAGACAGTCCTAGACCTGTTTTGATGTTATTTGGTAACACGCTAGAGCCTTCTACGCTGCCCGACTGTTAGAGGAGATGAGAACGATCTTGCCCCTATAACCCTCAAATTCTCTCGCGGGAATTTCTGCCCGAAATACTGTGGTATGCTTCCCCAATGCCACACTCATATTAAGTCTGGGTGTTTCCCCATGTATTCCGGCGCTTGTACCATGGTCAGTTTGTGTAATGGAACAAATGTTAATTATTTTCATTGTTCAATGTCAACTATATTTTGTTAAAATAAATAATTAAATAATCACTCTGTGAATAGATATTCCGTGGGAATAGGGTAGTTATATTTTTTTATCACTATCCACGAAGGTCTAAAGGAAGAATAAATCAGTTATCGAACTTAACTTTTATGATCTTTGTCGTTTAAATGTTTTAAAATATTGAACCATTTTCCCATTATTAGGAAACAAAAGAATGATCAAATACACTCACTATGATAGAAATATATCGTTTGACCATTTGTAAAAATAATTATGATTAATAATTGTTTTTTCTATTCACAAGAAATAATGAGTTAAGATGTTTATTGCCAAAACAGCCAAGAAAAGTGAATAGTTTTTTTTACAGTCTTTAACATATATTCTTTTCATTATAGGAAGACGTAGGTTAGTTTGTTTTACTATTCTTTTATATAAAAAGTAGGATTAAGATGCTCACAGGTCAATTCGTGAATCAAACGTCCGGTCTAGTACAGCTAACGCCCTCGGTAAGAAAACTCCCAAATCTTAGAGCTTTAAGGGAATGAAATTGCCGGTCACAGGGCGTACGACTGAAAAAGCAACTAAAAAGAGGAAGAAGATTTGAGAACGCTCTTTTTAAAAAATACTAAAGTTAGTTCCAATCTGAATGTCGAATAAGGGTGATCGGTACCATTCTATAAGCCCAGTGCCGTAGTGTATATTTGGCGGGAATGAAGGTTTTCTTTGTTTGTGATTTAATTCGGGAAGTTAAGGGAGTATCATGTGTTAATTTAGTGGGGCATTTCGCGATTTTCATACGGTTCGATTAAGTAATATAAATAGCTGTTTTTCGCGTTTTATTTCTTTTTTTTTTGTTTAATATTTTATTAAGCTATTTATACGTGTTTTTTTTAAAATTGGGTTTTACGTTTTTGGATTAAAATAACGGCCGAGAAGAGCAATTATGTTAGTTTTTCGTAATTGTTATTAGTTTTAAATTTCTCATTGTAAATAGTTCGTTTTTATTCTATTTATTTTGTTAATAGACTAAGTGTTTTGAGAAACTTGTTTTATTCAATTTAATTAAAACCTTCACGCGAATTAACTTGCGGGCGCGCTGCTGCGAGATCTACAAAACCAGAGATGTCTACTGACCAACTAACTAGCAGCCTTTCCTGAGTCCTGAAGATCTGAGTCATGGTTGTGGTAAGCTTTAATAACCGTAGTGTTTGGTACTAAAGCTGCAAGAGAGAAGTTGAACGACCAGACTTCCAGAATGTCTTTATTACTATGATATTTAATTGTAGGTTATTCAAATAGTTACTAATTAATATGGGGCAAAAATGATTATAGATAAGATAATTAACGCTACCTCAATACGTCATCGGCAAGACTCTATAATTAAATTCTGTCACATTTGGACCACACTGTTCGGTTAGACCGCGCCTTCCAGTCAAGCTGAATAGTGTAGGGTCTATCAAAGTTTTATGTTCTTCGCATGGTATCACTGTTCATTTCTAGCAATGAGTTCGTTACCACCCCATTGATGCTGAGTGTGTTCGAGGGCAGGTCCAGTCTACCAGACGTTGTTTCTTTCCAGCCTATAAGCCCTCATTCCAGCCTCAGACTTGAAAATTAAGTCAGCGGAGGGAGGCTAGTCTTTGAAGTTTGAATAACACCAGAGTGGCCCGTCTTTGTATGACTTTTATCCACCACACAACCGAGCCATAGACTATCATGGGTCTCACCACCGCAGTATACAGTCAGCGACCAATGTGTGGCTTTAATACCCAAGTCTTGCCCACTGCCATGATGGATATTTTTCCTTTAGCAATTGTTTCCTGTGAGTGTTTCTCTTCATGCGATACAGCTCTACTGACGAGATTATGAGGTGGTCAAATACGTGTAGAAAGAGGGCCAGAATTGTATTTGCAAAAAATAAACTGCTTTATTTTTTCTTTGCTTGAAAGGATAATAACAAATATAAGCAACTATCGAATGGTATATGTTCCATATCACTAGTATACTATTCACAAAGCTTTTCATTCATATTCTACTTCTTTTTGCCTGACAACTCAGTCAGAAACGCTAATTTTGTAAAAAAAAAAATTAACAACAAACTGTCTGCACCATAACTTGAAGAGTAGTCCATAGGTAACTCAAACATAAAATCCAATTTTAACTTAGCATTGGAATTTTTTTTTTTTATAAAAAAAATAAAAAGGTGACTTTTTTGTTTTTTTTTTTGCTTATATTATGAAAAGTATTGAATGCATCGCATTACTTTCAATGGACTTATAAAATAATGTTTTATAGACAATTTTCACCGAGAAAAGTCGGAATAATGGTCTAAAATGTTTTTTACTGTCATATCTTCGGTAATTTTCAATATTAGCGAAGATTTTTCGGAAAAGTTAATGCTTAAAAGCTATATAAACCTGATAGGTTTGATTTTAATTTACCAGACGGATTCTATAAGTAGAGATTATATCATGAAAACTAATGAATGCATCGCATTACTTTCAATGGACTTATAAAACGATGTTTTATAGACCCCTATAGGAGAGTTTTCACCCAGAAAAGTCGGAGTAATAGGTCTAAAATGATTTTTTACTGTGATATCTTCGATAACTTACAATATTAACGAAGATTTTTCAGAAAAGTTTTTGCTTAAATGCAATATAAACCTGATAGGTCCGATTTTAATTTACCAAACGAATTTTAAAAGTTGAGATTCTGAACTATAATTCTACTATCTTAGATTCTTTTATAAATTTATTGAAATGAGCTAAAAATGCTTCCAAACATAGTATGATACGCATAAATTCACATGCGAAGCCGAGCGAAGTAGAGGTAGTGGAAGATTTAAAACAGTACCAAGTTAAATTGAAATCACGATTTTGAAGAATGTCGGACGATTTTAAAATAATTAAATTAGGCCGTAGTCACTACACCTTTCACAATATGGTATTTAATTTCAATGTTTAACGACCTAAATTTATTACGTACAAGCCAATCAATTATATCACTAAACTGTTTAATTACGTCCACTTTGCTTATTTTTGTTTTTACTCGTAAGAACACTGAAACTTTCAAAAACAAAACATTACAAAATAAGCCTAACAAAAACACAAAACCAGAAAATCGGCAAAATATTAATTACATTTCAACACAAACGTAAAAAAGACCCACCCACTTCGATAACAACATGTAACTGTTAATTAAATAATTGAAGGTACCCCTCGCCCTGGCAGTTTTCACAAGAAAATGGTAGACTTGCAAATTCTGGCCATTGTTTCTGATGTTGCTGGATATTGGTAAAAAAAAACTGCCTTCCGTCGACACCTAAAACTCTTCTATGCTTATGAATGCTTTCGGTATGTCACACTGCAATTTAAAATGATATATAAAGGATTTATGGTTTAAGTAACAAAATCACGAGAACATGTAGCTTCTCTTACATACATAATTCCCGTTTTAAGATTTAATTACAAAAGAAGAGGAGAAAAGTTTTTTTTTAAATAAGATTTATTATGTAATTTTTAATCTCTTTTTGGGTTAATTTCTTCAAAAATGAATTGGGACGCTTAATCTCCCTTGCCTCTTCTGAGGAGCCGCCACTGCTATAAACAAAACAAATAATATCCGTATATCAAAATGTTCTGAGTACATGTACCGTCTAAAATATTAAACCTTAAATTGGATATATTAAATGGCAACCGGCAACGATAGTGTTGCCGTTCTCAAAATATAAACTGCTACTCTCGTAATATCTGCAACTCGATATTTTATTTTTTTTTATTTCAGTAGTAGGCCAGTGGTCAAAAAAGGGGGTTACCTGGAAAGTTTTCCGGGAGTTTTGGAAATTGGAAGTTTTATAGATTTCGATGTGCTCTTTCCGAATTTCGACTTTGCCACCTCGTACCTCCGCCGCTCGTGCCGCCATATTGGAAAAATGGCGCCTAATAACAGTTTTTTTACAATATCTCCTTTCCGGCGCATTTTACGATAAAAACATTTATATACAAAATTAAACTGGAGAAAATTTCCCACAATTTATGTATTATCAATTTTTTTTGTAAAATCAGTAGTTTTGGCGTACGAGTGCCGCAAAGTATTATTCAACTACACCACCACGTTTTTTTCATATATTTCTCCAAACTATTTTACTGTTGTCGCAGGTATTAAAAAAAAAAAAGTATAAGGGTCCCTCTCTCGACGAGTATTTAGTTTAGTCTGAGTCATCAGTATACGTCTATCGTCTTACAGTGTTGTTTGTGTTTATAGAGCCATGGCTTCTGATAAAGTAAATTGTTTTATTTGTAATAATCCATTATTAGAAAGTGAAACAATTGAATTGAAGGAAAAAGAATTGGAGACTTTTGGTAAGTCAAGTGTTAAAAGAAAAGACAATAAAGTTGAACTTTTGGCGGGACTAAAATCGGTAGTGGTTCATGATGTATGTCGAAAACGATATAATAATGAAAAGTTAATCCCTGCATCATTGCGTAGAGGAAGCGATGTCACGACACCTCAAACACTACTGCGATCCTCGCACCCAACATTCTCATTCAAAGGCCATTGTTTTTTATGTGCTGATGAGATAACAGCAGAGTTTATAGCAAAACAAAAATAAACGCGGTTGTGCAAGCGTAATGTTGTGTATAGTGTGCGGAAAATTATCAATGAAAAATAGTATTTCAGAACTTGCTAGAGCTCGTAATGATGACTGGGGTCGAGCAATTGTTGAGCGTCTTGAACATGTAAATGATTTGGTCGCAGCCGATGCACAGTACCACAATTCCTGCATGAAAAAATTGTATCAAGCACCACCAGCTGAAGATATAAAAAAAGGTCCGTTCGCAAATGAGATCGATACTGCGATGCAGTTCATTTATTCTTATCTTGAGCAGAATTCCGATGAGTGTCAGTTTTCTTTGGACGAATTGATAGCCAAAATTGAAGGTGATTACCGTCCACACATAAAAACAGTGAAAACACAACTCCTCAAAAAATACGGTGATGATATTTTAATTGCCGTCACTGAAAATAAGGCTCCGGTGGTTTGTTTCCGAAATACAGGGTTTAAGCTATTAACGGAAGCCTGGTACAATCAAAAAAGTGATGACAATGCAGAAGAACGTCGGCGTATTGTAAAAACAGCAGTAGAAATTGTTATAAAGGATATTCGCTCTACGGTCTATGAGACAAAACAGTATCCTCCATCAGATAATTTTTTTCAAGACTCTGAGTCAAATATACCTGAAACTTTACGCGTTTTCCTAGATGAAGTAATTTTAAAAAACACATGAAAAATGGAAGAAAAAAGCATTGCTCTCGCCCATTCTATAATTGCAGCAGCCAGGCCGAAATCTTTTATATCATCATTACAGATCGGACTAGCTGCATTTTTATTTCATAAGTATGGATCTCGGCGATTAATAGATATTAATAGTATTATCATCTCTTGGATTTTGCTCTTCATATACCGAAGCATTGTTGTTCGAAGTTTCATCTATTATGCGCGCACCGTTGAATATCGATGATAACGCATTTTCTCAATTTGTTTTTGACAACGCTGATTTCAATACGCAGATATTAGATGGTAATAACACTTTCCATGCCATGGGCGGTATCCATTGTGTAACACCTACAACTGCTATCGCTCCTAATCAAATTATTCCACGATTAAAGCAAATGCCATCTGCAACAGTCGTTGGTAGTTTAGGTACCATTGCATTAAAAACATTTGTGAAAAAAAAAACAATACAAGCTTAAAAACAATAAAGATTCAAAACCTCGGTAGCATTCGTGCGGCTTCGGAAGTAGTTATGCCCTCCGTTTTAGATTTATTGTGGCTATATCCATCGCAGATGATGTGGATGAAATTTCGGTCTGCGACGTCTCGATCGGTGCCCAAGACGAACTCGCAACGCCTGGTCCATCAGAAACAACAAAGCGAAGGAGATTACGCTAAATTTCAAAAGTGTGCATCACATGTGGATTAGGCCTACAGGGGACACCATGATAAAAAAAAAACGCGCCGCTTACTCTACCTCAAGGTGGTGTGGAAATGAGTTTTTCCAAAACGCAAATTGAAATGTACTTTGCGGCGTTCGTACGCAAAAAACTATTGGTTTTACAAAAAAAAAATGTAAATATATAAATTGTAGGAAATTTTCTCTAGTTTAATTTTGTATATTAATATTTTTGTCGTAAAATGCGTCGGAAAGGAGATATTGTAAAAAAACTGTTATTAGGCTCCAGTTTTCCAATATGGCAGCGCGAGCGGCGGAGATACGAGGTGGCAAAGTCGAAATTCAAAAAAAGCACATCAAATTCTATAAAACTACCAATTTTCAAAATTCCCGGAAAACTTTCCAGGTAAAACTACCAGATGACTGGACTATAGTGTCTAGAAAATTAATAAGCTTACTTTTTGTAAATTTTTCTTAACCCCTAATTGTTAGACAGAAAACATTCTTACATTTTGCACTAAAATTGCTACATTTTATTATTTATTGCACGCCTAACTTGATCAGGCAGCATGCAGTAAAACTTGCTAATCTTTTTAATTAAAATTTTCTTTTTCTGAATTAATTGACTTAAGAAACACGCAGATATGCAAATATCACGTCATTACCATGAAACAAAAAATACATAACTTAATTATGTATAACAACCAATTTTTTGTTAAAAAAAATTATAAGAGAAATAAAAAAAACATTAATTATTTTTACACAAATTTAAAATGAAGCTTTGTCGAACCTTTAATAATGAATTATAATTAATTTGTAAATTTGTTTGATGAAATTTACGTGAATTGGATTTTGTTTAGACTTAGATTGTTTTACTTGGAAGTTTAACTAAAGAAAATTAAACCATATTTAAATTGTTGAATGAAATATGTTAATTATCTTTTACTTCTGTATAAAAAAGCTAAACTCGAGTATAATATAAAACCCCAGTAACCATACTGAATAATAAGTCATTATTCAGAATAAATAACTGGCATAAATTATTAACTTTTTGTTTAAAAGGAAGAATCCCAGAGCTTCATATTTCCCAAAGTATTTTTAATATATAGAATAAATAAGCTAAGTATAAATCACTTTTAGAGTTTTATTCACGAGCCATATATATTTTTCATCTAATAAAACAACTTAGTAAAATGATTTCAAAAATAATAATTCAATCAAGGTACAGAAAATGCTTTTTGTGATGTTAGGACCAACTCTGCGAAATAAAGGGGAATAAAAGAATATTCCCACTTATATTTGTCGAAGCATTTTAAATACATAGGCTGATCCATGAGTGTCAAAAGTTGTCAGAACATAGTTTATTGAGCCTAAAAACTAAGATAACAATTTTGGACAAAGATTTTTGGTAGAAGGTTGTAGATATTTCAAAGACCTTTATTTTGAACCATTCATTATTTATAGCAACAATGCTTAAAAACCTTCAAAATTATTCTGTTATTGCATACCAAATAATTGTTTTTGTTAAAAAGTCCTTGAAATTTTGCATTTTTTTGATCATCATATATTCTGAAATATATTAATTTTCCTTACCCGAGACCCTTATAATATTAAATATGCTCTTTGTTAACAAAGTCTTTTAGTCCAACAAAAGTGTCTTCTATTCTTCGAGGCTTCTATTTTTACTTGATAATAACAATAACTAAAAAATATAATAAACAACTCTTTTTTTACTTTAAAAAATTGGGTACTTTCTATTAACAAATAGAGCTCCAGCGGTCGGTCATACGAATTATGGTGTGTTTGAGGCTGATTTCTTTACAAAAATTTACAAAATTAAAAACAATTCCCTACGGCAGATGGGAGTTGAATTATTCAAAGACAATGACAGCAACTTTATTTATAATAATTAAGACACAAATACAACTATATTGATTGTGGAAGACTTTCAATGGAAGTATTTTTCTTTTGAAAACAAATTTCAATTTTTTAGTTTTTTGCAGTAATTATTTCATATAATTTAATATATGACTTAAATAAAAAGTGTTTGCATCTTCTGCAATTATTTTTGACCACTTTGGATACTCGTGGCTTAGCTCCTAGGTTCACATTTCCCGGATATTTCATTTATCATTTTTAAAATTTTCCATTCCTGTATTAATTTCTACGTTTTTACTTATTGATTGGCATATAAAGGTTTTGATAGATTTTTTGGGAAAGTAATAAAAACTTTCTACCACTATTTAAATAATAGATAATTTAACAGCCTCACTTCAGATAATTAATGGTATTCCCTACTTACGCCGTAAATAAAACTCAAGCGGATAATGAGTTTTTACTTACTGGGGTAGGCTGCCGACAAAATATCAAACTATTGTTGTATGAATGACCACGTATAGGAGAACATCTTACCTATAGATTCCGTCAGGGAATAACCTAAAGATCCAAAAATAGATAAGCACGCAAAATAAGGATGTCTGGGAAGAGACATCGGCGGACCCATTGACGAGATCACTGCCGGTGCCAGGACGAAACACACCTTAATAAAAATTTTCAAAAAAGTTCAAAAAGCTTGTACTTATGTTGTAACATAGCCGGCATATTTGCAACATGGTGCCCAAGCAGGAACGACGTAACGTAAGGATGTCAAGTCGTGGGCTTTGATTAAGCCTGAACCCGAAAAGAAAGACCACTAAAAAGCATAGTAGTTCATGCAAAGTTCTTCAGGCACTTAGCTTTCTACAAAAGCATTGCCTTGATGGGGTGGTGTTGTATGAACGGCTGCCTATACGAGAACATCTTACCTATAGATCTCGTCGGGAAATGACTTTAAATATAAGATCAAAAAATAGATAAGAACGCCAAATAACAGTGTCTGGGGAAGGCATCGACGGACCTACTGATGAATCCACCGCTGGTATAAGGACGAAAGACGCCTTAACAAAAATTTTATTGGTTCAAAAGCTTATACTTATGTCGTAACATCTTCGGCATATTTGCAGCACTATTTCATAATTTTATTTTTAATATTATTTATTTGTACTATTGTAATAGCTTCATTTTATGCCCAACGCAGATAAAGAATAAACTAAAGGAAGTTTTAGAATCTATTTATATCTGACTTTTATTGTTAGTGAATTTATCTTTATTTACAGAGAAGGACAAAAGTTTTATATTTCAAGTGCACTTCTGTTTTAAGTGTGCAGTTAAAAGTTCTAAATAAGCAAAGTTTGTAGAGTTATTTGAATCCTTATGCAAGTTTTTATAAAGAATTTGTGACATTAAATTAAAAGTGAGCACTAACAAATCAAATTTATATCAATAATTAAAAAAAAATAAAATCAACTTTAAAAAATTGTACCTTAAAGTAAATTAACAATAATTTTATATTATTACAAATTTATCAATCACATATTGACTTCTTACTTACCACTTGCGTAAAGTTGATGTATTATTTGTCAATTAACTCTAGTTATATATGTATATATATATATATATATATATATATATATATATATATATATATATATATATATATATATGTTATGTCGGATATTCTCACGGGTGTGATGTGTAATCGAAGGTTTTCGGGCATCCCGTGTATGTGCTGAGTCCCTTTCAGGACTGTAAGGCAGCTGACGTTTCGGTGAAATCTCATTCACCATTTTCAAAGCTCACTGTATGGCGTCTACGAGTGAACTGACGCCTGCGACTCCGGTGTTGTCGGTACCGTGTGCGCGTCTGACGTGTTCGTTTTCCGAATGGTTCCGGACCATCAGGTGGCGTGACCTACTGCGCGTCATCGGCCCTGTTGCTAGTGTTTGTGGTGGCGTTGCCGAGTTGTAATCTCTTTCGTTACTAAGTGGTACTGGTTGATGTTTTGTAAGCAGATTAGGCACACGTTGGCTATCATCTCTGCTATTTAAGTTGTTGGGCCTCTTTGCAATTTCAATAGCCTCCCTTATAACTCTCGTAGACAGGTTTTCACATCTCGATAGCATTTTTGTTCCCGAGAAATTTATCTTATGTCCTGTGTTGGGCCAGAGCAGAAGAAGTTGTTTTTTGCTTGACAGCGTTTATATGTTCGTCTCTTCTGGCGCTTATTTTACGTAAAGTAAAAGATCTCTTGCCAATACCTAAAAAAAGAATCCCTCTAGAAAACCAGGGAGTGTACGAAATTCCATGCGGAGAGTGCAGCTCATCTTACGTAGGCCAAACCAACCGTGTGTATATATATATATATATATATATATATATATATATATATATATATATATATATATATATATATATATATATATATATATATATATATGTAGATAAGTTTTTGTCCGTGTAATTTAAATAAAATAGAATAAAATATTGGCGAAGCGGACGTGAAAATTTGTCAATCTACATGATTCTCGTATTAAAAAGTGCGGAGCACTCCAAAGTATGGAATAACTCCGGGTCCGACAGATGGCGACAGCGCTGTTTCGTCCTAATATGGGACTCGTCAGGCCACCGCAGTCGGTACAAACCATCGTCTCGCCTTTGCATCGTATAAGCCATACTTATAATCAAAATACGGCAAATAAGACGACAAAGGCGACATCTCGATGGTCCACTTGATAATACAAGAACCATACAGATTAACAAAGTTTGTAAGAGAACCGTCATATGGTGGCGCGACGGTGAATTAAAACAGAAATATGTAAAATCGAGTACACGAAACGCGCTGCCCAAAAGATAGGGGTCGCACTTTTTCGGTACTGGCAAGCAAGCATACCGCTATTTAAGCAGCCAAAGCCACGTGCCGCACCAAACGATCCCACCATGAGAGCATCGTTTAGCGTGTTTCAAAGCCAAACAAGTAAATAAATATGTAGATAAGTTTTTGTCCGTGTAATTTAAATAAAATAGAATAAAATATTGGCGAAGCGGACGTGAAAATTTGTCAATCTACATGA
This sequence comes from Diaprepes abbreviatus, assembly GCA_034092305.1. Classification (NCBI taxonomy): domain Eukaryota; kingdom Metazoa; phylum Arthropoda; class Insecta; order Coleoptera; family Curculionidae; genus Diaprepes; species Diaprepes abbreviatus. Next base: position 11,790,309 of record JASJET010000018.1, read on the forward strand.
TTCTCGTATTAAAAAGTGCGGAGCACTCCAAAGTATGAAATAACTCCGGATCCGACAGATGGCGACAGCGCTGTTTCGTCCTAATATGGGACTCGTCAGGCCACCGCAGTCGGTACAAACCATCAATCTCAAATAGCGGTATGCTTGCTTGCCAGTACCGAAAAAATGCGACCCCTATCTTTTGGGCAGCGCGTTTCGTGTACTCGATTTTACATATTTCTGTTTTAATTCACCGTCGCGCCACCATATGACGGTTCTCTTACAAACTTTGTTAATCTGTATGGTTCTTGAATTATCAAGTGGACCATCGAGATGTCGCCTTTGTCGTCTTATTTGCCGTATTTTGATTATAAGTATGGCTTATACGATGCAAAGGCGAGATGATGGTTTGTACCGACTGCGGTGGCCTGATGAGTCCCATATTAGGACGAAACAGCGCTGTCGCCATCTGTCGGACCCGGAGTTATTCCATACTTTGGAGTGCTCCGCACTTTTTAATACGAGAATCATGTAGATTGACAAATTTTCACGTCCGCTTCGCCAATATTTTATTCTATTTTATTTAAATTACACGGACAAAAACTTATCTACATATTTATTTACTTGTTTGGCTTTGAAACACGCTAAACGATGCTCTCATGGTGGGATCGTTTGGTGCGGCACGTGGCTTTGGCTGCTTAAATAGCGGTATGCTTGCTTGCCAGTACCGAAAAAATGCGACCCCTATCTTTTGGGCAGCGCGTTTCGTGTACTCGATTTTACATATTTCTGTTTTAATTCACCGTCGCGCCACCATATGACGGTTCTCTTACAAACTTTGTTAATCTGTATGGTTCTTGTATTATCAAGTGGACCATCGAGATGTCGCCTTTGTCGTCTTATTTGCCGTATTTTGATTATAAGTATGGCTTATACGATGCAAAGGCGAGATGATGGTTTGTACCGACTGCGGTGGCCTGACGAGTCCCATATTAGGACGAAACAGCGCTGTCGCCATCTGTCGGACCCGGAGTTATTCCATACTTTGGAGTGCTCCGCACTTTTTAATACGAGAATCATGTAGATTGACAAATTTTCACGTCCGCTTCGCCAATATTTTATATATATATATATATATATATATATATATATATATATATATATATATATATATATATATATATATATATATATATATATATATATAATAGAAATACTACATAATTTGGAAATTAGTAAATAGTTTAAAAGATAGAAACCAAATATTTTAAAAACACTTAGTTCTCGACGTTACAATGCTTATTAATTTTGTAATATTGCCATATTTCTGCTGTGCAACTGGAATAACTTTATAACATTATTTTTTGATCATTTCCATTAAGCGGTCAGATTTTAAATATTTATTATATTATCTGTTTATTTTTAGAACTAGTATCCACTTTCCTTTTATATAAATCGCAATAAAATGTAGCTCATGTTTATAAGAGCTACAGCAGCGAAAGACTTTTTGAAATCCACGGAATAGTTACGAAGATTACTTCAAATAAACAAGCAAATAAACTTCTGCTGATTATATTAGCATAGAAGGTAGTAGTAGCGTCACCACCTATGTAAAAATAATTTTGTAATATTTCCATATTACGGCTGTGCAACTGGAATAACTTTATTTTTTGATCATTTCCATTAAGCAGTCAAATTTTAAATATTTATTATATTATTTGTTTATTTTTAGCATTAATTTGCATTTTCCTTTTATATACATCGTAATAAAATGTAGGTCATGTTTAAAAGAGCTACAGCAGCGAAAGACTTTTTGAAATCCGCGGAATAGTTGCGAAGATTACTTCAAATAAACAAGCAAATAAACTTCTTTATTATATTAGGATAGAAGGTAGTAGTAGCGTCACCACCTATGTAAGAATACAAATATTTTTAGTACTATTATTAGCTCGGTCTTAGTGCTTTTTTTAATTCATTCCGAAGTAATTACCTTCCTTACCGTCGTAAATCTGCTCTAATTTGCGAGGTTTTATTTTTCTAACTAAAATTTTGGCCGGTAATTTAGCACAATTACGTAAAGAAGAAAGAAAAAATCTTTGAATAGCAAGTTTAACTCGTTCTTTTTCTTCTAGGAAAACGAAAAATTGCTTTAATTAGCTTTAAAGGTTATCTAAAGCGAGAAAAATAAGCGAGACAAACATCGAGTTATTTCACGGTTTGTTTTCGTATCTTTAAAAGCATTTATTTTAATGAAATTATTTTGGTGTCATTATTTTTAATTAGATATTTGTAACGGTTTTAATTTGATATTAAGGATTTTACCTAATTATATTTGAAGGTCTATGTACTCGCTGGGTAAACAAAGTTGTGTATTTCATTAAGAAGATCTTTGCTGATTAGATTTATTATCCTATAAAAAAAAATTTTGATGTGATTATTTCAGAAGCGTTTTTATTTCATAAAAGAGAATTTAGTCGAACAAAATATAAACATTTTAACACGTACCTGAGCATCATTTTATCTACAAACATGGCTCAAATCATCTAAAATGTGTTAAAGAGTAATAATATTTGTTATAAAAATTTAGTTACTAGTTACCAATAAGTTTTTCACGGTTTGTTTTCATATCTTTAAAAGCATTTATTTTAATGAAATTATTTTAGTGTCATTATTTTTAATTAGATATTTTTTTTAATTTGATACTAAGGATTTTACCTAATTAAACTTAAAGGTGTATGTACTCGCTGGGTAAACAAACTTGTGTATTTCATTAAAAAGATCTTTGCTGATTAGATTTATTATCCTATAAAAAACATTTTTAATGTGATTATTTCAGAAGCCTTTTTATTTCATAAAAGAGAATTTAGTCGAACAAAATATAAACATTTTAACACGTACCTGAGCATCGTTTTATCTACAAACATGGCTCAAATCATCTAAAACGTGTTAAAGAGTAACAACATTTGTTATAAAAATTTAGTTACTAGTTAGAAATAAGTTTTTAATAAACTAAAAAAAAACTGAGTAATCTGTCTTATAGGTATTATTGTGACTTAACTTTGTGTCCCTTTCCTCTTGATCTAACAGTACAATAAATCTGGCAATATCGGTAACTGAAAACTGTCAATATGCTATGAACCAAATATCAACAGGTTTTTACATCATTCTGATCTGTTCGCTCATTTTTTAAGACGTTGCATAGCTTTTCGTGAATGATTAGTCGTAGTATTTTCAAAAATGGACAAACCCTGCCAAGAAAATAAATCTCGTCAAGCTAAAGAAATCTGAATTAATATGAAAACATCCAAGCAGCTGCAGAAACTGTTCTTGATCGACCGAGATAAGAAAAAATCTAGACCATAAATGACACACAATATTGAACTCGATATCTGAGAATCGACTTGTGAAAGGAAAGTAAGAGAAACTGAATAGGAATTAACTCAGGAATAATGTGACGAAGCTGAAATTATTCAACAGCTTCATGACTCTTTTAACTTGTAAAGAAAAGTTAAAGAAATAATTGGAGAAAATAGAAAAACTGCGTTGCCGTCAATAAGAAATATACATGGAAGGAAAATAAGCGAGACAAACATTGAGTTACTTCACGACACGAATTCTTTATCTCCTTCATGGTTTGTTTTCGTATCGTTAAAAGCATTTATTTTAATGAAATTATTTTAGTGTCATTATTTTTAATTAGAAGTTTGTTACAATTTTACCTAATTAAACTTAAAAGTCTATATACTCGCTGGATAAACAAATTTGGGTATTTCATTAAGCATATATTTGATGATTAGATTCATTTATCCTACAAAAATATTTTTAATGTGATTATTTCAGAAGCCTTTTCATTTTATAATAATTACGTAGACCGATAAAATTAGACCAACTTTCTAAACCAGAAGTCGGACTATACTTTTCCGCAGATTTTTAATACGCTAAATCCAAATCTGGAACCCAAATTGCTTCAGCACGCCAGATAATTTTTTGCCGATATCAGAAGATTTCCGAATCTTTTAGAAGAATTTTCATATTTCATGGTGAAATAAAAACAAGAAAAAGGAATAATCTGGCAATTTCTAGACCTTCTGTCATAGGCGCTCCGTGTTAAAAATGAGGAAATAGAATTTTCTAAAAAGTTCCAGACTTTCCTTCATAAATGTCTCCTGAGGAAATATACAAAGGTAAAATTAATTAAATAAATTATGAAGTCATAGAAAATAAACCTAAAACCCTACAAACTAATACTATAACTTCCCATGACTTCTGAAGCTTTGTTGAACGCCCTTTGGTTCTTTTCGGATTCTACAGCTACACTTTTCACCAACCTTGAATCCACCAGTAATAACTTTGATATCATAGCGGGTCTCTATTCTGTCACTTTCTATTTGTAGTCGTCGCTGTACCTTCTCGAGAATGGCCTGTGGGACATTCTTCTTCCACAGTCCCTTTCACGGTCGCGGTCTCTCTCGATGTACCTTCTCGCGGTTGACCTGCAGAACGTTCTTCTTCCGTAGCCCCTTTCGCGATCAAGATCCCTCTCTTCCTGTCCTCCACGGTCGATGCGAGTACTCCTTCGATTTCTTTCGTAGCGGTTCTTTCTGCTATAGTCACCACCAGCAGTAATTACCGGGCTTTTTGTTCTTGGTCTGGCATAAGTTACCATAATGTGATAACCGCATACTTCAACTCCATCGCAAGCCTTGATGGCAACTGCCGCATCTTTTTTATCTTTTTAAACAGCAACTCTAAAACGAGGGGTACTATTATTTAACCAGACTTCTTTAAGTTCACTGTAAGGAGCAAGGACTTTCTTCAAGTCGCCCCTTCGAACTTTTACCAGCAATATGAAGCCGATATCTATCAGGATCACTGACAGGAGCAGTACTGTTAGTACAGCGGCTTTGTACCTGCCCCTCTTAGTCACACTTCCAACAACAAATTCTACTTCTAGCATAAAACGTTGTGTTTTTGTTGTCATGTGTTTTTCATTTGTTTAAAAATTCTTGAAACTTCCTCATGAAGATTTCCTCTTGGGAAAGATTGGCCCTTCTTACGATTCGCTCTTGTTTTCTTGAGGTCTGTTTGGCTGGAAAGAACCTCGAAAATTTTTTTTTGAGTCAGGCTATTCTAAGAGTTTCTGGGTCGCCTCAACCTTCGATAAAACTATTTACTATGAAGTCTTGTTTTATTTCTTCCAGATATGTTGGGTAAGTCAAATTTATTAGTCCCATTATATCCGCCTCAAATTCTTAAGACTTTCGTTGTATTTTTGTCCTCGTCTTTGGAGCTGGGACTTATGGAGGCGGCTTCAAATTAACAGATATAGATAAGCCAAGGTACTTTGCCGCCGAAGATAGTGACTTCATCACACTAGTTGCAGGAACACCATTTGCCTTTATTATACCTGTACTGGGTACCTTCTCGATTTGCAAATGTAATTGTTGAATCTGTTTCTGGATTCCTGTCACCTCATGTTGTACTTCGCCATGTACGTCTTCTCTAATTTTGCTAATCTTCTGTTGCACTTCTTGTTCTATATACTTCATATCTTCTCTTCTCTAGGTTTGTTTTTAGTTTTTGTTCCATATCATTTTGCCGTGTCTTTAATTCTCGTTTCATATCGTTTTTGATTCTCGTCATATCTTCTTTCAATTCTTGTTTTCATACCTTTTGGCTTTCCTTCATACCTCGTATCATCATCAGTATCTGATTGAAACTCGTTTGAAGTTGCTCTTCTATTTTTGTTTTCTCATTCCTAGTTTCCATCGGCATACAATTACAATTCACTTTTTTTTTCTTTAATCTCTTTTGGATCTGATTCCACTTCCAACACCAATTTGTTCCGGACGGCTGGTCTTACACACTTTATTATTTTATGACCTTTTATTTTCAAAAATCTGATCACTTATCATACAATTCAAGTTACGTCAACGACTTCTCAAAACTAAGTGTCCACAAAAGCCGATCTGGACTCTTTATATAACCTTATTGCCGATACCAAAGGCTCCCCGAATCCTTTAGATGGGTTTTCATACTACATAATGTAATAAAAACAAGGAAATAATCTGGCAATTCTAGACCTTCTGTCATATGCGTTTTATGTTAAAAATGGAGATATAGAATTTTCTAAAAAGTTCCAGACCTTCTTCATAGATGTGTTGTGAGGAAATTAAATAAATTATGAACTCGTAGAAAATAAACCTAAAACCCTACAAACTAATACTATGAAATGTATACTGCTGAGAAAGTTGCGTTAACATTTTGTACAGACCGTTTAGAGACAGCCTGTACAATGTGTATTAAAGAAACTTCACTTTTATATGACAAGTAAAATCCATCCAATTATTTGGAACATCTCGAAAAATATTAATCCATCTGAAAAAGATAAATGTTCTAGACCCGCAACTTCGTCATAGAATAACAAACAGAGAAGTTTCAAGTACGTGATAGTAATTTTAATGCCGTAACACCAAGTCTAGGGACACTATTTTATAAAAGTTAATATATTCATATTATATTTTGAAAAGAAGTCACACTAGATTGAAAATGTAAATTGCTGTTGTTGACTATAAAAAAATATAAGGAATATATCTAAGATAACATCTAAAGCTTATAAATTTTTTTATTATGGATAAAATGTTAAGACCCATTATTTTCAATAAATGTCTTATGGCTGTGGACCCAAACATCCTAAACATATTAACTTGATGGATGATATAAGTCACTTGAATGTTATATTCTTGAAAGAAAATAAAACTTTACGCTTTAAATAAATTTATGAGGTCAAAGGGTTCCACATCTCAAAACATTCAATGTTTAAATTATCTTCTACAAATAATGAAAATATAGTTGAAACTAACAAAAAAGCGTCATTAAATTATATGAGAACTAATAAATAAAAAAAAAGTTCAGAAAAGACACAAGATGTTTTTCAAATTAAGCAAACCAGCAAAAGAGAATCAAATAAATTAATAATTAACTGAGTATTTAAACCTTAGGAAAACCAGTAAACTTTCGGTTGTATCTGTTTTAGTCCTTTTGCCGAAATTACAGTTTCGGCATCTAAAATAATTTATTCCCTAGATACACTACAAACTGGTGCAGATAAATACAGGATGTTTAGATAATACATCGAGATAATTAGAGAGGTGGTTTTACACGATAAAACAATGGTAGTAGCCATAAAACGGAAAGTGGAAAACTCAATAGTTCTCGTGTTACAACCTGGTCAGTTGAATTTTTTTCTTATTCTTGACATCTGGCGGTTAGTTTTTAATTTATCAAATTGATATTTGGCCTTACAACTACACTAAATGACTTCTATCATCATGTTATTAAAATGTTTCTCTACCACCGATGTCACTTTACCTGAAGTTCAAATATTATTTTTACCATATCTTTTCTAGAAAAAAGAATATATTATTTAAAAAAAAAATAATTTTATAAAAAAATTGAACCGACTTCTAAAAGTGCGTTAAAAAGTGAAAAATAACTATAAATTTTTATATGAAATTGAAATTTTTGAAATCGGCGCCCAACTAATACCTGACAGAATGTGATTCACATAAACAGATTAAAAATACTTTATTTGTAATTGCTTTCTTACCATAATTTGTATATATTAGTAGTTATTTATTTCATTTAGAAATAATTTGGCGTCGACTTAGTCATTTTTCACTTTTTAGCGCACTTTGAGAAGTCGCACTAACGAGCATTTGACCTCAAAAACCGGACAAAAAGGAGAAATGCAAACTATACAAGTAATCATCGAAACTATTTTTTTTGTATACCTGAGTAACCGTACTGTCATAAAATTATGATAAAATGGCCCCTCCCCGCCGCTACGCTCCGCACAGTTAATTGCAATCTAAGCTTCGTTAAATATGCACGCATTCGTTCTTGATAGATTTTTTTTTAGACTTGTGTTTGGTGTTTGGTATTTTGTTGAGTAAAAATTTAAAAAAAAATTTTATGATGGAATCTGAAAAACAAGGTATGTATTTAATTTTAATATATATTATTTAACAATATAATGACTGTTTGTATTTTTATGGACCTAAAACAATATGAAAGAAAATTTTCTATTTTTTTGTTTTTCTTTTTAACTAATTAGTGTTTTTGGAAATGTTCCGAGCTAGGTCGGGCTACAATTCTTTTTTTATAATAAACTATAGATATTAGCCGTTTCATAATAGTCAAAACATTTTCCACGTTTCCACCTCTTAAAAAAACCTCTTTGAGTTCTACTGTTTTTTTTGCAATAATTTTGCTTATTTTTTACTTACATATTTTTTTTTCTTATAGGTACCGATTTGACATCAAATGTTATTGAGGTATATCAGAAAACGCTATACATGCTTTTTAAAAAAAGCACACCAGAACGCTTGAAGATAAGCTATCATTTATGGAACATAAGCTCCGCAAAATGAAGAAATGTCGCCAAAACGAGTACCATACCTTAAATCACGAATTAAAACATTTTAATAGTGATTTGAAGAAGAGATGGATATCACCTAACTATATTGAAAAAAGATTTTTGAAAAAAAAATGAGAAAGGGCTTAATACATCAATACCAATACATAACTGGGCCATGAATTCTACGGGACGCCCAAGGAAGCATTTTCAAGAATAACATGATCATAATAAACGACGAAATACAAAAGAACTCCGCGAACAGGTACCTGTTGAGGAGCTTACCTATGCAGCCAGCGTAAGTCAAAGAATATCTGGAAATGCCGCGACCTCTAAACTTATAATAGATGCAACTTCAACACCAACAAGAGCCAAACGTTACTGGAAAAACAATAAATACTGCTCAGAAACCGAAAGTAAAAAAATTACACACCTGAGCAAGCTTTGCAAATCTTTGTTGAAGATGACTTTACAAGGAGGCAGTGGGAGTTGTTACACGATTCCAATAAGGGCATATTTCCTTGTTATACTCTAATTAAAGAAGCAAAGAAACTCTGCTATCCAAAATCAGTGTCAATCCGAGTTACGGATACGCGTGCTGAAGTTGTGCTTCAGGATCTACTTGATCACACAGTAAAGAGACTTTGTCTTTATCTTGAGGATGTTCTTCAAAGCTGCGATGCAGAAAAATTAGAGAACCTAGAACTTATACCAAAATGGGGCTGTGATGGTTCTCATCAAATTCCTTATCAACAAAAGTTTTCAGATAGTTCGAATGATGACTCGAACATATTCCAAAGCTCATTGGTGGCATTAAGACTGCAAGTCACATATTGGGGATAGCATAAAAATGTTATGGCAAAATCCCACACCATCATCCACTCCATTTTACCGGCCAATCCGCATTCGATTTCTCCAAGAAGCTGTGGATATTATGAAGGAAGAAATAAAGTATGTCGAAGACCAAGCAAATCATCTGCTGAAGACCAAAATAGAAAAGTCAAATGGAATTATCATCGTGCGTCATGTTTTGCTCCCAACCATGGTAGATGCCAAGGTGTACGATGCGGCAACTGGTACTTCATCTACAATGAAATGTTATATATATGGGAAAACCTCCAAAAATTTCAATGACTTTGAAAATAAAAAATTGGAGGATCCTCAGTTATTAAGATTCGGTTTATCCATTCTTCATGGAAGAATGCGCTTGTTTGAAACAATTTTACATCTTTGTTTGAAGGTTGTAGACAATGTTGAAGATTGATTAAAATGTGATTGTCGGACTTGCATTGTCTTTATTTTTATTTAATTTTAGGATGTTTTGATTAGGTTGTATCTCTAATCCTTATCAAGTTTATCTATTTAACCCAACTTTGATCGCAAGCGGTTTTTGTCAAAATGTGTTCAAATTTTTTATTTGACAAGCATTAATAAAGTCGGTAGAAAACTTTAGAATGTCAAACTTTGTAAAAGATAGACTTTTTATGAGAAAACGTACAATTACCCTAAGTCAACATATAAAACGATGCCCATTACGTTTTTTTAATATTACTTTCCTCCCCCTCCCCACCCTAAGTCAACGCTTCTTCACCCGATTGGTAAAATAATGCCAGATATGAAATCGGAGCACCTAGAAACATATAAAACGATACTCATTACGTTTTTTAATATTACTCCCCTCCCCACCCCATCCTAAGTCAGCGCCCCTTTACCCAATTGGCAAAATAATGCCAGATATGAAATCGGAGCACCTAAAAACATATATAATGATACCCATTACGCTTTTTTGATATTACTCCTCTCCCCCTCCCCACCCTAATTCAGCCCCCCTTGACCCGATTAGTAAAATAATGCCAGAAATCAACTAAGCGCCCTCAAAAATCCCCGGATATTGATTTTGACACATCTAGAGTCTAAAACAACGACGTTATTAATTTTGTCCGGTTTTTGAGACCAAATGCTCGTTAGTGAGTCGTTTTTATATAAAAATATTACTTTAACCAGAGTTGTAAATTACCCTAAAATGAACCACAAAAAGTTCCTTGATTCTTAGAGTTCTCCAAATACTAGTGAAATTGTGTAAAACAAATATTTAGTCTGTCATAGTAAATCCACTATCTTAAATTTCAAATTTATTTTGGATTTGTAATATAGGCCCCCGAAACCTTCCAATATCGATATTTAAAGGATTTGAGACGAAAATTTCTTAGCCCGATATATTTTATACTGCATATTGAGTTTGTATATGCCCCGTGAACCCCGCAATATCAAATTTAGACAAAATCGGAAAAGCAAAATTTTCAGTCCCTCATATTTTATCTTATCAACCTAACAGTTGTAAAAAATTAACTTCATATTCGTAATACACGACCCCGAAAACTCCCTAACACCAAATCTAAAAAAAGGCGAATAAGCTAGAATTTTCAGGATCAGCCATATTAAATTTCAAAAAAGTAATTTTTACTTCTTAGTCTAATCTAAATCTAAACCCTTCGAAGCCCCCTAATACCAATTTTGAATGAAAACCGGACTATTGCATCTGACATATTCGATTTTCTGAAAATAATTTTACATTTTCTATTTACATCCACAAAAACGATTCAATCCCACCTTTGCACAAAATCGAAAAATGTAAAATTTTCAGGACGCCATATTAAATTCGTCAGAGTAAGTTTTTCGAAAAATATTTTAAATTCGAAATTAACACTAATAAGAATCCCCCAATACTGATTTCAGACAAAATTAAGAAATGTAGAATCTTTAATTCGCCATCTTGGATCCGCGATATTTAATTTTTTTTAAATAATTTCAGATTCGTAATGTGCGATCCCAAAAACTCCCCCATACCAATTTTGAAAAAATCGGACAGAATTAATTTTTTATCCGCCATACTGGATGGTCATGGAATCTCTGCTGTCAGCTGGCTGTGGTAGTTAACATCTTCATGGAAGCTTTGGAATAAAACGGCTTGTCTTCTGCTTCTCTAAAACTTAAATTTTGGTGTGGATATGTAGATGATACATTCGCAGTTCAGCCGCATGGCGCAGATAATCTCCATATTTTCGTGGATCATCCAAGATCGATATCTCAATGCAACGTCACACCATCATCCTACTCAAAACCAATCTGTCATAAACTCTTTGGTACATAGGGCCCTTTCAATATGTGACGAACAATCACTGAAATCAGAAACAGAGAAACTGACTAATGCTCTGAGAGGCAACGGATATTGTGTTGAGGATATAAGACGTTTCATTAATAAATATAAAAACCCAGCTCCTCAACAAAATGTCATAAATGGACCTCCTATGGACAGTGTTGTCTTACGTTATATACACGGAACCACCGACATTCTAACAATTTTCAACACATGTAAGAAAAGTGGACAATGTTTGAACTCACCAAAGGAAGCAATACCATTTCAAACAGACGGCGTTTACAAGATACCTTGCTTTTGTGGTAAACTGTATGTAGGTGAAACAGAACGGTCTATATTCACTAGGCTTAAGAAACGTGAGAGATGTACAAAAAAGGAACAAATTGCAAAGTCTATAGTAGCTAACTAACCTGAACACCAACATTGCTCAGGTCACACTTTTAATAAAACTAAGGTGTTAACATCAGTGTCTGGTTTCTTTAAACATAAAATCAGAGAATCAATCAAAATTTATGAATATCCAAAGAATATTACTAGAGATATAGGTTAAAGTCTTCATTACATGTGGAAATCGATTGTAACACTGGATCATGGTTCACTGAGCACCAGTCGAGTATAAATACCGAGCTGTTGCTCCTCGATAGTCATTTCTCATGTAGTAAAGATCCCTGAAGATGCCATATGTAATAGTAGGCGAAACGTTGGAAAATAAGTCCAATTTGGCATGGCCTAAACTAAAGAACCATGATTTTCAACTTGAGCAAAGCCGTGAAAGTTTTCGTTCTCTATTAGCTTGTAATCTTGTTTATCACATTTGGAAGAAAATATAGAGGATTACATTAATATATTAGAAATTATTCTTATCAATTTATTGGATGATGATCCATTGGTGAATGACAATATTTATGTTCAATGTAAATCGTAATTTCCCTGATAGATAGTTGGGTACGACCTAATACCACTGGAACAACTTCTTGAACTATTTCACAATGCGTTTAGAAAATTGAGAAATGTTCATATATCAACACCGAAAACTCCTTCGAACCTTTTATGCTATTTTGCGCTTATTATAAATTTATCTAATAGACTACACGAAAATCAAACAACTGACTATCAATTACAGAGCGAAATAATTCAGAAACTCGAATGTTAGACGGTGCATTAATAAAGGTATTAGAAACATAATTATATTTTAAATACACACACACATACACACACACACAAACCACAATAGGTTCAATTTTAATTAGAGGTACACACAAAATACCCAAAAACTATGTATATTTAGAAAGGATAAACTTTAAAGAAATATAATTTATAACAATTTATAGTACAGCGGAACAAATGGGTCTATACAACGGAAGAACAAGTCCGATAAAATGAATTTCAACAAAATAGCCAATTTGTGTGTCCATTTGCTAAGAATTTCTCTACAAAGCCAAATGTTGATTTGCTTTTTATCTCTGTGCAGAGCAGCAAAAACATTTTAGGTTTATCTTGGCCCTTTATTTTCAAAGAACCCAAAATTATTCCATGTTTTGTTAGGTCCCTAAATTTTCTTTTAAATGGGAAAAACCGCATTTAATGGTCCAACTTCTAAATTAGAAATATACGAGCACGTTGCGTGAGGTTTTAATAATAAATTTTCAATGATTTTAGAGAATTTTTGTTTGTTTTATTGATAGTATACTATAAATTTGGTAACTTATACAATCCGTAAAAAAATGAATCCATTGTATTTCGAATAATTTGCGGTAAGAGGTAATCGACTATTGGAGATTACAAAGAGGGCAAATACGACACTAGCCATGGCAGTTGGCAATCGTGGGTATTAATTAACTAAGAGCAGGTGAAGACGTCAAAAGACTTTTTTTTATTTTAGAACCTCATATGTTGATTATAAACACTAAAATTTAAATCATGAAGTGTCGATAGTGAGAAAACTCACAATTTGAGCTATGACGTAATTAGCTTTGATAATTAGTTACTAAAAAAATCGAAACAATCGTTAAAATTTGTGGACTTATATACAATAACTACCGCAAAAATAACTCTTTCGTAGTATTCAAATAGTGATCAGGGTTGTTTTTTTATCGAGATACGTTAATTTCTTTATGAAGTGATTCTTTTATTAACTTATTGTGGGAAAACAAGCCTTTTTTTAAAGCTAAACCAAACTAAAATTATATAAATTTTACCTCATTATACAAATTATGCTATATCTCAACTATTGCTTGCGTGGCATTAGTAACTTTTGAGTGTTTCGCATAAAAACCAATTTATCTTGAAAACCGCCCATTTTATCTAAATAACTTAAGAATACCTTTTTTTGAAGAGGAATGACCAAAGTATTTAAAAAATCAGTTTTCTGCTCGGTAAAATGACACCTGTCAAAAATTAGTGCTCTGATGATTTAAAACATCTACTGTAGTATGATTTAATGAGTCTATGGCCTCTATAACTTTTAAGAAATAGACGGATTTTGTATTTCAGTGTATATTTTTTAAATTATTACTATCGGCCAAGCGCTTTCGGTCTAACTTAGACCATCCTCAGGGCTCAGACCCTAGAAACAAAAGAATATGGTCAGCAAATAAGCTTACTCAGTACTCACCAACCACACTCCCTCGTCAAATTGTATTTCAAATCAATAATTCATTGACAATGAGCAAAAAGAAAAAAAAAAGGAAGAAAGGGCAGGAAGAAAGGGCAGTAAAAGTTTAATAATCTACAGCGTTACTGTTATCGGCCATTCTGTGATATATTTCGAACATTTAGGTTCAGTTGCGTGAAATAATTTCCATTTTTGTAAAAAAGCGATAAAATACACGAACATAGGCGTAGTTGAAATTTGTTGAAATGTGTTGACTATTAATATATTTAGAATGAAGTGTCTGAAATTGAAAAAGATGATCAAAATTATTATAAGATTGCACCCCACGCAATCACAGCTCCCAGACATTTAAATTGTTTAATTAAATCATTAAAAAAGTTTGAAAATGGGGTTGCGGTTATTTACGTTGTTCATTCTTACATTGAGGCAATGGTCGGGGTTTTTTTTTTATCTCCCTGCATATTTCAAGATCCTCTCTGTAATCCAAGGTTTTAAAGTTATTACCCCAGGAGTGATATAAGATTTTACTATTATGAGTTGGAGAGAAACTGTGTTTGGTAAAACTAATATGGCGACCAAACACAGAGGCCTGAGGTTTGCTAATATGTTCTCTAATTCGGACTGCTAATGGTCTAATAGTTTTTCCTATATACAGTGACGGGCAGTCTGGGCAAGAAAATTGATAGACCCCACTTTTTTGTATATGAGATACCAATTGTTTGTTATTGACCAGACGGCAACTTAGTTGATTTACACTCTTAAATGAAATCTTCACGTTTTGAGTGTGGTTTGTTAGAGTCCGTGTGTGACCTAAGTACAAGAGTGAGAAAAATTTCCCTTGCTGACTTTCATTGTCTCTCTTGGAATTCTTTCTTGTTTTTAATTTTCTCTATATTTTCAAACTTTTTCCTTAAATCATTAAACAATTTAATGTCTGGAAACTGTGATTGTGTGGGGTGCAATCTTATAATAATTTTGATCATCTTTTTCAGTTTCAGATACTTCATTCCATATATATATATATATATATTAATAGTTAACACATTTCAACTACGCCTATGTTCGTGTATTTTATTGTTTTTTACAAAAAAGGAAATTATTTCGCGCAACTGAACCCAAATGTTCGAAATATATCACAGAGTGACCGATAATAGTAACGCTGTAGATTAACAAACTTTTACTGCCCTTTCTTTCTACCCTTTTTTCTTTTTTTTTCTCTTGTTGCTCATTGTCAATGAATTATTGATTTGAAATACAATTAACACGAAATTAAAAAATAAAACTCATACAGAAAATCTCTACTTAGACTAACACATACTTGTATATATTTTTAATTTTTGGACAATTTTTTTTGCTATATTATGACTATGTGTGGCACAACCTCACTCTTTTGAGTTGTTATTGCAAAGGTTTATTGTTTTAATAATGTTAATGTATACAGTGTTTTGAATGTTTTAGTTTTAATTTTAATTTGGGACACATTTTTTAATTGTATATGACTTGTTCTGTGTGGAGGCTACACTGGCGTTGTTGGAGACTGTTCTCAAACTGGCAGGGTTAAGGTGTGCCCTTTGACGAGTGAGTGTGATTGGTGAGTACTGAGTAAGTTTATTTGCTGACCATATTCTCTTGTTTCTAGGGTCTGAGCCCTGAGGATGGTCTAAGTTAGACCGAAAGCGCTTGGCCGATAATAATAATTTAAAAAATATACACTGAAATACAAAATCCGTCTATTTCTTGATTTCTTTGGTGTACAACCTATTAATAACTTATTTTATAACTTTTTACAATTTAATTAAATTATATAGGTCGGTTCAGAAGTTAGAGTCGATAAGAGAAATGGCTGGGCACCTCTTTAGGGCTCTGTATCTCCATTAAGGGGCAACTTAGAAATTTTTTTCTATGATAAAATAGGGTTATTTTGACCTTCCCTGCATGCTTCCGAGAAATTAAACCAAAGAAGTTGGAGGAGGTAAGAGGAAGAGGAACACCGTAAAATAAATTCGGTCTGGCATGTAATGATGTACTCCCCTTAAAGGAGCTACATTGTACTTGCGCAGTAGGTCAGGAGACAGGACTGGACTTGAGCAACCTTTTATTATGTTATTATATTGGAAAAATTACAATTTAGAGTTTTTAATAAAATGATTAGTAAAATAAATATTGACATAAAATAGATTTGAACATAATTCTTTGGGTAAAAATTTGCATTATGGGAAACGACTTGCTTTTGAAAAACTTTCGGTACTTCCCCCTATTTCAGGGTCGTAGAACATGAGTTTGGTCTCCGTTTTCCATAATGTTTCCGCAGTTTTTCGAAAACAGTGAAAAATACTTTTCACTTTAAGTTCAATTTTTTATATTAAATCGTTACAATTTTGTTACAACTACAAATTCCACACTGATAGAAGTCTCTGTAGTATATAAAAATTCATAAATTTGCACCTTTTTATCGGAAATATCAAGAAAATTATCAAAAAAAACTAATTAAAACAAAATGGCCATTAAATATTAGTGTGACTCGTTCCAAAAACTCCAAAAATTAGCGCTGCTGCCAGATTGCCAATACGATTTTTGTAAAATTCACATATATTCTTTTCTTTCACAGAGTGTAATTTCTGATTAAAAATTTTGGGTGTTTAAGATTAAGTTTACGCTTTTTTATACATTACAAAAATTAAACTATATTTTTAACTGTAATGGATAAATTTCATAGTTTATATTACGAAAGTATAGGTCTAGGTCAATTTTGGTTAGTTCAGATCAGTTTCAATTTTACAAATTAACTAAAATCAAGCTAAACCTGAACTAAAGAAAAATTTTGTGTTTATTAGATTAATTTTTACCTGAGACCGTATAAAACATTGCAAATATTGAATTATATTGTTGACTGAGATGGTCAAATTTTATAGTTTATACCACGAAAGTATTTTATATCTAGCAACGTGTCAAACAAATAAAAGTCGTTTTTACGAGTCTGATGCTCGATGGACTATCCGGGACGTGTTTTTGGTTTTTCGTTGAAAATATAAGTTTTTTAAAATTTATTCACCAGAATTTGTGTAAAAATAGCTGAAATATATTACATATATGAAATTTTAACTAGTACCATTGAAAATAAATATGTAAGTTTGTTTTTTCCTTCAGAATTAAAATTGCTTGGTGAAGTGACGCTTGGCGTTTTTGAGTTTTCCGAAAAAGTGAAAAAAAAATAGTGAAAAATTAAAACCAAAATCGTGTTCGGGGTCAGTATAGAATTTTTTTCAAAAAAAAAGTCATTTTCCTACATTTATAATAATGTAGATAATTACCAAAATATAAAAAACGTCTGCACAAATGCCTTGATAACATACACAAATATAAATTCCGCAATTTAACTAATGTCACTGCACGGCACAACAAAAAAAATCAAGAGAATTTTAAGCGTCATGACTATAGCAACTGACCACATTAAATACAAAGAATATGCCGAAACATCACACTTTTGCAAAATCCTGCTCTGTTTTCTGGTTCTCATATTGCCCCATACAACAAATTTACTATGAAATTTTTTTCTGCGGTTGCTTCACATAGCCACTTGATGTCAATTTATGACATTTATTTTCTGCATGTTGGGTTAATTTTTTAGGCATTTAGCCTATTTTTGTAGTTTTCCATATCCCCTCTAACTTCATTGCCTTAAAGAAACATGAAAGTGAACAAGGAGAACATATCATAAAAGATGGACCATTCTAGCGATTTTCTAATCGAACATGTCAAATATCAGAAATTACAAATATAATTTTACATGTCAATTTTCTTATTAATTTAACACGCTCATTTCAAAGATGAAAAAGTAAGAAAATTGCACCGACCGTCAAAGCGTCGATATGAACACAGAATCTGCATGTTTAAACAAGAAAACTCTTATCCTAATAGGAATAGGACAGGCCTGGAGCTACAGGGAAGAAATGGTAAAATTTCACTACTGATATTTATTAATCAGTTATTGTTTTTATGTAAATTTGTTGTAAAAATAAATTATAGAACACTTTTAAACATTGAGTAAAGAATTTAATCTTACAGCTTTAAAATTTACTTTTATTTAATAACACTATTTAGTTAATAAATGTAAAATATCTACATATTATTTTTTAAGATATTTTATCGAATTTTTGCAGTTAGTTCACGAGCCATCACTATTCTGCCGAACAGCTCTTCAAAAGCAGTGATCAAAAAGATATAGACTGTATGAACTAACTAATTAATCGAAGCATTCGAGAGCATTTTTGGTGTACATAAGAAGTCGAACGATAGTTCACTGAGTACGTTTTCTTGTTTTCCAATCTTAGAGAAAACAAAATTTTTCTAGTGGGGATAAAGTGAAACATTTCACTTACTTGTAGGATTATCGGCACTCGATCTTCTCTCGCTCACAGGAGGCTCTTGAAATGTCAAAGTTAAGCTACCTCTAGAGCTTCTTACGTCAGCTGCTAAGTTAGCTCTAGCAGCAATACTACCTCGGGGACTCCTATTAGGATCGCAACCATTTTCGAAACCTATACTACCTCGTGGACTACGTTGTTCTGGTCCGTATTCCCCTAGAAGAGCAAAAATATACTAATTAATCTCCCGGCATATAAATAATAAAGTTATATTAAATTGAAAATTATGTTTTGGAAAGATGGCCTGTTTATATGTGTCTCTTATCAACAAACTCTCGTTTGTAATGTCTCTATGCGGGTATGTTTATTCGTTAGCGTATTTAGCAATGATTCTTTCAGAGTTAACTTTTATTGTTAATATTTGCTTGATGATTATTTTGAAACAAATGCCATTTTTTTGCACAATATACGGCAGAAGCAAGATGCTCAATAATTGTCACTATTTAACAGGAAAAAATAGTTTTTTTTTAGTTTCCTAGGTATTTTCTATCATCAAAATCTAAAGTTAATAACTACCTGAAATGCTTCCTCTAGGACTAGTCCGATGTGACATAACGTCTGGAGCTATACTTCCCCGGGGACTTCTATTTGTTTCTGGTGTTATACTATGTCTAGGACTTCGATTAACTGAAAAATAAATTATTATTAGAAACATTGTATGTACAATAAAATGCGTTTTTAACCAAAATAGTTATCTATGTAGCAACTTCCATCATATTTTGCCTAGAAATTAAACAATAAATGGCAAGATATTGGATGCCCAGGAAATATTTTCAACTCTTCCCTGTTGGAAGCCACTTAACTTCGGTCTTCTGGTTCCTATAAATTAAAAATTTGGTTTAAATAAATATTCGAACTATTTACCAAGAAGATATTTTTAAATAAACAGAAGGAATCAAAATATTTACCCGGCCACACATATCTTAAAGGAAATAACCGATATATTTTTGACCTATTATGCAATTCACAATTCTACATGGTAGTTCATATTAACAACAACGTCCAAAAAGGGCTTTTTGTCGACTTACTATTTATTTTATTTTTTGTTCACTACAGATAAGAATTTTATATTCAAAACCACCCCTTTACCTTAAAAAAAATTTCCCCCAATTCACTAACATTAAACTAACTTTAAAACTTCTTGACAGTAGAGGATTTAAATTGACAAGTATAATAATATATTAGGCAAGTTTTGAACCCTTGCAATACAAGGTAAAAAAATTATTTTCTTTATTACTAAACCGGCAAAAATGGAATTTTTTTTTATTTCAGGAAGATAAATATTCCTGTTACTGTTTTCAAGGCTTTATATATAGTGTTTTTATCCTTACAATTTAAGCGTCTATCTGTTGAGATGTGTAACATAAATTATAATAACCTTATAAGCAAAAGAAAACTGGCCATCTAGAAGATCTAACTTCCATGACAAATAGATTGGGTCTAAGTATCAAACGGTCTTAATGGATTCGCCTGTATAATTTTAACGCCTCTATGAACTAAATTAAAATGGTTTGATAGAGACACTTATCCCTGGGTTTATTAGGAAAGGCATTAGAAAAATTTCCTCTCTTAAAGAGAAACAAAATATCTTTTATCTTTTTGCTGAGCTTAACAATGTAACTGTTAAAGCACTGTCAAGTAGGGGCTGTCCACAGGGAGGAGTTCTGTCGCCCTTGCTGTGGAGCCTTGTAGTTGACAGCCTGTTGAGTGAACTGAATGATGCCGGTTTGTATACACAGGCCTATGCTGATGACCTGGTCATTTTGTGCCCTGGTCGTCATGTCTGGAACCTGGAGGGACCAATGATGCGGCCCTCCGGATCAAGGAAGGATGGTGGGTGCCGCAGGGAGGGGCTCGGAATAAATCCGGACAAGACCGAGTTAGTACTCTTTACAAAAAAAAAAGGAAAATAGGGAGACTTCCCACAATTACATGAATTGGAAGGACTCTTCAACTTAAGGGGACAGTTAAATACCTGGGAGTAATTCTGGACTCACGACTGAGCTGGAATGATCATATTGAGGCTCGAACCAAGAAAGCCATATGTGCTTTCTGGGCTTGTAAACGAGCCTTTAAGCGTACATGGAGACTGACACCTAAAGTGCTATTTTGGTGTACACTATGGTGATCCGCCCCATGATAACGTAGGCTGCTATTGTATGGTGGCGTAATACAACAAATTCTTCAACTTGACAAAGTTCAGAGAATGACTTGTGTGGGAATATTAAGTGCGGTGAGGACTGCTCCCACCAGGGCTCTGGAAGTCCTGGTGAACCTGCCTCCTCTTCAGTTATACATAGGGAGCGAGGCCCTGAGGACGTTTATCGTCTCAGTTGCCTGGGGCATCTTAGAATTGAAACAGGCGGTGACTCAGGTGTCTGGGAAAGCAGCGTGGTGGAGAGGTGTCCATCATTCCCCATGCGGACAGACTACATGACGCCGTTTTTAAAACCCAACCTCTCCCTGGAGATACTTATGCCAAGTAGAGAGGATTGGGAGGGAGAACAAAATCTTCCGAAAAATGGATCCTGGTGGTATACTGATGGATCTCGACAAGATGAAAGAGCTGGAGCCGGAGTATTCGGCAAGACCACAGGAGTGAGAGAGTACTACGCTCTCGGACAATGTGCGACAATTTTCACAGCGGAAATTTATGCTATTCTGCAGTGTGTCCATCTCTGTGAGAGGGACATAGACAAGAATAGAGTAATAAGTATATGCTCAGACAGTAAGGCTGCGATATTGGCACTGAAGTCAAGTGTCGTGACTTCGCGACTGGTGTCTGAGTGCAAGGATGTACTAAATGGTATAATAAGGAAAGGCTGCACAGTCAGACTCGTATGGGTCTCGGGTCCCTCGGGCATACGCGGGAATGAGGAAGCAGACCGTCTGGCAAAGTTGAATTCGGCGACTGAACCGTATGGACCCCAAACAAAATTACCTGTTCCAATTGCTATTGGCAAAAGGGAATTGAAATCGTTGCTGGAAAGAAAATTTATTGAATCATGGAGGGGAGCTCCTAGAATGAGGTGTGCTAAGGAACATATAACGGGGCCTAGCGCACAGCGTACTAAGGAGCTTCTCTCGTTGGGAAGGAAAGGGCTACGAATTGTGGTGGGATTGTTGACAGGACATTGTCACCTCCGGGGCCATCTTCATAGAATCGGTCTCGAGGGCGACCCGACATGCAGATAGTGTTTGGAGGAGGATGAAACTGTTGACCATGTTCTCAGAGGGTACCCAGCACTCAACGGACTGAGACAGAGATATTTCGGAGATATAGTTTTGTTACCGGAAGCAGTTAGGCAAGTTCAACTAACGAGGCTGCTTGGATTCGCAAAGGCGATTGGCCTCGAATAACCTGCATATAGGTTGGGATGTAAAGGGCCCAATGGAGACCTAGGCATCGATGATCTAGTATCGTCACCCCTTTTTCATTCATTCATTCATTCATTCATTCATTCATAGATTGGGTTTAAGTATTAAACGATCTTAGTGAATTCGCCTGTATAATTTTAACGCCTCTATGAACTAAATTAAACTGCTTTGATAGAGACACTTATTTCTGAGTTTATTAGGAAAGGCATTAGAAAATTTTCCTCTCTTAAAGAGAAACAAAATATATTTTAATTTTAAGGTTTTATGCCACCCGTCACTGAATAATTTTATTTCATTAGAAAAATATGATTACTACTGGCCTTCAAAGAAGGCATCAATATTCTTTGACTGGTTATCGTGATTCAGATCAAAGAAGTTATATTTGGTGAGGAATTATTGAATATTAGCTGTTTTGTGAACCGCGCGTTGTCGTTATGGAGGACGATATTCTTGTGACACAAACAGGAAGTTTTTGATTAATGGCGGAACGTAGTTTTGTTAATGTATTACATGCTAGGACGAACAAACAAACATAAATTTAAGATCTGTATCTTATTT
Organism: Diaprepes abbreviatus; assembly: GCA_034092305.1. Classification (NCBI taxonomy): domain Eukaryota; kingdom Metazoa; phylum Arthropoda; class Insecta; order Coleoptera; family Curculionidae; genus Diaprepes; species Diaprepes abbreviatus. Next base: position 11,812,835 of record JASJET010000018.1, read on the forward strand.
ATTTATGTAAAAGTAAATAAATTAGATATTTTTTATGCATGAAAAATAAATCAAAACAGCATAGAATAAATTTAAGTAGATAATTTGTAAAAACGTTAAATGAGTTACTGTGGGATTTGTATTTCATATCTTGAAACTCTGTCTTATGTTACCCCGTAAAGGGCAATTAAAACATAATATTTAATATAAAGGAAAGAAAATTTAGTTTTTTTGTGAATGTTTTTTGTAACAAAATATTATACTTTAAAAGTTTGATAAGAAGATATTCGCAAATAACTGCCCCGAGGGCATTTATGTGATAAATTAACTTCAACCAATATTTCCGATGTCCAAAGAATGTAAAAAAAAGCCCAGAAAGGAACATTTTCTGAAATATGAGAAGGGCCGTACGCCAAGTGTTAATTGGATAAAGCGGAGTATGTAGAGAATGATTTATCGATTCAAACTTTGTGATGATATCTTAAAAAGGTAGCCAACAAGTCAAACCAAGATACATAAATATCGATAAAGAGAGTTACTAACATCGTTTGGTGTTCAATAATGAATAAGAAAAAGAATTAGAAATATATTATGATAAAACTAAGGAAACTCGAGTATTACCTTACTTAAAGAATATACCTTTAAGTTGAGAAAAGACTAAGTTATCAGGAATTGACTGGCTACAAAGCTTTTAGAAAAGACACAAGAAAATATTATCCTAAGGGTTTTTATTTTATTATATTTTTTGAAAATCTGACAAAAGCATATTCTCATTTCCAAATATCGCCGATGATTCCCGTGTTTATAACCTAGAAGAAACCAATACGATAACCGTACAAAAACTAAAAAAAGTTTTGTCGTCAGTAGGAATGAAGCATATAAGTCAATGCACAAGTGCGAATGTAGGATATCGATAATAATGTCTTGCATAATAAGTGCTACTGGAAATGGTTTGCTTCTTGTCCTGATGTTCCGCAGAAAATCATTTGAAAATCACTAATTAAATGACGTTCCACCAGGTGCATTGGGTATCGCGTTATATTTAGGCTGGGTGAAAGGGGAACTCTCTCCATCCGTAATAAGGCATTTCGTACGACATAGTGGACGTTCTTGCAAAAATCCGACCATTTCGTTACTCGATGATTACAAGGGTTTTCTCAGTATAGGAACACTTAATTTAGCTAATGAGAACGGAGTCATCATGGTCACTCTTCCGTCTTGTTGCAGACATATGCTTAGATGTGTCAGTGTTTATCTTATTCAAGCCCCTTTATAATGTTGCTATGAATTAATGGTTTCTACATCATCCTGGGATGGCTTTATCAATTTACAATTTTGCCAAATGTGTAGGTGTGTTGCATTTGAGCGCTCAGTAACTCAAACAAATATAAGATCTAGGTTTAAAAATAGGAATTTATATATCTAACGGAACCGTATTTACTAGTGATGATTTTCTGAGCAGTTCTGTCATGGTAGAGAAATAAGAAATATAAACGTTTTATCCGCATTTATTGACAAGAATGCTTCAGCGTTATTTAAAGTTGTTGGAAAGTATGTATAGTACACAATCACACTTAAGGAGTTCAACGTAGGTATTTGTGAGACCTAAATATTTAAGAAGAATGCTAAAATAGCAAAAAAGGAATGTAAAAATAACTAGCATAACAGAGCGGCGTTCTAACAGATACTCCCGAGAAAAAGAATTTAGAAGTAAAATATATCGAAAAGAAAGAAAAAGAAAATCATCAAAGTAAAGTTACAAAAAATATATGTATTTTTTTTTATTATTATTGGCTTTTGCTGATCAGCCATGCAGCCAGTCACGAAGTGTTATTTTATTCAAAAACATATTGATATTAACAGTAAAGAAACAAATTCTTCACTAGGTTTTGAGATATCAAAAAAATTATTTAACATAGGTGTTTAACAGGGACACACACTTCACGCCGCTGGGGTCTATCAGGGCGTCTTTTGATTAGACAAACAAGAAAGACCACGATAAAAGGATGTACACTGAAGGATAGAATTAGGAATGTGAGATGATAGTTTTAAATTTATTTTATGTAGGTAAAGCATAATTGCATTATATACTTCTATTTTTTTCAATTTCACACGTAAGTAGGAAAAGATTGGGCCGCTCCCCTTTGTGAATCCAATCCGGTAACATAATTATATCTCCAAAATATATCTGCCTCAGTCCATTGAGTGTTGGGCACTCTCTGATGATATGCTCAACAGTTTCATCCTTCTCCAGATACCATCTGCATGGTCATTTACGACATCAGTCTTATGAATATGGCGCCTCAGGTGAAAATTCAACAGTCCTGTCACAATACGCAGCGCTTTCTTTCGTAAGGAGAGAAGCTCCTTAGTAAGCCGTGCGCTAGGTCCAGTTTATGTGTTTCTTGGTACACCTCATTCCAGTAACAATTTTAATGCCCCTTTAACAACAGTAATTGAAACAGATAGAATTGATTGTGGTCCATATACTTCAATCGCTCCATTTTTGCTAAGCCGTCCGTCCGCCTCCTCATTCCCGTGAATACCCGAGTGACCTGGACGACTATTCAGTACATCCTTGCACTCAGACATCATTCGCGAAGTAACGATACTAGACTTCAGTGCCAATATTGCAGCTCTAATGTCTGAGCTTATGTTTCTTATCTGACTCCTGTTTATGTCCTTCTCACAAAGCTAGAAAAGTCGTTTTTAGTGCTAAAGAAACTAAATGATTTTGAATTACATAAACTAGCATCAAAGGTGGACTTAGCTAAAAAAGTTCTTCTTAGTGCTAAAGAAACTAAGTGATTTTAAATCATATGATCTATCTCGCTTGACCCTAGCACCAAAAATGGACTTAGCTGGAAAATCCCTTCTTAATGCTAAAGAAAGTAAGTGATTTAAAGTCACAGGATCTGTCTCGCTTGACTCTAGCACCGAAGATGAACTTAGCTAGAAAAGTGCTAAAGTGCTAAAGACACTAAGTAATTTTGCATTACATGAACTATCTCGCTTGAATCTAGCACCAAGATTGACTTGGCTAGAAAAGTCCTTGTTCCTATTTATGTCCTTCTCACAAAGATAGCCACACTGTAGAATAACATAAATTTCTATTGTAAAGATCGTCGTACGTTGTTCGATGAAGTAGAATTATTTAACTCCCGTGCTCCCGCCGAACATTTCGGCTCCAGCTCTTTCATCTTATCGAGATCTAGTTGTAAACCACCAGGATCCATTTTTCCGAAGATTCTGCTCTCCTTCTAATTTTCTCTGCTTGGGAAAAGTGTTTCAAGGGAGCGGTTGTATTTCAAAAGCGACACCTTATAATCTATAATGGCGGCAGAAAGCAACAACAAGGCTAAATGGAAAACTCACAGAAGAAAGTAAAATTCTACGAGGCGTCAGACAGGGCTGCATACTATCTCCACTAGTTTTTAATATATATATATATATATATATATATATATATATATATATATATATATATATACAGATAAAATCTTTAAACGGGCTACTTAAGGACAACGAATGGGAGTACAAATCAATGGAGAATATATAAATACAATACGATATACTGACGACACTGTTATCTTAAGCGACAAACTAAAAGACCTGCAACATCTATTAAACTGTGTTAACACTGAGGGTCAAGAAATGGGGCTCAACATAAATATCAAAAAGACAAAATTTATGGTCTTTAGTAGACAACTTCATCTTAACGCTTCAATACAAATAGAAGGAAAAAGTATAGACAGGGTGACTCATTTTAAATATCTTGGATGTTATATCACCGAAAATCTAAACCCAGATAAAGAGATAAGGTGTAGAATAGAGACTGCTAGAGCAACTTTTCAAAAAATGAAACCACTTTTCTGCAATGATAACCTCAACCTAAAACTACGACAGAGAATGATAAGATCATACGTTTGGCAGTGTTACTATATGGGGCAGAGATCTGGACAATTAAGGCTGTCACGATTAATCGATTGGAGGCTCTCGAAATGTGGTAAACCGGCGAATGCTGAGAATACCTTGAACAGTTAGGCAGACCAACGAAATGGTACTCAATAGGGACGATAGAACTCGTCTACTGTTAAACACTGTGAAGTGTAGAAAAATCTCATATCTTGGACATATATTCAGAGGGGAGCGATATAGAATTCTTCAATTAATCATGATGGGTAAAGTAGAGGGACGTAGAGGGGTAGGAAGGAGACAGGCTTCCTGGTTGAGGAATATTCGTGAATGGACAGGTATACGTAGCGCGGGGGAACTGTTCCAGCTAGCGCAGGACCGTGAAAGACTTGCCAATATAATTGCCAACGTCAGGGGGTCCTGATATGGCACTTGAAGAAGAAGATAATATGTTTGCATGGAGAGTGATGGACTTCTCTCCACCATGCTTTCCCAGACACTTGAGCAACCTCCCGTTTCAGTTCCGAGATGTCCTAGGCAACTGATATGATAAACCGCCTTCAGAGCCTCGTTCCCTACGCGTAAGTGGAGACAAAGTAATTTCATTAGGTCCTCCAGAACCCTAGAGGAGACAGTTCTCATCGCACTCATAAATCCGACACAAGCCATTCTTTGAATTTTGTCAGGTTAAAAACGGTGTTTTTTCGCTTTGTTATTCTAGGCCACCATAAGATAGCGGCTCATGAGAAGAGTCATCATAGTGTATATTCAAAATAGCACTTTTGATGTCAGCCTTCAAATGCACCACAAGACCCGTTTAAAGGTTCAAAAAGCATATATGGTCTTCTTGCTTCAAGCCTCAATACGATCACTCCAACTCAGTGATAAGTCTAGAATTACTTCCAAGTATTTAACGATTCCCTTATGTGACATTATTGAACGTCCATAGAGGTTGTTTTCACTACCCCTCGTATTTCTGATATTAGAATCAAAGCAGGAAATGTGAGCTTATAAAATTTACCGCTCCAAACAAAGATAATCCAACCCCCAGGTTGATCATATAAAAAATGACGTCTACTGTAATTTATTAACCATTTTTTTGTTTTCATTTCATAGTTTTTAATATATAAACAGAAAGGATACGCTGGAAGCGCTTTGGCAAAATCAAAATGAACTGAAAGGAAACTTCATTGCCTGCATCAGGCGCTGTTCCGAGAACGAACAGACGTTAAAGGGTGATTGACGTGCTTCAGGAGCTAGATTCTATAAAAATATTTTTCTTTCATTTTCACCGGAATAGATGTAGGTGTAATAATAAATTAAACTGGAGGAAAAAGTTAATACTCTGTGAATATATTTTTTTGCGTTCGTCATCGAATTTCACAGCACGACACCAACAATTTAAATAATTGTGGCTTTCTTGACCATTTTATGAAACCACAAAGTTTACGACATGATTATTTTATTACATTGAGTGTTATTTTAATGTTTATGCTACAAAACTTAATGACGGCAGTTAAGTGTTCTGGAAATAAAATTTTTATATCCGTATAATGATGCATGAAAAGAGAAATCAGATACGGAAGGTCCACGAGAAAAAAATGATAACAATATATGAAATTTCTCTTCCTATAAAAGGTTTTTGTCCGCTGTAATATTTTTATCATTATCTTGAGTATACTAAGGATCGTGGAAAAAAATTGATAGCCACAGGAACACTCGCTGTTCGTTGCAAAATAAAGTTCAATAATGAAAAAGTTTTTTTATTTGCATGTAAAATCTAACATTAATTCATTCTTTTTTTGTGTTTTGTGAATTGTTTTTAAACAAATGTTAAGTTTTGTGAAAGTTAGATTACGCAGAAACATAGTTATCCTAAAAATGTACACGAATGAATGGGGACGAAGCTCCATCATAGTGCTACACTGGTATTTTAAAAGGGCGCTAGACCTCGCAGAGAGGTGTAAGATAAATGGAAACGTAGCAGAGCAAAGCTGAAGGCTAGTGGCAGCACCAGCGAGCAAAGTATCAAGCTAACTCCCAACCTCAAGTAGACCTGGGATCAATAAAACGCCTAATAGAATATTAATGATGGACTTTAATTAAAATCAAGGTTTTAATGATCTTCAATCAATCAATTACAACTAAAATTATACACAGTAATACATTACAATCTAAAAGTGGACAACTGTAATGTCGTACAGTGAGGACAGGTGTTATTCTCACAGATAAGGTGGAATGCAGCTTTCCGCCCGATAGTAAAATCCGATACGGGGAAATGGCCCGGCAGGGAGGACCGTGATGTTTTTGGGGTATAGACTGATTCCTTCATTGACACGTGAAAACTGCCCGAAATCCCTGTCTCTAGGTTTATTCCGATAAAAAAAGCCTTAACTGCCAACCTGGCAAAAGATACGGTGCACCAAAACTCCACAAAATTACCAGGATAATTTTCGATTTTCCATCTCAGAATCCCAAAAATTTGGCAAATTAAAATTGAGATGGAAGTCTGCAGCTGCTTGGGCCGAATCAAACCAGGAAAAAGTGAAAAATCAAAGCAAAATGACCTCCATTTATAACCATGGCTCTGATTCCACACTAATCCACTTCTGTTGGGCGCGATCAATTGCCGCGTGTGAAAGAAATGACAGTTCAAAAAGAATGAGCCTGGGCAACAACAATCTGCTGAAATGCATTTGTTAGTTAAGTCAATTCGTTAATCATTAGCATTTTTGACTCAAAACAAAAATAAATCTAATAAGTATCTCAATAGTTATTTTTAAATTCAAGAAATATATATTAATACATTAATAGAAATTTCCTGATTTTCTGCAACCCAATATACACACAATTTCGTTCAAATGTAAAAGGGAAAAAAACAAAATCTATCTGAAATAAAAAAGGTAGCAGTAAGTTCGACATTGATAAGAAAAACCGAAACACAGTGTTGTGAAATATCAAAGCAGGACAAAATAATGGTAAATAAAATTAATCGAAACTGTACTTAATGAAATGTTTTACTTCAAAGAATCCCTGGGAAATGCTTAAGAAAAATGATACTGTGTTGCAAATAATAACAGTATTTGCAAAATAAGGTTAAATTTACTGAATTAGACATAGTGAACTTAAGCGCAAAATTGAACCGTGACAACACTTTAGAGTAAAATATTGTCAACAAGATTGTGAATCCATTAAAGATAAACAAAGAGGTAAAAAGCTTGCAGACGCAATCAATTTTGATGTCTGCCTGAATTTATGGGAACTATTTGAAAGTATCTACTAATGCTCAATCATTAAACATATCTAAGTTAAGTTTCTGCAAGGCAACTCGCAAGATTTCTGATTACTGAAGAAAAATTGCTGATTCAACAAATTTGTCAAAATCATTTGGAATTTTGGATGTCTGTTGTGATTTTTATTTACAATAGTGACAAGAGATAGGACTTCGGTACGATATGATCTAGAAACAAAATTAGAATTCCTGCAATGATTCCTCAAGGGAACTTTGTCTACAAAAAAGGCCGTACATAATCCTTGGTTAAGATGTTCATGACTTTGGAACCGAGTGGGAGTTTAAATATTTTTGACTAAAATATGGTTGTCGGACTTGCATTGTGTTTATTTTATGTATGTTTGTTTATATGTTGAAGTATTTTTTGTGAATACATTCACTTTGGAAGGAAACTCTAGTTCAACCAGTACCAAAAGTAAATCACCCCAATTTTTTTTGACTTAAGAGATATAAGTATATTACTAGATATTTTGCAATTCTTGAAAAAATCATGGGTTACCAAATACTAAATAATTTAACCATTAGTAAAATTTTGTCAGGAAAACAGTTGAATCACAAAAAGTTATACGGTACTTGTATTGCATTGATCGAGGTCATTAATGGCTTAATTAAGGCAAGCGATGAAGATAAGTTTATAATTTTGAACTTTTCTAAAGCTTTTGATTCAGGAGATCATGACGTTCTTATTTCTAAACGTACACATGTCTATTTGAGAGCAGTTCAATGGCTTTCTTAAAATTATTTACATGACCGCAGATTTATCGATATTAAAAATTCTCAAGATAATAACGAGGCATTTTCAAGAGTTTATAATGGGAGCTTTATTACTACTTAATACTTTTACATATAATATATATGGATAGAGGCGCGGATCCAAGGGGGGGGGCGGTGGGGGCGATCGCCCCCCCCCCCAAGAGCTTTGAGTTTAGGAAAATATACCCGATTTTACCTCTTATACTATAGTTAATTCAAAGACTAGAGAGAGGAATAAATAATTTTTTACCCTTTTTCCTTCGCAAACTACTTGTGTTCTTTAGTTCGGTGTCCTTGATAAAATCTGTTAGATATATATATATATATATATATATATATATATATATATATATATATATATATTTTTCCTAGGAATGGTTAGAAATTTTATAATCAAAAATACCGATCTATAATAATGGACTATTTGGGTTGGATAACAATAGACATTTGAAAGTGTTAAAAAGGATTTTATTCCTTGTCATAGGCGTCGGAAAGAGGTTTATTTTATCACTAAGTATTTATGGCATAGAATATTATTTCGGTAATAAATTTAAAATAAAAAGTTTTTATATTATTATTTTATTTCTTGTAATTTCTTAATAATTCACATACAGTACAAAATACAGATAATTTTGACATATTTAACACAAATCACAACTGTATTTTTATTATTTTTAATTTTGGCATAAAAACCGTTTTAGGCACATTCAGACTAAAACGTAGCCTTATTCTTTCAAAAAATTCGCAGTTACAATTTAAATACTTACAAAATATTCATTGTCAAAAAGAAAAGAAGTTAAACATATATAAAAAAATAAATTCGTCCATATATTAAATTTTTTTTTGGGGCTATCGGTCATTTTATTATTAATTATAAACATTTTTAAGAAATTTGACGTTTCAGTTTATTTATTTCTTAAATTAAACACTAAAAAGGGATTCAAATGTAATTAATTTTTATATGTTACAGTTAAAATTAGATCTACTTATTTTTATTTCTATTGCACTGGCATCTTAATTTAATTTCCTTTATTATATAAAATATCGGATAGGCTTAAAAAAATAAAATAAACGTGTTAATTCTACACGCTTAAGAAAAAGACACAAATATAATAATAAAATAATAAAGAAATTACGGCTAATTGGAATTAAACATATATAAAATTAAAGAATGGGACACACTAAAATAAAAATATATAAAAAAAATAAAATATATAAACAACACTAAACAATTTAATTCATCAAAAACAAATTGTGTTTACACTGGTAAACATTACGTATCTAATTAGTAATCAAATTCAGTGAAGCTATCGTCGCTCAATTAATTGATTCTCCACATTTTGTTTTATTCCTTTATTATATGGATTTTTCCCAATTTTCCGCAGTAACTTTGTTCAAAAAAATCTTTCAAAAGTTCAGTTAAGTTACTAATTTTGTACATTGTATTATTTCTGGCAACTCTGCCTTTTACTTGAGAGAGATATTTCCTTCTCCAATGGACAGTTTCCGAACGATCTATAAGAACAGATTTCCTATCTGGTTTTTTCCATCAAAAATTAAGTTCTCTGAACAATTTCTAGAGCTCAGTTCTTTTAATTTCAGGTAAATCCCGATCTTCATTGATTTTAGTAAGAATTTTGTTGACGGTTGGGATCTGCTTCTCATAATAAAATGTATGTACAATTCCTTTTATTGCAGTTTTCATCTCTTCTTCCAAAGAGGTTTGTCATCTGCCTGTGATCGAATGGGGGAGTACAAAACATTCCAGTCGTTTTTTCTCCTTCAGTATTCGGTTCATAGTAGATTTTCCTGTCATATTGGAACACATCTCAACAGAGCTTTTAACATTATTATCTAGATATTGATATCTTAGGGCATCATAAGCATTCATCGTAATAAGTTTTTCATTGAGGAAAAATGCCTTGGTTTAACGATTTTGGAATAAATATAGAAGTGGAGGCCATATCTTTTGGGTATCTCACTAATCTCAAATAATATATAAAAACAAGCACAAACAAGATAAATCACTAAGGACACACTGTAAGTTGTACTTTTCTCACTGACAGAAATAAAAATGAACTATCAGAAATTTTATTATTGCAGTAAATTTATAAAAACTTATAATATTTAAATATAATTAGATTTACCGCAGTCCTCCGTTACCTGCGGTACTGGAGCAAGTACGTTGGGGATTTCGGTAACAGGTTTATTACTCTCTCTACTTCTTGAATAGAGTATAGGAATGTGTATGCTTGCGATCGCCCCCCCCCCTCCCAAGAGCTCTGAGTCAGGAAAATAGAACCGATTCTGCCTTTTATATTAGGAATGTGTATGCTGCTGACACTCCTTCCCCGTTGACAACTTGTTTTTCTTGCGATAGCCGCACCCCAATAGCTTTGAGTTCAGGAAAATAGACCCGATTCTGCCTCTTATACTAGGAATGTGTATGTTGCTGGTATCCCCTCCTCTCCAAGAGCTTCAAATTCAGAAAAATAGGCACGACCCTGCCATTTACACTAGAAATAGGAATATCTCCGGTGTCCCCCCCCCCCATCGACAACTTGCTTACGCTTGCCATAATGTACTTTTGTGATGTCACCGCCCCCCCCCCCCCCAAAGAGAGAGGCTGGATCCGCCCCTGTATGGATATGCTGATGACACTAAGATTTGACAGTTATGACTCTCATCCCCATTTTAATCGCTTAATGATTATTAATTTATAAATTATAAATCATTTTGTCCCTACTCATAATCCCAAAATTAAGATTAGTCAATCACATTTCATTTTACTTTGTAGTAACAGGTAAGTAGATAAAGTTAAAAATTAATTTAACCTTATGGCCAGTAATGGAATAACTGCTTAAATAAATGTAGGAACAAATTTGGCTTTATATAAATATTTAATTCAAGTTTATTAGTCACGTAAATAATTTATTTCAAAAATAATATTGTGTTTTAATTATTCTCTACAGTAATAAGGACTTTCTAAATTTTGTTTTCAGAAAAAAAAAAGTTTTAAATCACTTTTTTTCTCGCTATTCTATTACGGTAATATTATTTATGAACCTTGTCTGAGTATAGCTACCAGAGACCACATACAGATGGTCCAGAATACTTGTCGTAGATTTATGGTTGTGGTTATTTATGGTTTAAGAAAGTTTAATAGGGTGAAAGATAGACTTAAGGGTCTAGGCTGATTATCAGTCAAATTCAGGATATTCATTGACCTTTAAACACCGATTACTTTTTCCGGAACTTCTAACTTATCTAAATATAAAGTTGACCTTAGGCTTAGCCTTCATAATTTTAGTTACAGTTACAATACACCGAAATATAAAAGTTCATTTTCCAGAAAATAATTTTTGCGAAACGATGCTAAATTTTATAATAATATGAATGCTGTTTTGAAAAAAAGTAATGTACAGAATTTTTTATTTTATAAATAAAAAAATAGCTCTTCAAAATCAAATCAGGCCATTTGTGTTATAATTAATTTCTTAAATTTATTCGACGACACATGTCAGTGATTTTACAAAGAAGGCATGATTTTTCCTAATTTTCGCATAATTTATTTGTGGCTCATTGTATATAATTTAAATAATTTTTATATATTTTATATATTAAGTCATACTATTTACGTCTACATACAATTAGAGCCAATTAGGCCTTATTGCATTTTATCATTTTTTATAGTAAAGGGTGTGTCATCTGTTGGTTTCCTTTTTAACTATTAATTTCGATGTCAAGTAACCAATATCATAATATTACATTTTTACATATGTCAAGTGAAAAGTCATGGATTTCTTAACAACAAAAGAGCTCATTTTAATAATCGAAATTTATTACGAAAACGGACGATGTGTAAAAGTTACATTTCATAAACTTCGTGAACATTTCCGTCAACATAGACGTTCTATAGAACCCAGAATTAGCAAAATTGTTCAATGTTTCATGGAAACTGGCTCGGTAGAAGGTTGTAGAGTATGCCAACATGTTCGGCCAGTTCATACTCGTCACAATATAGCCGCTGTAAGTCAAAGTGTTCGTGACATGCCATCAACATTAACCAGGCATCGTTCACAAGAATTAAACATTTTCCGAACGTTAATCTTCATTTGCCTCTATACAAGATCCAATTAACTCAAGAACTGAAGTCACGAGGCCATCGCCAACGCCGTACTTTCGCCGATTGGATGCTTAAGAGAGAAGAGCGTTTTTCTTCAAAATCTTTTTCTTCGACGACGCACATGTTTAGTTGAATGAACACGTTCTTAAACAAAACTGTCGCATTCGGGTTTCAGAAAATTCTCACATGATTCATGAAGAACCACCTTATGTCAAAAAGGTTACTGTTTGGTGCGAATTATGGGCTGGCAGAGTCACTGCACTCTTTTTGTTCGGAGATAAACGTGAAAAGGCCATTAGAGTGAATTCTGAGCATTATTAGGGCATGATGACGGACTATTTTTGAAAAAATTAGATGAATTAAATGTGAATGATCTTTAGTTTCAATAAGACGGCGCAACACCACACGTAACACGCGAAATATGTTTATTGAGATTGAAATTCGGCGAAAGTATTAATTTCCCGTAATTCTGACGTAAACTGACCTGCAAGATCATATGATTTGACATCTATGGGGTTTTTTGAGAAGTAAAGTTTATGGCAATGCCACACGAATAATTTAAGATATCAAACGCAACATTCAACATGAAATAGACTCCATTGGACTCTTATTACTGGAAAAAGTCATCCAAAATTTTTATTTTCGGATGCAGCCCTGCCAAAGAAGCCATGGTGGTCATATGGACGATATTATTTTTCATGCATAATTATCACAGATACACCTTTCATTTTCAATAAAGATTCATGAATTTAGTTTGTAAAATATATATTCAATTTTAACTTTAAAAAAAAACAACAGATGGCCCACCCTTTATATGGCGTTATTTCTTTATCTGATTATTATTTATTTATCTGCCGAAGTGTAGTCGAATATTTGGACATATTGCAAAAAATTAGTTGCAAAAGTTTTAAAACACGGAAAAAATATTTTTAAAACTTGAATTTTTAACAGTGTTTAATAATGGAATTCGTAAGAAATAAGATCATTTGAAACTAGAATTTTCCGACAAAAACAAGCTTACTGGATCTGTATTTTTAGCGTTGGTAACAACAGAAAATTTTGCTTTTTAAAAATAAAATGGTAATTTGCAGTAAGAGAAATCATGTAAGCATTTATCAACAAAATTCCCATTTCCAATAATTTGTTTTCTTCTCTACAAATTTTTTTCTAGAGTTAGAAAAAAAGAGGTTTAAATTTATTAACTTTTTTCTCATATGGGTCGCTCATTTGTAGCTAAAAATTAAGTTATGTTACAAAAAAAAAACATCTTCTTAATAAAAAATGCCATTTTTAGTTAATTTAAAAAATAAAACTCAAAGTAGCAGAGATCAATCACTACATTTCTTACTGAATTTTAGCTATCTTTAAATATTGGACATAAATAATAACAGCCAGAATCACTAAGAACTTATAGGCCAGTGAAATAAGCGAAAAAAAAGACCCGATTAGGGACACTCGATCATCCAACAAACAGATTTTAAGATAATATAAGCCTACAAAAACAAAACATATACCTTTTCTGCACGGGATTATGTGCGGTGTTTGAGATATTAACAATTAAAAGTCAAAAAATGCTTTTTTTTACATCTTTATTTACCAGTAAAAACTGAATTTTTTTTTTGACAAACTGAAAATCATCTTGAAAAAGCTTTAAAATGATTTTTTGTGGATCTCGATATTATTATTTGTTGCTGGAAAAAGTGCAAAATAAGGTCGAAATTGCAATGATTATTGCAAAAATGAACCTACGACTTCGTAATTTCCTTAAAAGTTAGGTGTTGTTATGCTGAATGTGTGATAAAATTTTCAGATAATTATTCAAATAGTTTCTGCAAAATTTAATTTATTTTTCTCAGACGAATTTGTTTTGCAATAACGTTATATGTAGGGAAGTGAAGTTACAGTGATTCTAAACATACCTTATAAAAAATTAGCTTTTCATGTATGATAATCAATTATAAAAACTAGCAAAAAAAATTTCAGTTTGTTAAAAACTTATTTAAAAATCACTATAATTTTTATCTTATAAACAAATACATACAAAACATGGGCCAAAGTTAACATTTTTTTTTAATTCACTGATCTATTGTTGTTTTGTAGATTGTGAAGAAAACGATAGTGTAAAAAGGGCTTTTAAATGGTTGAAACAAAATCCAGCACCCCTCCAGCAGGTTGAAAAATGTTGGAAGCAAACAACAGAAAAAGAAGAAATTTATTAAAAAATACACCAATTCATGGCCACATCAGTATCTTCCCTATTTTACATACCTATGCTGGATATAACATGAAACGCTTGACAGTGTTTTAAAGTTCTGGTAAAAATTAATTTATGAATAAGTGCTTCAAAGAAGTTTACTTATGAAATATATACCAAAAGGGGATATAATATACTTTGCAGTTGGGTGTATAACTACAATTATATAAGAGAAACTATTTTAGTTCTCAACCAAATGCTAAAATCTTATATTATAAGGACAGGTGTACTTTTTCTAACACGGTTGGGGACAAAGCACTATCTCAGAGTGCAAAAATACTAAGAAAGAATGGAAGTCTTTCTCATGATAGTGCACCGCCATCTGTAGGCTGGTTTCGAACTTATTCGTTCTCGTCTGTACAGGGTGAACACACGCACCTCAACAAATAGAAGAAATCCTTTTCGTAAAGTTACTTTAAATTTAAAAATATTTTTATGAATATAAACTGTATCCGGTACAAACGAAACTTGACTCTATTAGACAGAACGTTTAATAAAAATCCCTTTATACTAATTTTTAAATTTCAGTTTGTATTAGTTTCCCTCTTATGCTTAACGATTCTTTGTCTGTAAACAAAAATTGCAGATATCAAGATTAAATTACCGTTACAGCACTTATTGTTTATTCAACTTCAACTTTAGCTCCGATAACTAAAAAGTGTAGGTTTTATTTACCTTCGTAAAGAATTAGTCTAATTTTCACTTTGTTTGGGGAACCGAAATTTCAGTAGAGTCCATTTTCACTAAAAAGAAAGTTTGTCATAATAAAATTTAAATAAACATTAGCAAGTTATTTTTAAGAGTCTAAACAACTAAAGCTGGGGCCAGTCTTTGGTCTAGGGTATGCGAAGATACTTTATCTTGTCTTTATTTTAGCTAGACTTACGGTAGCAAACCTTATACTGCATTGTATTATGTATTGTCCGAAGACTTGAAGCAATCTAAGGAAATTTTTTGTACTCAGGCAAGTATTTTTCATTTTATTTTGCTCTTTGCAAAAAAGATTGGTATAAAAAAAACCCTTAACGTAACAGGCGCGAATCGAAGGGAGGCGGTGGGGGCGATCCCCCACTAAGAGCTTCGAATTCAGAAAAATAGACTCGCTTGCTTGCTGTACTGGGAAGGTAAACGTTTCTAACACCCCGCTCCACCCCCATCAATAACCCACTTTCGCTTATCATACCGTACTCTCTTCGATCTTTTCTTTACTCTTGTGACATCGCCTCTAACCCCCCCCCCCTCCCGTTCAAAGGCTTGATCCGAATACTGCTAAAAACTATCTGTTACAAAAATTGGCATAATATGACAATACTATATATAGTAACTGAAGATGCTGGCGTGCAGTGAAATATGTTGTAGAGTCAAAACATACAGTGGAAATTAAAAAAAAAAAGTGTATTTTACTTATCACAATCATAAAATAAATTTTATTGACAAAATAATAAAAGATATATAATATAAACACTTTATTGTGAATAAAAAAGACATATGGAGCCTGCATTTAATGCTTTTAAAGCCTCTGAATGTCTATAATAAAAATAATAACACTAATATGTCAAAAATATAGACATTATCTTCAGGAAGTTGTATAAAAAAGCTGTGGAGGATCGTAAAATATTACTTTTCTTTTATGAATGTAGAATAAATCTGCTTCTGGTTTATATAAGGAAGTGGCATTAGGGTATTGATTTCAGCTAAAAACATCGGTAAGAATATTTATTAGGGATTTAACCAACTCAAACGAGCTGTGAAAAATATGAAATTAAAACCTGGATAATTTAATCTAGCATTTTAAATTATGAATCTTAAAATTTCCATTTTAAAAAAATAACCTGGAATAAGAGGTGCAAAAAAGTAAGCACATTTTCCGGAAAAGGGTGCTAATTTACTGTAAAATATTACCGTAACAAAATACTAGTATAAAATATATTTTTTTGTTAATATTTTTTTAATTAACTCTTTTACGCCCAGTTTCACAATATGTGGTCACCGAAAGGTTAAGAAAAAACCGATGGTTATTTAAAAAAATTGTTTCACCGGAACCACGAGTTAAGTTTACCAGTAGACAATCCTGTGGTTACTTACTTAACCAAACGAACATAGCCTCATTTCTTTGCTTACGCTTTTTATTTGTTGACGGTTCGGACAGAATAAAAATCATTTGCGTTTTTGTTGAATGATCCAATATAAGAAAGATGGATAATTACGATATCAATGTTTATAGTAGTGATGACAATTTTTATAAAGAAATTTATAATTTATTACATTTTATAGGAAATCAGAAAAAAAAATTTCAGTAAAAATTCAAAAATAAATTTTTAATGGAATATGACTCATAAACATTATCTTACAGTTACAAATATTTATAAGTTACTTATCCCAACCTTTACTTGTCGTCAATTTCTTAGAAGCCGGTGTTCTAAGATTGTTTGCTGCATAACTAGTCCAATTATTTGACTATTTTTGTTCGCGTGTACAGGTTTGTTCCAAAACAGTGTGATGGTTTTCAAGCAGTGATTCTAAATAAATAAAATAATAAAAACTGAATACAAAAAAGAATTGTTAAGATTCCATACCTGCTACAATAAGATTTTCTTTTGATGAGATATTTAATTGTTTTACATGATCATTTTCATTGCTCTCGTCGACATTTTCTTCAACAATGATCATTGGCAAATCTTTCGGAGCATCGCAGTCATAGTTATTGTGGAAGCCTGAAATTTGTTCTTCCCCAAGTATATTTTTGAGGGCTTCATCCATTTCGGTTATTATAGGGGCTGTATAGGTTCCTCCTCCCGTTTTGTTAATTTCCATTTTAATTCTTGAAAACTTTTCTTTGGTTTTTCTTTTTAAATTTCTATATTTTTCTTTCAAAACTTTGACATTTCTTGTGCCATTTACAGTACAACTGGCGTTGAACTCACTTTGTAAAATTTTTCAACAATTTTCTTTATCACTCCAAGTGTGAGAATCACTCTTTTTACTTTCAATAATATTCTTATATTGGTCTACCAGAGATATAAGAAGGATTTCTTCTTCTTTACAAAAATTTACAGCTCTTTTTCTCTCTTCTCCATGGTTATAAAATTTTCACAAATATTAGCTTTATAATAATAAAATTATTTTCGAGGATTTTTTTTTGAAATAGCGTCGTAAAAATAGAGGTTAGTTGTCAAACCAACATTGACAAGTAAAATTTAACCAATGGTTTCGTAACCAACCCTCAATTCTTGTTTGTGAAACACCTACCTTTGAAAACTCATGGTTAACTTGCAAGTGTTGGTTATTTAACCACTTCATGTTACCATCGATTGTGAAACTGGGTGTTAATGACTTTCTATTATCAAGTAGCAGTCACCAACTTAGACTACATGTTCCTTTCATATCAAAAATAAAATATTTCTTAAAGAAGTTTAAGACACGCAGAATTAATTCTTCAGTCAAAATTAGTTAGGATTTGGACTATAAAGCGGAAAAAAAATATAGTTGTTCTTTTGACGACGTTTTGTTTCATTTTAAAGCATTTTCTAGGCTTTACAATAAAATATACAAATATATAACATTCTATTTATAAAAAATATATACAGGAAAGATACTTGTCATAAAACAACGGCACAATTAATAATCAAAGGAGATGAGTATTGCAGTTTACCGGGAAAGTAGTTTCTCTGAGTTAAAATTAAAATTAAATAGAAAAACTTCGATACCAGCACGTGAACTACGTAACAAGATAGAAATAGAAACAGAAAAGAAATAAAGAAGAAAGAAAATTTTTTTCTATCAACGTAATTTACTCTCTAGTATATTTTCCTTAAAACTTCGGGCTAGTTTGCATAGAAATAACTACAAACTACCATCTCTAAAAACATTTATCTTTTCTAGGGACTTTATAATTAAAAGAAAAAACTACTAAACATATTTGCTTTGTAATTTTTTAGTTGACTAAAAATTTTTATCGTGAAATCTCCAATATTATATTTTAAAGTATTTAACTCTAGACTTTTTTTTTTAAATAAATTACCTACTAGAAAATATGGTTCCGATATTTATGTATTTTGTATAAAATATTGAAGAGTAGAGGGATATTTTGTGGGCTCAACACACATTTAGCTGAACCCTGTCAGAAGTTTGTAACTCAGTAAAACGAAATCAAAGACTTTTTCAATTGGATATATAATATGTATATATTTATTAATTTTTTCTTAATTAAGCTCTAATAATTTATTATTGTTCTGATTCTTAACGTTAAGAAATAAACAGAAATAAAAATAATTATTGCTATTTTGATATTTTTCTTATATAACGTGTAAATCTATACTTTTAGCTAAATAAAATATAAAAACACATTTATGAACTTCGTTTCATTCTTAGAAACAAATATATCTCACATTCGACATAATCACAAATTCAAACACACGTAAATCAGGAAAAAATGAGGTAAACTTATGCAGCATTTAAATTGCGTTGAGAGAGATAGAAGAACAGCAACAAGCCAAAGACTGTTTCTATTTCTATAGCACGATTGCTTGTTCGGACATACCCGACCGTTGCCGAATGTGCTTATAGAGTAAGTTTTGAATGATTTTCCATAATAGAAAGAAACAGCAAAGAAATTTCTTTTCTATACAATTACGGAGTCACGTGCCAGTACTTTTACACAATAGCATTAGGAAGACGATGGCAGATACGAAACAACAAAAATGGACTAGTTGCATCGCTAAGACAAACAGTACTGAATGAGAATGGACATATCTATGCATTTATTAGGTCAACAGAACAAATAAAATTAAATCGTATAGAGAAAAAACCATAATAACCGGAATTAAAAAAATTAAAAATTTTATCTATGTACAAGTTATCTCAAATTCAACACTGTTGGCCACAAACTAATGTAACATTCAAGAGTTATTGCTGCATCACACTATAAAACATTGTTATAAAAATAGGTATTTCGTCACATTTATTTAAAAACCAACTGCAAAACTGCAGTCTTCTCTCACGATCTCCAGTGTATAGATTGTTGCATCGTATTTACTTTGTAATGAGAATAGTAATTCTCTTCAGTATTTTAGGACTTTGTTTTTGAGTCGCTACTTCCTTGGCTAAAAACATTGACCTTTCTTGCTATAAATAAGATGGCCTGTTTTGAAGAGGAATGACCAAAGTACTTAATAAAAGTTTTATAAAAAAATTGAACCGACTTCTAAAAGTACGCTAAAAAGCGAAAAATCACTATAAGTTTTTATATGAAATTGAAATTTTTTAATTCAGCGCCAAACTAATACCTGACACAATGTGATTCGCATAAACAGATTAAAAAACTTTATTTGTAATTGCTTTCTTATCATAATTTGTATATATTAGTAGTTATTTGTTTCATTTAGAAATAGTTATTTGTTTCATTTAGAAATAACTTCAAAAATTTCAATTTCATCGAGAAATTTATAATTATTTTTCACTTTTTAGCGCACTTTTAGAAGACGTTTCAATTCTTTTTTGTAAAAATTTTATTTTTCAAATTTTAATTTTGAATTCATTATGCTATCCACAAATTATTTGAACTAAGTACTAATCGAGATTAGTGTACCTCACAATGACTCCAAGGTGGCAAAAAAGTACCCATTTTATCCATAGTTGTAAATCACCCTAAAATGAACCACTAAAACTTCTTTGATTCTTAGAGTTCTCCAAATACCAGTGAAATTTTGTCAAAAAAACATTTAGTCTGTCATAGTAAATCCACTATCTTAAATTTCACATTAATTTTAGATTGGTAATATAGGCCCCAAAATCTTCCAATGTCGATATTTGAAGAACTTGATAAGTAAATTTCTTAGCTCAATATTTTTTATACCGCATATTGAATATACGCCCCATGAATCCCGCAATATCAATTTTAGAAAAAAATCGGAAAATGTAAAATTACCATTCCCTCATATTGTACCTTATCTACCTAATAGTTGTAAAAAATTAAATTCATATTCATAATACACGTCCCCGAAAACCTTCTAATACCAAATCTGAAAAAATGCGAATAAGGTAAAATTTTCAACCCATCATATTGGATCCGCCATATTGAATTTCAAAAAAATCATTTTAACGTCTTACTCTAATCTAAATCTAAACTTTTCGAAGCCCCCCAGTACCAATTTTGGATGAAAGTCGGGAATCTAAAATTTTATGACCGTCAAATTGCATCTGACATATTAGATTTTCTTAGAATAATTTTATATTCGCTATTTACATCTTTAAAAACGATTCAGTCCCTCCTTTAAAGAAAATCGAAAAATGTAATATTTTTAGTCTGCTATATTGGATTCGCCATATTGAATACTGAAAAAATACTTTTAAATTCATAATTTACACCCTCAAGAACCTCTTATATCAGTTTTGGAGAAAATCGAAAAATTAAGAATTTTTAGATTGAGTTTTTCAAAAAATATTTTAAATTCGTAGTTAACACTAACAAAAATCCCCCAATACTGATTTTAGACAAAATCAAGAGATGTAGAATCTTTAATCCGCCATCTTTAATATTTTTTAAATAATTTCAGGTTCGTAATGTGGGATCCCAAAAACTCCCCAATGTCAGTTTGGAAAAGAATCGGACAAAATCAATTTTTACTCGCCATATTGGATACGCCATATTGAATTTTTTTAAAATAATTTTAGATTCATTATGTGCGACCCCGAACACTCTCCAATTTTGGAGAAAATCAAACAAAATTGATTTTTTATCCGCTATATTAGATCCGTCATATTGAAATTTTTAAAAATAATTTTAAATTCGCTATGCGCAACCCCGAAAACTCCACCGTATCAATTTTGGAGAAAATCGGACAAAATTAATTTATTTGTCTGCCATACTGAATTTTTTTAAATTATTTTGGATTTTGTTTTGTACGACCTCGAAAACTCCCCCACACTAATTTTGCCGAAAATCAGGCAATATTGGATCCGCCATATTGACTTTTTTAAAAATAATTTCAGATTCGTTGTGTACGACCTTGAAAATTCCCCCATACATACAAGTTTTGGAGAAAATCGGACAAAATTAATTTTTTCCGCCGCCATATTGTCGGCCTGGATTTTACCGCACCAATTTCGTCCAAAAAAAAAATATGGGACCACCTCAGCAACTTTCTGAACATAACGCAAACAAATTCATTCAAATCGGTCCAGCCGTTCCGGAGTAATCGGTGTTCTTCTTCAAGTGCCATATCAGGTCCCCCTGACGTTGGTAATTACATTAGCAAGTCTTTCACGGTCCTGCGCCAGCTGGAACAGTTCCCCCGCGCTACGTATACCTGTCCATTCACGAATATTCCTCACCCAGGAAGCCTGTCTCCTTCCTACCCCTCTACGTCCCTCTACTTTACCCATCATGATTAGCTGAAGAATTCTATATCGTTCCCCTCTGAATATATGTCCAAGATATGAAATTTTTCTACACTTCACAGTGTTTAATAGTAAACGAGTTGTGTCGGCCCTATTGAGTACCATTTCGTTGGTCTGCCTAGCTGTCCAAGGTATTCTCAACATTCGCCGGTGTAACCACATTTAGAGAGCCTCCAACCGATTAATCATGGCAGCCTTAATTGTCCAGATCTCTGCCCCATATAGTAACACCGGCCAGACGTATGATCTAATCATTCACTGTCGTAGTTTTAGGTTGAGGTTATCATTACAGAAAAGTGGTTTCATTTTTTGAAAAGTTGTTCTAGCAGTCTCAGTAATCGGTGTACATACATAAAAAAATACATAGTCGACGAATTGAGAACCTCCTTCCTTTAAAAGTGGGTTAAAAAATCAGTTTTCAGCTCTGTAACATGAAACCTGTCAAAAATTAGGCTCAATGAGTGTGGCTGCAAGTCAGTTCCTGACGATCTAAAACATCTATTGTAATGATTTAATGAGTCCTTATGCCCGCTATGAAATATTAAAATTTCATTAAATTATGCAAGTCGGTTCAAAACTCAGAGCCGATAAGGTAAATCGCTGGGTACCCTTTTAGGGCTGTGTATCTCCGTTAAGGGGCACTTAAGGATTTTTTTCTACGACAAAGTAGGGTTAGCTTGATCTCCCCGAGAAATTAGGAGGTCCTTACAAGACACCCTGTATATTTTTTTTAGTTTCTCTAAAAACAGCTCGTAAATACTACATTCGTTTTTTGCTAACTGTAATAAGTAACGAGAAATTCCATAAAATTGGCCAATCTTGGATACCCTGCACATTAACCACAACACAAAAAATCATCGTCATACTTTTCAGTGCAAATCATTTCTTGCATAGGTCTTTTATTATAATTAGGTTGAATATTGACAACTTCAGTATTATCGAAAACAAAAGTGTGTTTTTTTTCAAGGTTATGAATTACTCAAGACGTGAGGTGTGCGGTACTTCTTCTAATTTATACCATAAGACAACTTTGGCAGAAAGATATCCTGATCACTGATCAACAAAATTTAAACTTCGTTGAAGTAATAGTTTTATTTCCTCATAAGTTTCTTTCATATTAAAAGAGGGTGGAGTCACCATTCAAGAAGTAGAGAAAGCTATAAAATCCTTAAAAAATAGAAAGTCTCCCGGACAAGACGGAATTCATAACGAATTGTTGAAATACGGAGGTCAGCGACTAACACAGGAACTCACAAGCTTCATTCGAAAAATCCTGACACAATGCAAAGTACCAGATAGGTGGAGAACCAGCACAATAATGCTTATGTTTAAGAAAGGTGACAAACAAGAACCAGGGAACTACAGGGGTATTAATCTACTGGACACAACTCTGAAACTCGTTACGAAAGTAATCAAAAATAAAATTCATTCGGTTACAACACTGGAAAACGAACAGCAGGGATTTAGATCAGGAAGGTCTTGCGTGGATGCAGTATTTATTCTACGACAGATAGTCGAAAAATCTCTAGAATACAATAAACCAACTTTGCTTATAGATCTAACAAAAGCATTCGATCGCATAAAGCTAGATGACGTAATCCACCTGTTATATAAGAGAAATATTCCTATCAATATAATTCAGACCATCGAAAACATAAACGCAAACAATAAAGTTCAGATTCGCACTAACGGTAAATTATCAACACCCATACCAGTCAACAGCGGTATTAGACAGGGAGACTCGCTTAGTCCTTTGTTGTTTAACATGATAATGGACGAAATAATAAAGGACTTGGTAGAGGATATAAAATGGGTGATACAGAAATAAAAATTCTCTGTTACGCTGATGACGCTGTGATATGTGCCGAAAATGAAGACGACCTCCAAAGATTGTTAAATACCTTTAATCTTACGGGAAGAAAATATAATATGATTATCTCAGCCGAAAAAACTAAATGTATGACAACCTCAAAAGAACTCCTCCAATGCAAACTAGAACTAGACAGTCGAATAATACAACAAGAAATGAGTTTCAAATATCTAGGAATCGACATAATTAGTTATGGTAACATCGAAGATGAAGTACGAGGGCAGGTGGCCAAAGCAAACAAAGTGGCGGGTTGCCTCAACGACGTGATCTGGCGAAACACTTACAACAAGAAACAAAAGTTCGGATCTACAAAACCACAATTAGACCTATTATGACATACACCTCAGAAACACGGCCAGAGACGACAAAAACGAAACAATTGTTGGAGACTACAGAAATGAGAATACTTCGACGAATAACAGGAAAAACGCTATTAGACAGAGAAAGAAGCGATAACATCAGGCAATCATGCAACACAGACTGCATATTAATGCAGTCTGTGTGCACTCATTAGAGTGGGTCCTACAACGTAAGACACAATGGAACAAACACATAAGCCGAAGGACAGAGGATAGACTGGTAAGGATCGCACGAGATAAATCGCCTAGTGGTACACGCAGTAGAGGTCGACCACGGAAAAGGTGGAGCGATAATTTAAGTCCAGAATGAGGAAAATCGAAGAAGGAATAGGTCAGGGACCTATTATAGAAGGTAGAAGAAGAAAAAGAAGATAAAATGTTACTGAGAGAGATCAAATTCTATTTTTAAAATGTCCATAACTGAATTTACATCTTTGCAATACATCAAGTCCCCATTTTGAGAAAAGGAAACTTTTAAAACGCTCATCACGATTTCGAAAATAGCCGATTTTAATTTCATTATGTAGCAAATTCCATTCAGTTCTGAATGCTTTTTTGACAAATTCAAATCACAAACCAAATATTTTAGATCTTCTTGAGTCCAATATTAGGTACGATAAAGTAAAATTCAAATTTGTTTACCTATATTTCCACTGTATTGATTAATTATTTAACATGTGTCGGTAACACTGTAGCTTCGTCAGAAGTACAACTAATAATTGTTAGTTATACTTCTAAATTAATATACAACATAAATAAACCTTTATAGATTCGATTATATTCAATGCTCTTTGAAAACTTTTAAATCATATAGAAACCTTTGATGCAATTTTCTAAGCGAAAGAGCACTTTAGAACAGCTTTGTTTCCTTATCCGATGTGTTCCTTTGTCAGATTTCGTTCCGAATTGCAGCGAAGTGAAGTTATCATATTTCACTTCAGAATAATATTGTCACAAAATTATAATGACGCTTTACCTTTTATAAAACTTGTTCTGAAAGTTTTCAAAAAATATAATAATATAGCTTGCCCTTCTGATTGTAAAATTTTTAATCAATAAAAAATATTTCTACTAGACGAGTTTTGTGATGCCACAGACATGTGGCTAAAATATGAAGGAAGTGCGTGAAGACTCTGCAATGACATTTTGAAGACTTTTTATACTTTTTGTGATACATATTTTTTCTCTTATACTTTATTTCATATTTAAATAAAATTTTGACTCTTTTTTCAGAGACAAAACTATATTTCTACATATTTTTAAGCAAGTATTACCATTAGCTTCTTCTAAATTCCAAATTGTCGAGTCCGACGGGGTTAAAATTTGCCTCGGCGTTCTGGACCCATCAGGTAGAAGACTATTTCTAGGACTACGACTATATTCGCTAATATTTAGCCTCGATCCGTACGCATTAGATTCAGGGGTAAGACTATGCCTAGGTGTTCGATTTTGGTCTGGAACAAGGCTATTTCTTGGACTCCTGAAACAAAATTACCCATTGTCATTAAACGTGTAATTTACTACACATATTTTTTGTTTTTTATTTTCAATTATTTACCTGCAAAAATTAGACAAAAAAAACCTTGTTTGGAAAAAAATGTAACCTGCGATTTTGTTATTGAAGAGTATATATTTTGCAACTCTGTGCTAACAAAATGGCTGACCAATTATGGACACTTCTTTCGGTTTTTCCAGTTTATCTCGAAAACTAAAAGGTGTATGAAAAAAGTTTCAAACAAAAATTATAGAAAATTGAATTACTTATCGATTTGTATAAATAAAGTTATAGATGGTGCTAGTAGTTATCAAGTTATATTTTTTCGCCAACGGAACCTGCCTCGGATAACAATTCCAGGAAGTTACAAAGCTAGGAAGGAAATACGACACCTTTAACACCCATAAAAAAGTAAATAATAACAAATTTCTACGAGGACAGGGCTGAGAGAAATTTCAGGTGAATACACTTGAGATACAGAGCCTTATATAATGAAAGAAATTCACAACTCGAAAAATAAGAATATATATATATATATATATATATATATATATATATATATATATATATATATATATATATATACAGAGAACCGAAATGGTACCGGGGAAATGACCAAAAAGAAAACAAAGCTAAAGTATGTAATGAGACTGAGAAGCGTTGTTTGGAATACAATTTTTATCTTAAAGGTGCCCAAAATATCAATCAAGAAGTATACCAATGTTTTGAAAAGATCTTTAATAAACTACAACATGGTCATCAAGGATTAAAAATATGAATAGCGGGAACATCCAAATCATATGCTAGTTGTGTTGAAACCAAAATGTAATTTAACATAATTTACACGGAAGATTCAAATTGATAGAGGTGTGCGTCAGGGATGTATTTTCTTTTTTATTTAACTTATATAGTTAAATAATCTTTCAAAAAGCACTGGCAAAATTATCCAGAAGTCATTTAATAAATGAGGATATGATCAATATTATCAGATATGCTGAGTCAACTAAACAACTCATGATTTGCAATTTAGGGTTTTGACCTAGTTGTCACTATTAGAGATAAGACTCAAGGGACTATCAAAAGCCTCATATAAACTGCCTTAAGTCAAATTAGGAACTGGTGCATAGAAGCGGGACACATGCTAATTCTAATAAAGTGGCACTTATGAGGAGATGAGAACTAAAAATTGCAGCATTCAACTTTAAGCGGAATGATACTGAGCCTTTCCAAAGAGGTTAAATGTCTGGGAGTAAAGCTGACCTGGAATAATCCCATTGAAAAGATTCTCCAAAAAGCTATCACGACAAGCAGACATCATGGAGAATCTTTGAAAAAACGTGTTTCTTGAAAGACCGAAAATGATCTTATAGTCATACGAACCAATCATCAAGCATATGGACATAAATGCCTCCTTAGTATGGTGGCCAAAAACACAGCAAGCAGCAGTTCAAAGAAGGGTGCGAAAATATAAAGATTAATCTATGAAGGAGTCAATTCTAAACCTCCTTCCACTACACAAAACCGTGATGAGAGCAGCAGAATAACTCTTAAGCTGTTGCAGACCTGGAAACTTTGTTTGGCATATGAAGATTCTGGATTCAGTTGTAACAGAATATATTCCAAAACTGACAGACACCATATCTATAACGTAGGACTTTGATGTGAACTATGAAATAGTAACGACTGCTACTAAGCGAACGGAGAGAGATAACCTCAATTGGAGAAGGGCTCAGTGGTATAGTTTACTGATAAATCCAATATGAAAGAAAGAATTGAAGTGGGAGTTACAGCCTTAGATTTCGAGCAGTTAGTCAAGCAACGCTAAAAGTTTCCTGATTAAATACCTACGAGTAGGTGGGGATGTAGGCAAGCTATAAAATAACTGGCAAAGAACAGCATGGTGGTCTTTATGTGGGTACCGGACAGCTCGCAAAACAAGAGGCGAAAATTCTATTTCTTAACTTGTAAGCGTTCTGTGAATTACCAAAAAGTCCCATAAAAGAGAAGCTCTAGAGCAGGGAACAAAAATTATAAACCCATCACCAAAGAAACCAAGAACACTTGATCTCTAAAAAATGTATTCGAGTAATAATATCTCTTTTTAGGGCGCTTCTCTCTGAGATACCATCTGAATAAGATGGGCAAAGCTGAGAACGAAATTTGCCGTTCCTGAAACGTGTAGTTAAAACGGCAGAACACCCACTACGTAGATACATGGCACTATTCTGGAAGGTATCAGCATGACGCAGTAACGAAAGAATGAAACACTTATCCCCAATAGATTGATAAAAAATCTGAATATTCCAGGCTTATATTAGATTAAGGTTATACATTGACATGCTGTAGAGGGGCAAGAAAACGGCTAACTGCCCACTTACTATCTGCAATCATCTGCAGGTTCATAAATAACAGACAATACTCATCAAAGAAATCAGAAGCCGTGTCTTTGCTAGAACTACTTTAAATAGATTGAAAAAAGTTTTTAGTGATCAAGATATCAACATTAGCCCACGGATCCACTGCTGCATCTTTTATACTGTTCTGTATAGAGACAACGCTTAGACAAAACAAGCATTAAAGTATTTGTTATGTGGTATTACTAATAGATTCTTAAAATCTGGATAAATAACGAAAGGGTACTCCAACAAATTGATAAGGAATTGAAATTTTGTTCACGCATAATGGTTGATGCGAGTTAGATATTTTCATGCAGTTTTCAGCATATTCGAGCGAATTCTCCAAGGGAATCGCGTACAAATATTTCTAAGAAGATTTATTGCCATGGGATAAAAAAAACTGAAAAATCTAAAAAAAATATATATATATTTTTTTCGTGTATAACTTTATTAACAAGGATGCGGAGCCATTTTTTTTATCGCCAATTTTTTTATCGCCATTGTGCGTGTTCATGTTTGCA
This sequence comes from Diaprepes abbreviatus, assembly GCA_034092305.1. NCBI lineage: Eukaryota > Metazoa > Arthropoda > Insecta > Coleoptera > Curculionidae > Diaprepes > Diaprepes abbreviatus. The sequence goes on from JASJET010000018.1 coordinate 11,841,193, forward strand.
TTCCACCACCGATAATCAGGTCGGTGAGACGTCGATAAAAAAATAAATAAAACATAATCTATCTTTTCTGTCAGTCCGGCTTTTTAACCATCTGTATACGAGGCTCTATAGAAATCATTGGAAAAATTCCTTAGTTGCCTAAAAGGCTTAATATTTATTGAAAAAGTTACTGATTAAGCGTCTGGGCAGCTTAATTATTTCATTTTCTAGGAAAAGCATATTTTAAAAATTATTACTAAGATTAGTATTTAACACCTTTAAATATTTTAACTTACCTATTATATTGGTCGGGAATTAAACTATTCCTAGGTGATAGCGCTGAATCGGGAACTAAGCTATTTCTGGGACTTCTTAAATCACTGGGTATTAAACTGTGGCGTGGCGAACGTTGAGAATCTGGTACTAGGCTATTTCGAGGACTAAATGCGCTGTCTGGTACTAAAGAATGGCGTGGTGACCTGAAAGAAATAAAATTGCTGATTACATGACTTTGATTAAACGAAATTTTCATATAACAAAAAATAGTGCAATAAAATCTGAGATCCTAATTATTTAAAATAACTGAATAAATTCATTATAAAGATTTCCTATTATAAAGCTTTCAAGAGTTAAAAATAAAAAATGAAAAAAAAATAATACAGAAGATTTATAACAAAATAGTCTTCTTCTTCTTCTTCTTCTTCTTCTAGGTAGAACCAAGTTCTGTTATCTATACAATGCCTCATCGATCCTCGTTTGAGGTCGAAATCCAGCTGTCTTTCCATCTTTTGGGGAGCCGTCCAGGCGGCCGTTTGGTGTTTGGTTTCTCTCTCATCACGGTTTTTGCTAGTCTGTCATCGTCCATTCGTTCCACGTGGTCTTTCCACTGCCTACGACGATTTCGAACCCTCTTCACAACATCCCCCACTCCGCTGTCCTCGCGTATTTTTGCGTTTCTTATCCTATCTCTTAAACTTGTTCCCGTGATCATTCTCAGCGTTTTAATATCTGTAGTTCTCATAATTTGTTTTGTCTTTGTAGTTTCATTTCTTGTTTCTGCGCCGTAGGTCAGTATCGGTCTTACACAGACCTTGTAAATTCTTGCTTTGCTCTCAACCGTCATATGTTTATTGTTCCAGATAATGTCTCTTAGTTGACCTGATATCATGGCCGCTTTGTTGGTCTGTGTGCGTACTTCTTCCGTTACTGCCCTGTTACTTGTTATATGTGCTCCTAGGTATTTAAACTTCCCAACCTGTTCAATATGTTTGTCATCAACCATTAGTTTGCATCTTACCGTTTCTTTTGCTTTTACCATTGCTTTGGTTTTCTCCACAGATATCTTCATATTATACTGTTTGGCTGTTCGATTGAGATGGAAATGCATTCTTTGTAAGTTGTCCTCGCTATCTGCTGTCAAGGCAACATCATCTGCCAAGCATATAATCTGAACGGTGTTGTGTCCCATTGGGTACCCAATATTTGTGCTTTTTACCTCATCAATGATTTCGTCCAGGATTACATTGAAAAGTGTTGGACTTAGGCTATCACCCTGTCTTATTCCTATGGATAGAGGGATTTTCTCTATTAGAGTGTTATTTGTTTCAATTACCATGGTGTTTTTGGAATTCAGTTCGTATATTGTGCGTATGATTGCTTCGTCTACTTGTTTTCTTCGCAGTAATTCTGTTATGTGTTCCAGTTTGACTCGGTCGAACGCTTGTGTAAAGTCCACAGAACAAATGAATAGCGGTTTATCGTATTCGATAGATTTTTCAACCAGCTGTCTGATAATAAATATACCGTCGATAGTAGAGCGGTTATTCCGGAAGCCCTGCTGTTCTTTGCACGCCCCTAACTTGTCTACGATCCGTTGTGACAGTATTTTGGTTAACAATTTGGCTGAACTATTCAGTAGGCTGATTCCCCTGTAGTTTTCGGGTTGTTTCTTTGATCCCATTTTGTGGATCGGAATTGTGATGCTTTTCCGCCATTCGTTGGGTACTGACGTTGTGCGGAGTATTTTTTGAAATAGAACAGTGAGCTCTGTGACAAGGCTGGGGCCTCCGTACTTTAGCATCTCATTCGTAATTTGGTCGGTACCAGGTGATTTTCTGTTTTTTAATTTCTTAATTGTCAGGTGCATCTCTGCTTCACTGATGTTAACATCTGTTATAAATATCATAGTCATTAAATATATAACAATAAAAATATTTACTTTTCACTGGTAGTCTTTAAACACAATAAATGCTCAAATATGATATTTTCCTTCATATTTCAAGTGCAATACATACTGAGATGGGCTTGGAGTTATATTTTCAAGGGAAATCAATTCGAAATGATGACAGAAACGATTACACTGTTGAACATTTTGAAATTATTTGCCGCTTCTCGATATTGATTTGGGTTTTTTGTATCTACTCTCATGTGCTAAATTCAAATATAAGCTTATATTTTACCTACTACCCATAAGTTTTTAGAAAAGAAAAGAAGAATTTTGCACCCAAAATATAATTTGTAATTAGAAATAATTGAACTAAAACCACTAAATCAATTTCGATCAATTGATTTCAAAATTTTATCTGTCATTAGAGGTATTCTTAGAATGTGTTCACAATTAAAGCACATGCTACTAATTAGACTTTTCCCAAAATTGTTAGGGTAAAGATTATTTAGATAATTCTTGCTCATTAATTAATTTTTCTAAAAAAAATATATAAAACACAATACAATACAATACAAAGAAAATTTTCCATGTATTTATGATTATTTCTAAACAATGCGCACAGATATTGAAAAAAATTTAGGACAGTTAATAACATGCTTAGAGTAACAGAATTATAATAATTTGTTACTTGCCATGAACTTAGCTAAAGAACCTAAGACTGCTGCACTCGTAACCTATTTGACAAAAATTATTTAAAATGTAAATGTAAATTATAATCATTTAAATTTTAGATAATCTGCTTATTTCTTAACAGGATAATACACAATTATTACAGTTATTAGATGGACTATCCGAATTCAGTTTTAAGCTGATACATACCATATATGTAAAAGAAAATACACAATCCTCTAAAATATGATCTACATATGTTGGTAAATAGTAGCAATAATATACAAGTTGATATACAAGTTGTTGCTACTAAGTATAACACTCAATAAAAAATATCACTCATTTTTGCAATATGTAATTATCATATATATATATATATATATATATATATATATATATATATATATATATATATATATATATAGTTTATGGATAATAGATGCGTCGATGAGCATGACTATATAACAATTGAATCTAGCATGGGCTTCCGCGTAGCTCACCACTCGATGTGAATTCAAACATTTAGGTTTCAAAGTCCAGCGGTTGTGTGACTTTTCATCAATAGTCTGGCAAAACTTTTTTCCGCGTCTGCACACGTTTGGGATAAAATCACGCCGATTTTTGAAATGCGAATGAATGCCGTAGTAATCTAATTATAAGATATATACTAGATTCTTATTTTTTAACTGAAGTTTGTAATAGTCAATTATCTGTTTATATCAACTTTCAGTCTATCTAAAACTATTCTCATCCTTTTACCCACTGCGGCAACTCTAGTAATAGGTAATTTTAACCTAAGCTCGAAAAGATCAAACACCTTGAGAATGAATAAAACGTGCTTACTAAGGTCGTGGCAAAATTTACCCAACAACCTTTACCTCAAAGACAAGCACCGTAAATAAAATTTATATTTCAGCTATCCTTGAAAACGAATTTGACCCTTGTGTCTGGTATACATCCAGAAAAGTGGTTATTTTACAATTTAAGTATTTTACTTTAAACGGTTTTCCCTAACTTTTACCCTAAACTAAATTAGTTTAACTTTTTATACCCCTATGGATATATATATATATATATATATATATATATATATATATATATATATATATATATATATATATATATATGTATATATATATATATATATATATATATATATATATATATATATATATATATATATATATTGCGTTGAAAAACGTGATGCGGAACCTAACGTATATCGTCAGAGGTCTATTTTCGTCGCCCACACACGCTTCATGCAACTGTCCGAAGAGGAATTAGAATACTAAAATTTTTAATATTTTGTTTTTTTTTAAAAAAAAAATTGACAAATTGGTGAATGTGAATTAAATAAGTTTTCTCTTGCTCTAATAAAAATACTACTATTTATATTTTATTCTAAACCACGATATGTATTTTTAATTTTTCCTTGAGCGCCCAGTTACTGTATCCTATCTAAGATAAGATAACAGCACTGTATTTATTCTTCGGATTAACTTAAAAATACATATATTATTATTAACAAAATTTTAATAAATCTATTTTCTCTTTTAATTTCCCCTTAATATAACTAGCTCGCTTCCCCTGAAACTATCCCAAGTGAGTTCAGATTCTCATAAGTTGAAATTACCTTTTATCTACTGCCAATTAAAACCACTGAATTGTATAAACAATCAACATAAATTTATTATAAATCAAAATGATATTAATACGGTTTATAAAATTATTTTGAAATACCTATTATCTAGATCAGCTTTATTAAAATTAAAAATCAATTGCACCTTATCTCTACTGTTAATTATAATGTCACTCCACTTAACTGTCAAGTGTTGTTTGTCAAATATGATGGTCTCGTGTTCAGTTGAAATTTGTTTGACTTTTATTTATTTTAAAAATTAAAAAAAAATGTGTAAAGTGCGGATTATTAATTTTAACAAGTGATTATAAATTAATTCTAATGATTTTATAATGTCTAATATAAATGTGGTAATATTATATTTTTAAATACCTTGATCCTTATGTGTTTGTTTATTTATAAACAATTAAAAAGGTATATTTGTGTTTCCTTGTCTTCTTTTACCATCAAATTGGATTGGGATAATTGTTTAAAATTACCTACTATCAAGTAAGTAGATATTCTTTATTAAACACTGTCTTAATTATTTTTGGAAATGTCCAGGAATTGTCTACTTCTAGGAAATGTTGGTATTTATACCAGCCAGGTATAATTTCTTGAACTTTTATTTGACACAATCGGGTTTTACAAAATTTTCTTGATGTTAGTTGGAGTTGCTATTTCTTAATGACATTAAATTTAATTTAAATTATTTTTTTTTAAAATATTGATTAATTAAACTTTATTTAATATTTATTTACTTTCATAACTTTTTAAAAATATTTACTTAAAAAAAAACAAAAGATCTCGCACGTGGCTTTATGATCTTGTCGTGAAAATTTTAAGGTTATGTAAAAATTTGTTTTGAGGAGAAACTTTTCTTTTACACCTCTCAGTAACAATACTTTTTTGCAACTCTCTCGAATTTTTGTGATTTTTCTTTATATAGTATGCCTCCAGCTGACTTAATTAATCATTCTGATTGGCTCAGGAGTTGAAGGCATCGGGTTACTTGATGAAAAATCACCCTTTTCTTGGCATTCTTGTCAAACAAAAATGGCTGTCAAGAATTTTAAAATTGATGAATATTTTCCAATTTTACCATTTCCTGGATTTATCCAATCATATGCATGACAATAAATACTATAAAATTAAACTCTATTATTTTACCTATCTAATTATACATAATTTAGCCTTCCTAAAACAATTTTTAATATTAAAAATTATAAAACAAAATGGTTTGACATGAAAATATTGAAATCTATAATTAACTAATTATTGAAAATTATTGTTTGAAGATGCTAAATTATGTTTTCTTAATATTAAAATATTAAATATTAGAATTTTCCTTACATTCTAATATAACTTATTTTACTCCACTACTTAAAATTAATTTATAATATCTAATTTTAATGTCAATATCAAACATTTTCTTAAATTTATTCTATGTTCTTATCTGTTTTAATTAAAATTATTTTCTTAATACTACTGTTAACTGTCTAATTTATATTAAAAACAATTCAATGAACCTTATTTATTATTTAAAAGTACTTTTCGTGACTGGTTTCACACTATGTTCACCTTTTGTTCCTTTTCAAAACATTATTGTTGCAAAAACCGATCGTTATGTTTTTTATTTTACTTGAAGATTTTCACTCTTCATTATCACTTTACCTTCACTATCACATCTAATGTTTGTATCTTATTATTCTTATGATCAATTTATAATATGATCTTATTGTATTAATATTTATATATTGTTTATTTTACAATTATGTCTAAAAATTCATTATGAATTTAGCATTATATATGATTTTTATAATCATGTAAGCTTTTAATTATGCTTTGGTCCATATTATTTGTAAATATTAATGACTCTAATTAATTAATATACCTACTGACTACTTATTACTATCTAAATAATAAATTTATATTGTATCTTAGATATTTTAATTGAAATTGTTTAGACTAGTCGAGTATTTATAATATGGTCATTAGGTCATCTTGTGTCGATTCCTATTCAATATATATATATATATATATATATATATATATATATATATATATATATATATATATATATCATAGACAATTGATTTCTATGAATGTTGCTCTTGGTTCGTTACAGCTTCACTGATGAGACCGTTAGGTATTCAAAACGCATGTGGAGAGAGTAACAGAGTTGTATTTGCAGAAAATAAATAGTTAATTTTTTCTTTTGTAAAAAATTTAACCTTATAATTATCAATATCTACTTAATATTTGTAAATACGAACCCGTTTTTTAAATAAATTTTTGCCAGAATAATTAGCGACTGTTTTGCGGGTTAATTCGTGATCCGTCCTTATTCACCATTACGGCTCTGATTTCACTTTCTCTTCCTCTCTCTAATTGATAGAGCTTTAAATTCTGTGTATGGCACTGCCTTCCAAATAGCTTTTATTCTCTTAAACCCTGGTTCGCTTGTTAATCGCGAAGTATAAAAGTCTGGGGCAGCTTTTGAAAACAATGTGATTTATACTGTATCAAGTTGGCGAGGTTAATTATAAAGTTTGCGGCTTCCATTGTTACGAAAAAGTTATTTTCGAAACACTTTATTATCAGGTCAAAAGTTGTTTAAAAGTAGCGATGCAATATTTATCTTTTAACAAGGAATGATTGATAATTTTCGTTCATTTAATTGTAATTGGTTATTAATTGGTGTTGATTTTAGGGGAAAGCATGAAGAACGTGATTACCTACAAAAAATAATTCTATTTTTGAGATCTAACATCTTCAGAAACAAGCACAAATGGTATATTCTGAGATATTTAGATTAGAAATAAATCAAAGAATAATTATTAGAAATAATAGAAAAACCGAATTTTTCACTAATTTCTTTTTTAACCGACTTCTAAAAGAAGGGGGTTCTCAATTCGTCGACTATGTATGTTTTTTTTTATGTATGTACACCGATTAGTCCGGAACGGCTGCACCGATTTGAATGAAATTTTTTACGTTATGTTCAGGAAGTTACGGCGGTGGTCCTATATTTTTTTGGACGAAATTTGTGCAGTAATATCCAAGATGGCGGCAAAAAAAATTAATTCTCTCTGATTTTCTCCAAAATTGGTATGAGGAAATTCTTGGGGTCGTACACAACGAATATGAAATTATTTTTAAAAAATTCAATATGGCGGATCCAATATGGCGGTAGAAAAAATTTAATTTTATCTGATTCTCTCCAAAATTGGTGTGGGGGAGTTTTTGCGGTCGCACATAATGGATCCCAAATATTTTTAAAAAAATTAATATGGCGGATCCAATATGGCGGACAAAAAAATCAATTTTGTACAATTTCCTCCAAAATTGGTACGAGGAAGTTTTCAGGGTCGTACATAACTCATCTAAAATTATTTTTAAAAAATTCAATATGGCGTCTAATATACCGGACGAAAAAATCAATTTTATCCGATTTTCTTCAAAATTGGTACGGGGGAGTTTTCGGGGTCACACATAACGAATCTGAAATTATTTTTAAAGATTCAATATGGCGGATACAAGATGGCGGATTAAAGATTCTACATCTCCCGATTTTGTCTAAAATCAGTATTGGGGTATTTTTGTTAGTGTTAATTATGAATTTAAAATATTTTTTGAAAAACTCAATCTGGCAGATTCAATATGGTGTCCTAAAATTTTTACATTTTTCGATTTTCTCCCAAACTGATATAAGGGGTTCTTGAAGGTGTAATTTTCTTGAAATTCAGTATAGCGGATGCAATATGCTGGGCTGAAAATTTTACCTTAGTCGCATTTTTTCAGATTTGGTATTAGAGGGTTTTCAAAGTCGTGTATTACGAATATGAAGTTAATTTTTTACAACTATTAGGTTAATAAGATACAATAAAAGGGACAGAAAATTTTACATATTCCGATTTTGTCTAAAATTGTTATTGTGGGGTTCAATAGCAGTGGATCTCACACGGAGGAATCCGTGAAATCCGCATAAACATATATACGCCATCCGGCGGGAGGTCGGAGAAGCCACGTCCAGTATTTGCATGTTTCCTTCCGATCTGTCCTTTGCACAGCCAGGTGCATGTCGGTACCCTGATGAGTCTAGTAGAGACGAAACATGTACCTCTGCCGTATCACTGTGGCGGGGAGGGTAAGTTTTGACTTTCTTCTCGGTATGGTGGTACAGGTAGGCCATCATCTCGATGGTGGTGGAATAGGATAAATTGCGTTTTATAACAATTTATTCTAGCTGTGCAACCTCTAACATAGAAAGGATATGATGGAGGGAAGTTTGTATTTACTATTCGCATTTTACTTCATTCATACGCGGAGCTGCATATGGTTGTACGTTTGCTGAATGTGATTTCAGCACTACAACGGCATAATGTGGATATATCCACTGCTATTGCATCTCACACGGAGGAATCCGTGAAATCCGCATAAACATATATAAATTATGGTAAGAAAGCAATTACAAATAAAGTATTTTTAATCTGTTTATGCAAATCATATTTTGTCAGGTATTAGTTTGGCACCGACTTCAAAAAGTTCAATTTCATATAAAAATAAATAGTTATTTTTCACTTTTTAGAGCACTTATAGAAGTCGATTCAATTTTTTTATAAAAATTTTATTACTTTCAAGTTGCAAACAGTTTACCATCTGCAAATACAACCCTAGTCTTCTCTATATATGCCGACATGTCTATATTTTATATGGACACTTGCTAGCTGCGGATGTTACTCTTAGTTCCATGCAGCTGCACTGATGATACCATTGGGTGGTGGAGGCGCGTATGAGGAGAGAACCAGGGTTGTATTTGCAAGAGATAAATTGTTTGTATATAATTCATACTTTATCTACTTGAAGGGAAAATGCATAAAAGTAACTATTTATTTATGGTATCAAAGTTGATGCCATTCGATTAATACCTATCAATAAGTAAAACTAATTTAAAAAAGCTTCAGGAATCAACTGTATAAAAAAGCCATTCTGAAGCTTTTCTATGCCATCTTTGCTGATCCTGAGTAATCCTAGAAAAACTCAGAAAGATTTTGGAGTTCCAATGTAAGAAAAAATTCTGATAAATTATATATATTTTTCATAAATATAAAAGTAATAAGGTTGAATGTTGAAGAAAATTCTAGACTTTCCTTTTCAGTGATCGCATTAAAAAAGTAATTATTAAATTATTTTTATATAATTGCTTACGACTTTTCTATTAAATGGCTTTTTATGATAGTTTGTGTTATTATTGATATTCTTCTATCCTTAATTTATCTGCAGACGCATAATAAAAAACTTTTCGAATTTGACCCAGAATTCATAGAAACCAGGGCAAAATAATTTATTATCCCCGTTTTTTAACGACATCATTATTAAAAGCTTTTTCAATAATGCATACAACCTTAAATCTTTTTAAAGAGTAAACTTAAACTAACACTTGTTTATAGTTTTACATGTTCGGTTACAAAAGAGCCTGAAATTTAATTAGAGCAAAATTCTATTTACATAAAAGATGAAAGACTGAACTTCTTGGTTCTCCCATTTAACTTTATAATTATTTTTCCGTCACTACTTTAAAATAATATTATGGAAATAAAAATTCTGAACTGAAATTTAATTGCTTGGCAGGTTAAAAAATATAAACTTTAAGTAAAGGAAAGGTATAATAGTAATAGTATCAGGCGCGGATCCAAGAGGGGACGGTGGGGGCGATCGCCCCCCCCCCCCCCAAGAGCTTTGAGTTCAGGAAAATATACCTGATTTTATATCTTATACTATAGTTTATTCAAAAACTAGAGAGAGTAATAAATCATTTGTAACCCTTTTTTTCTTCGCAAATTACCTGTGTTCTTTCGTCCGGTGTGAAAAAAATCTGTTGCATACATATATTTTTCACAGGAATGGATTAGAAATTTTATAATCAAAAACACCGATCTATAATAATGGACTATTTGGGTTGGATAACAATAGATATTTGGAAGTGTAAAACGTTAAAAAGGATTTTAATCCTTGTCATAGGCGTCGGAAGGAGGTTTATTTTATTATTAAGTATTTATGGCATAGCATATTATTTCGGTAATAAACTTAAAATAATTTTTTTTTATTATATTTCTTATGATTTCTTAAAAATTCACATACTTTACAAAATATAGATAATTTTGACATATTTAACACAAATCACAACTGTATTTTTATTATTTTTAATTTTGGCATAAAAACCGTTTTAGGCACATTCAGACTAAAACATACTCCTATTCTCTCAAAAAATTCTAAGTTATAATTTAAATACTTACAAAATACCCATTGTCAAAAATACAAAAAGTTAAACATATCTAAAAAAAAAATAAATTCGTTCATATAATATTAAAATTTTTTTGGGGCTATCGGTCATTTTATTATTAATTAAAAGCATTTTTATGACATTTGACGTTTCAGTTTATTTATTTTTTAAACCATCTGCACAGTTACAATTAAACACTAAAAAGGGATTCAAATGTAATTAATTTTTATATGTTACAGTAAAAATTAGAACTACTTATTTTTATTTCTATTGCACTGACATCTTAATTTAATTTACTTTATTATATAGAAATCCAACAGCCCCAAAAAAATAAAATAAACGTGTTAATTCTACACACTTAAGAAAAAGAAACAAATACAATAATAAAATAATAAAAAAATATAAAAAAGTAAAATATATATAAACAAACATTAAACAATAAAATACAACAAAAACAAAAATTTAAATAATAAATTGTGTTTACCCTTGTAAACATTAAGTAAGTATTTAATTCGTAATCAAAGTCAGTGAAGCTATCTTCGCTCAAATTAATTTAAATTGGTTCCTCTATTCCACTGATCATGAGATCGAGTTTCCACATTTTGATTTATTCTTTTATTATATGGATTTTTCCCAATTTTCCGCAGTAACTTTATTCAAAAAAATCCTTCAAAGATTCAGTTAAATTACTAATTTTGTAAGTTGTGTTATTTCTAGCAACTCTACCTTTTACTTGAGAGAGAGATTTCCTTCTCCAACGGACATTTTCCGGACGATCTATAAGAACAGATTTCCTATTTGGTTTTTCCCAGCAAAAATTAAGTTCTCTGAGCAATTTCCGAAGCTCAGTTCTTTTAATTTCATGTAAATCCCGATCTTCATTGATTTAAGTTAGAATTTTATCGACGGTTGGGATCTGCTTCTCATAATAAAATGTTTGTACAACTTCTTTTATTGCAGTTTTCATCTCTTCTTCCAACGAGGTTTTTCGTCTGCCTGTGATCGAGTGTGACTTGGGAGTACTAACAATTCCAGTCGTTTTTTCCTCCTTCAGTATTCGGTACATAGTAGATGTTCCAACTCCTGTCATGTTGGAACACATCTCAACATTATTATGTAGATATTGATATCTTAAGGCATAATAAACATTCATCGTAATAAGATTTTCGTTGAGGAAAAAATGCCATGGTTTAACGATTTTGAAGAACATATAGAGGTGGAAATCTTTTGGATATCTTACTAATCTCAAATAATATATAAAAACCAGCGCAAACAAGATAAATCACTAAGGACACACAGTAAAGTGTACTTTGCTCACTGACCAAAAAATTAAATTGAACTATCATAAATTTTATTATTGGAGTAAATTTATGAAAGCTTATAATATTTAAATATAATTAGATTTACGGCAGTCCTCAGTTACCTGCGGCACTGGTACAGATTCGTTGGAGGTTTCGGTAACAGTTTTATTACTCTCTTTACTTCTTGAATAGAGTATAGGAATGTGTATGCTTGCGATCGCCCCCCCCTCTCCCAAGAGCTCAGAGGTAAGATTCTGCCTTTTATATTAGAAATGTGTATGCTGCTGGCACTCCCCCCCCCCCCCCGTTGATAACTTGATTTTCTGGCGATAGCCGCCCCCCAAGAGCTTTGAGTTCAGGAAAATAGACCCGATTCTGCCTCTTATACGAGGAATTTATATGTTGCTGGCATCCCTTCCTCTCTCCAAGAGCTTCAAATTCAGAAAAATAGACCCGACCCTACCTTTTACACCAGAAATGGGAATGTTTCCCGTGTCGCCCCCCCCCCCCCCATCATGATAGACAATTGGTCGGAGACGGAAGATTAAGAAGAAGGAAGTGACCAAATGTTTTGAAATTTTAAAACGTCTATATCCGCAACCAGTTTAGAACCGTAAAGTGTCTCCTAATAAATTTTTAATAAACCAATTTTCAGTATTCAAAAATACAAAACCAAAGATTTTCTAATTGATGTTAAAAATTGACAGTCAACATCATGTTAACAAGTTATTTCATGGCATGTCTGACCTGAAAACAACATCGTATTTACTTTGAAGATTTCTGAGTCCATACGCTGGTTGGGCAACAACCCGTGTATTTCAAATGTATAATAAAAGTTAAAGCAAATAAGTTAAAAAAATGTTATTTAATTGTCTTAATGTAATAACTTAAATAAAATTGAAAATTGATATTTGTTAAATAAATGAAGCGTTTTTGTTTATCTCTCCCTTACATCCTATGTCAACTTTGCGTGGTCGAACAATATTATACTTGGAAAATTGTTTTGCTGCTTTACAGGCCCACCTTAACCATATAGGTACTGATTACAAGCAAGGTATTTAAACAAATATGATTTTGTAATCACGTAAAGGGTATGTTCGACCTGATTAAATATTTATAACAGAAATCGATGCTACACAAATTCAAACAAAATATGATATATTCGTTTTTTCTTATTTTACTAGAGTTTATTTTGTATCTGCCATATTTCATTTAAAATAGTTAAATTTTCCTCAATAAAACTTTTGGATTCTTACCGAGAGTATTTTTTCCTCTATATTTTTTCTTCAATATTACAAAAGGGAATATCGCCTTAAAGGTCTCGGTAAACACCATATTTTTATTCAGGTTTCAACAATGTTTAATTTACGGTCCTAAATAATCCATTTTATTTTCGCACGCTTTATCACAAAAAACACGGAATTTTGCTGCTGTCGCCGAAACCAACCAAGTAAAATTTACGAGAAATGACTGCTAATTTGTGAATAAAAATATAAAGTGAAGTGGAAAATTTGCAAGAATAAACTAAAAAATTTTATCCTGAAAAATGCCATTCTGACAAAAAAAAATCTTTTCCTCAAAATGTTAACAAGATGAAGGAAATTATGTTTTTATTGCTTTCAAATTATCCATTTTACTTTCAAACTACATAAAAAGAATTTTAGAATTACATAACTGTTAAATTTTTATTTATTAATTTTTTAATCTTACACATTTTTTTGAGCAATCGGATTCATTCCAAATTCATAGTAGGGATAGGCATACTAAATATATCTGAAAAACCACTATTGCCCTTAAAATAATTATAGCTTAGGATTTGGGAGATATCAATAGGCCTGCTCATAGAAAAATCAATGTTATTTGAAAGTTTTAGAAAATATCGCACGAAAATGTTCCGGAGTTAATTTCGTTTCTTGGCCTATATGAAACTTAAAAGTTACTGCAAATAACCCAAATAACGTGCGTATATGAAAACGTTCGGAGTACGTCAACCATTTAGCATGTCAAAATTTACAACTAATATGTCAGATGGCACATAGCAATGTCAGTATTGCCAGTTCCCGAAATATAAACGGACACCTTAACAAAAATGCATCCAAAGAACTAAACACTTCCGAAGCCTTACTTACAAAAGTGACGGAATATCCACGACAACGGCAGCGCATATTTACAAGGCTGTATGTCGCCCACTTCTGGAATACATGCCTCCAATGTATATCAACTGCAGACCATCAGCTTTGAAAAATTTAGAAGTTGCCGAAATCACTGCACTCCGAGCATAATCCCTCAAACAATATACTATTAGAAATAACCAAAGTTCAATCAATATCTGAACGAATCAATATACTTTCCACAAAATTTGCACAAAAACCACTAACAATGATAATTATTCAGAATATGTGTATGAGGATAGAGCCAAACCGGAGAAGAGCCAGAAGATTTCCAATTCGCACGCTATTGGAGGAACTTACTATGTTGTTACAATGATATTGGATTTTTTTTTATCTTTTTTCTTTGTGAATGTCCTGCTTGTTTGGACAGTAGAAGTAAATGTTTATTATTAGAATGCAAATATTCACGGGATGGAGGACTTTGGTCGATGACCTATTGAGGGCATGTATATTGTATTGTATTGTTCTCAATAAAGCACAATAAATAATAAACGGTCACCCTTGTATCTCTCCACGTAGATAAACCTCCCTGAACTTCCTGATGTTTCCACAAACCGTGTATAATATATAATATACATTAGTTGAAGATACAGAAATAGATATCAGAAAAAATTTTTAATTTGATAAGTTTCATAAAATACCCATGTATTTTTTTTCCTAATGCTAATTCCGCTAGCCTATTTATGCACTTTCAAGTTTAATTTATGCAAAATCATAATAAAACTCACTCGCTTTAATCTAGAAAATTTAATTTTTCAGTTGTAAATTAACTTTCAAAAACGGGAAAACTCCGTATTTAATTACTGACCAACTTTAATTTTACTCCGAAAGTGAGACTAAGCCCGTCATTGTGTCCTTATTTTAATTATTTTTGTTACTTTTCTCAGCACGACAGTTGTATTGTTGGAAAAATCCTCGCTGGCAGTGGATTATAAAATTAAAAAAAAATAATCCAAAAGAAACCTCGCTCAAAAATAAAAACCAGTAAAAAAAATGGAAGCTAACAAAGGCTGGATAATCTGATCAAAAGTTACCTTCAGCAGAAAATATAGAGAATTATTTAAGGGAACACAAAGAGATATAACAGCAGGTCTAGTTTGCTGAAATTTCACTATAATAAATCAGTTATGTTTATTGTTGAAAAATTATGACCAGAATATCTGCTTTAGTGTCTAAAATATCAGGTCGTAAAGAGATAATTTCGGTTTTTTTAGTGTGAAATAACGCTATTTTTTATATAAAGAATAAACTTTAATTAATTACATATTTCCCATTTTGTTCAGTGACTTCCTTACAAATTCATGATTCCTCCTCATAAAAATGTTATGCCTTGGATTAATGAATGAATAAATGAATGAACAAAATGTGATGATACTTGATCAGCCATGCCTAGGCCTGGATGGGATTTTTATATTCCACAATTGATGCAGGTCATTCCAGACCGACTGCCTTTGCCAATTCAAGCTGCCTCGTTAATAGAACTTGCCTAACTGCTTTCAGTAACAAAATTGTATCTCCCAAATGTCTCTGACTCAATCCGTTGAGTGCTGGACACTCTCTGAGAACATGGCCAACAGTTTCATCCTCCTCCAGTCACCATCTGAACATTGGGTTACCTACAATACCAATCTTATAAAGATAGGTGACAATGTTTTGTCAACAGTCCCATCACAATTCGTAGCTTTTTCTATTCGACAGAGTAGAACTTTCTGACTCCCGTGCTCCTGCCGAATACTCCAGGTCCAGCTCTTTCATCTTGTCGAGATACATCCATAAACCACCAGGATCCATTTCTCAGAAAATTTTGCTCCTCCTCCCAATCCTCTTTACTTGGAAAAAGTATCTCAAGAGAGTACTGGGTTTCAAGAGTGAAGCCATATAATCTGTGTGTATAGGGAGTGATGAACATCTCTCCATCACGCTTTCATAGATACCTGAATAGCCGCCCGTTCCAGTTCCGAGATATCCTAGGCAACTAAGACGGTATGAAGTCTTCAGTGGCTCCTTCTCTATGTATAAGTGAAAAGAAGGTAGACTCACCAGCGCCTTCCGAGCCCTAGTGGAGGTAGCCTTCTCGCACTTATTACTCCCACGCAAGCCATTGTTTGAACTTTGTCAAGTTGAAGATGGCGTTTGCGATTTGTTGTACTAGTTCACCATACAATAGCGACATACGTGATCATGAGACGATTCACCATAATGTATATCCAAAGTAACACTGTCGATGTCAGCCCCAATGTGCACCCAGAGGGTCATTTTCAAGCTCTAAAATCACAGTAGTGAGTCCAGAATTACTCCTAGGTCTTTGACTGTTGCCTTGTATTGAAGGATCCTTCTCATCAATGTAATTCTGGGAAATCTTCTCGTTTTTTCCATTTTTTTGTAAAAAGTATCACCACGGCCTTGTCCGTGTTCATTCCGAGTCCTTCTTTTTAGAACCATCGCTCCGCGACCCGGAGGGCCTCATCATTGGTCTTTATAGGTCCCAGATATCGCAACCAGGGCACAAAATGACCAAGTCAGCGTAGGACTGTATATAAAACCAGCCCCATTTAATTATTTCAGCAGGCTGTCCACTACAAGGCTCCACAACAAAGGTATAAGAACTCCTCCCTGTGGACAGCCTCTTCTTGACAGTGCTTTAACAATAACATTGCTAAGATCAGCATATATCAGTCTCTGAGTCAACACTGCTCTGATTCATGTGACTACTGTTGGTTCAGCGCTTCGTCTTTATAGAGAATTATATATCGAATCGTGAGATGTGTTGTCAAATGCCCCTTCGATATCGATAAAGGTACCTTAGGCGAATGGGCCACTCAACAGCATGTTTGCGACTCTTGTGACGAGTCGACGCAGTGCGGTGTCTGTGGATTTTTCTGCGTGATAGGTCAATTTACCTAGGGACACTGCACCATTACCCTTTCGTTGATGTGTCGATCCACCAACTTTTCCAGTGTCTTTATTAGAAAACTGCTCAGGCTGATTAAGCGAAGAAACTCACAGTTGGTGTAGTTTATCCTTCTTGCCTTGGGAATAAAGACTACTTTCGCTTTCCTCCATGCACATTCTTATTGTTTATGTGCCATCTTCTATCGAAGGTTAGCTAGCGACCATAAATTTTTCTCTTTTACGCTACATAAGATATGCTGGGGCCTAAATTAGCGACGTCACGAATCTGACACGATGAGTGCATATAGCACAGAAATGCCAATTCCATCAGTAAAAACGTTGTCGGTATGTACTCCAAGCTCAAAACATTACCGGAATAATTTTAACAAATATTTTTTGATAATATCGAAGGAATTTTGTAGTAAAAATGGAAATATACCATCTTTACCAGGTCACTTGAAGGGGACAAAAGTTTCCATTGACCATTTTATCCTTTCATATGTTATTATCGTTTGCACTAACTTGTAGTTGGCCCTCATGATGATCTGAGTCTGGAAAGAGCACTATTAGAGGCTACTTTAAGTTAATCTCTTCTATAGTAGTTTTGCCTCCTTCAGGAAGAGCCATTGCTCCAATCCGAACACCAGGATTTCCAGATAGTGTTTTACAGAGACGGAATGCTGATAGCATACTTTTTATGCTCTTACATTATTTCTTCCAGATATTCCTCTGTGAGTCCCTTATTTGTTTCTGTGGTGTACTCTCTCTAGACAGTTTTATATTCTTTTCAGTTAATTTCAGTTTGGTGGTTTAATGTTTTTTTAAGGAGCTCCAGAATATTTTTCTGGTAGTTCTCAATTTGAGAATGCATTGCATTTGATTCCTTTTAGATTACATATGTCAAACTACTCACAAGGGGATATTAAAAGATCCGAGAGCTGTCCTGTTTCCTAGTATATCATTAGCTAAGATCATGTTTTAATGACTGCAGCACGATACCAAGTACTCACAAACAGATAAGTACCTGCATTGTTTCATTTTGTAAAAAAAAGAAACAGAATTATATTGTAAAAGAAATTGTAATTTTCGTTGCCAAACTATGCCATTTTTGCTTTATTATTTTTAACAGTAGCTTACAAGTATTTTTATTAAAGTAAATTTCTTCTCGGAGTTATCATTTTATTAGTTTTAAGCTATAGATGACGCCTTAAATTTGAACTTTTGGTAAGAGTAATTTCAGAAAGTGCTCTTTTTGCATTTTGTAGCAAGTAAATCATTAAAACCCCACCTAAATATAAATGCCATGACAATAAGAGCCAGCATTGTGGATTTTTCAAGGAATGGAACTTAATATCATTACCTAATACACTTCAATCAGTTATAGTGTTATAATGGCATAATTGTCCTTAAAATATTCATGAATGAATAATCGCTCTATATGAGAACCAGAGTAATATTTTAAAGTAAAACATTGGTTAAAACATTTTCGATTCAACTAAGCTTGATGATTACAGGAAAGTAGATACCGTGGTTCTTAAAAATCGTTTTATGAAAGTGTCTACTATTGTAACAGCATTAAATATTTCTGAACCACTTTTTTTTGAAAATTTTGTATGATAAACTAAGTATGAGTAAACTTTCAGTTGGGATAAAACTTTTTTAGTACACCTTGTACTAGCATTAAGAACATTAAATATTTTGAAATTTTCCAGTAAAATATTTATAGAAAGTAATTATACTTTTACCACATATTTATGAAATATCGTCTATAACACCAATTTTTCAAACATCTTATATAACAGAAATTGTAGTGAAATTTTAACTTCTATATTTAAAGTTAAAAATTTCCGTCACTTTTAATGTTAAATGCTGTTTTATTCTTGGAAATAACGACTGTTTCAGTGTCTAAACTTTCTTACCTTCTTCTTTTAAACATATTTAAAACTTTATAATTTGTATTGCTACAGACTTTATAGTGTCATAAACTTTTAAATTCTAATTTATGTTGACAACTTCTAAAGTTTTGGATTTATTTTCTCTAAGTTCATAATTTATATAATTAATTTTACACATATTATTTTCCTGCTGAGACGACTGGCGAGAAGAAATTCAATAATACAGAATTGCCCAAATAAATAACCAAATAAAATTATTTGAGTCTAAAGCTGGTCTGTCGGTAAATTTCAGTGCCAAAAACATATTCCCATACACAAAATTTCCAGAGTTTAGTTGAAAGTTAGTAGTAGGCGCCAACGAGCAAAGCAAACCCCTATGTCAGAGAGAACGGCTGGATTATTAAGGAAGTCATTATATCTGTAGTTAGATTGCATGCAGAAAACGTCCCCGCTATCGTTAGGAATGGGCTTTCTACTTTACTCCTATAGATATGCAAGTACAAATAACTATACGCAAGTGATCCTATGAGTCAAATAAAACACTCCAATTATTAATAAAAAAAAATCTTAAATTCACTGTTATAAATAAAATGTGACAGTTTAAGCAATTGCAAAGTTTTAACTTCAAAATTTTCATCTTTACAAAAATACGAATTCATTCAGAGTTGTGAAGCTTAATACAAAATAAATTAACACAAAAAAAAAATAATTGGAGTATGTAGAGATTATTCCGTACAAATTAGGCTGCAACATTACTCAAATGTGTAGTGGTGTGTAGTTACTAGTTAAACATCAGGACTCATTAACTGGTAACCGAAGGTTTTTACCAAAAAGTAAACGAAAAAGAAAAACCGAAACAAAAATACGTGATGAGGAATCCCTGAGTACGTATGCGGGGTTAAAAGCATGCCTTCATTGAAACATACAGAATTGAGTACAGGGATTTTAATCCCTGTATTCAGGTTTATTCCAGTAAAAATAACACAATTAACAGCAAAACGGGTAAAAGTAGTTTAATAACTAAGCTCAATTACTAGAATAATTTAAACTATTTTACATCCCAAAATCCCACAGGCTGGAACACTAAAATTGAGATGAAAAATTTACAGCCCTTTAGTCGTATCTAGAAAGGTAAGTAAAAGTCATGGCAAATGGCCTCGGCTTTATTTATATCAAAGATTCATTCATGCACAAAACATAGATTTTGATTTTCTCGCAAAGCCAGATTCGTATTCAGCAAGTCGAAGTATTCAGAATATGAATTTTTGTAGATCAAACTAATGACGTAAGTATCCAGGATCTAAGATGATAAAATTTGAGGCTGTTCTTTAGGAATCCGAAGGAACTGAACTAGTATTCAATAAATATTCCTAGAAGTATATTGCGATTGTGCTGTTTTCAATCTTTAATACGTGAAGAGCTAAGGTTATGCCTCTGTGGACATTTATTTAAGGTTGTGTAAGGTTCTTACAAGCTAAAATTTATTATGTTGTCAAGCCCAGATTTGTATTTAGCTACCTCAAATTACGAACATTCATGAATATGTCAATATATTCGAAAAAATTGATTGATTAATTGGATGATATAGCAGGCTAGTGTTGAGAAGCCCTTACACTACAGCCTAGTGACTTATTGTGTCACCTGTTTTATCTCTTCTTGATCAGGTTTAGCAGCCTGTTTACTAGTTTGTCCTTTGGGTATAAGAATTCCGAATTGATCGATCCTTGAAGGTATCTCCATTAAGTTAGAGCTGCGCATTTGAAGATGATGTGCGAGGCTATTTGGTCCTCCTCGTGACATAGTCTACAAGTTGGTTCTTCATTAGAAATACCCATTGTGTGTAGCTGAAGCTGCAGTGGTCGGTTACTGGTCCAGTTACTGGCCTAATTTGTTGTCTGCTTAGACTCAGGTTTTCGTGATTTAATTTGCCGAATGGTTTTCTCGACAATAACTTGCTGTGCCTGTTGCCCACAATGTAATTCCAGGAGGTCTGGTGTTGTATGGTTTATTCACCACGAACTACCCACGAAAAGCAACCTTAGTAATGCTAAATACTGGTTCCGGTCTAATAAATGTGGTAGCAGACCCTTGCTCGCAAGTTAATAGACTTTTTCACTGTCCAGGCTATACTTGTATCCTGGCACCTGCGCAAAAGAAAGCGTTCTGTGTTTTGTCAGAGCGATTAGATTTTAAAGGCAATCCCAGACGTGTTTTGATATGGCTGACTGTTGAAGAAGATGAGAATGGTCTTGCGCCTGTAACCCGTTGTCAAATTATCTTAAAGTCAAATATCGATAGCATGTATTTCTACTTGCAATACTGTGATGTGATGCCCCAGTGCCACACGTAAATTAAGTCTTGGTGTGGTTCTATTCAAAGACTTAGCCAAATGGCTTTCGCACCCCTCCAGAGAACATTTACTCATTCCGTGTATACTCTACCCTAAGTGCTGTTATAGTTCCTGATAGTTTGAGCGGTCCCAAGTAGCATTGTCCTTTACATATACATGTTATTTCATATTAATTAGAAGACTCCTCCGTACTGCGCCTGTTATTGATGGAGTTATAAAAATTGTCCAGATTATTATCATTATAATTCCATAAATTTAGCCAAACAATTTTAGCACTCCATCTAGGGAACATTAATACATTATTGTTATTATTTTATTTTATGGCATCACTAATCTGGGAATGAAACAGCATTTGTTAATTCTTTCGCGATGATTAGTAATTAGTTCCCATATAATACAAATTATGCACTAATCCTGTGTAATAAAAGTTATTACTAAATCAGAAGTACCTTACTTACGTCATCCCTTTGTGGCTCATATATGTACATAATAAAAGATTACACTAAGCTACCACCAATTGCCACAATGTTTTCGTTAATTTATTTTTCATTAAACTTAAGATGCAGGTCAGACGTACCTTCGAGAATTTCAAGCAAATTTCGCAAACCCTTTATAAATTATTACTTTATTTTGGCAAACTGTAAATCACTAACCATAAATCATTTTATTCGCGATATGCCGAAACACAATGTAGAAAACAATCATGCCTTTCATATTACAATCTAGTTTCTATTATATCCAGAGGAAGAGTTTCTAATTGAATTATCTTTCTACAAAGTTTTGAGTTATATGTTAAAGTTTCGATAATTAGTTCTGTACTTAATTGAAATGGAATTTCTAAGTCTAATAAAATCTGTATTTATTTTAAGTGCAGATAAATCAAGCTTTATAAAATATTGATATATCCATTTTAATATCATTAACTTCTACTCTTCCTAGAACTACACAAAAAACAATCGAATAGTAATTTAGAAACTTTCTGTCTTCAGAAATTCGCTTTTTTAAAAACGTAAATTAAAAATACATGTAAATTTAAAATATGGATCACACGGAGTCAAAAGCTTCACAAAAATACTGTTTAATGTACTTAAAAATTGAGAATAACTTCATAGCTTCCATAAAATGTTTTAAAAAAGGAACTACCTAATAAACCATTCCTAGATGTCATGGTTAAGAAGAGAGTAACAGGCAGATTCGAATTTCAGTCGATAGCAAACCAAGGCGAACAATATCTGAACTGTTCACTAGATATGGAGTTATAAGGAACTTAGTGGACAGGGCATTAACTATCTGCAACTACAGCGAAAGGTTACTTGAAAAATTGATATTATGAACAGTCATCATGCAGCAAATGAATGTCCCGTAAATTTTATAAATAAAATTCGGGAATAACATAAAACATAACCAATTTTAAATATCCGTAATACTAAAACCGTTTCGAAACATATTTTTAAAACTCAGTTAAGATCACATGCATCTAGCGCAGCGAGTATATCTAGCGCGGAAATGTTAATTTCATTAAAAATATTGGTCTGCCTAATATAAGTTTTGCTGCTTAGTTGGTGCCATTGAAGTATCTTCAATTTATAATTGGACTGAATGCATTGGTTTGTCTTAGGTAAGCTACACTACAAGCGTCTAGGTACACCCCAATCAATATAGACTGCAAACACTTGGGCGTGCGCGGTGCTTTGTTTGACAGCTGATCTGTTGGCAGCATAAAGTCAACAGTTCTCAGTTTGTTGAATAAACATCTTGAAATTTTTATATTTTTAAATTAATATTATTTTGTCATTGTGTTTCTGCATAATTTTGTGTATGCTGTATATTCAGTAAACTGCGCTGTATTGGTAATAATTAATAGTTAATATATTTTTTAATACATATCTTCTTTGACGTAAGTAGTAGTCAATCAATTAATAAGATGAATTTTTCTAAATATTCCAAGTTAAGAGCTTAAGTGAAAAGGAAATATACGGGTATTTTATGTTTTATTCCTAAAAATATAATATCGAGTGCCGTAAAATAATACTAGACACATACATGTAATGAATGTAGTACTAGTTTTGTGAACTTGGCTAATTTAAGACTGCTCGTAAAACTAATTCATCCAGGTAAAATAGAGGTTATACTTTAACATGAATTCTTTCGAACATATTTCTTATATATTCTTTTAGAGAACTTAGAAGAACTAGCACAAGTGAAGCATAGAGTTTTTTAATGTTTCCCAATGGGCTTACTACTACAGAGTAAGGAGTGACCTTAACACTAATATATATGTAGAAAGAATACAGAGAATAATAAAACAATATTTAGGTGGAAAATCTATTAAAAGACTTGACGAAGCCATAGGTAATATAAAAAATTCAATTCATTTTTTTTTATTTTGAAATGTATTGTTGGTCATCATTAATTGTCAATTATTTTCTTTTGGCTGGTGTCATTCTAAAATTCGTTTGAAGTAAAGATTTTAAGGGGTTTATGATCGCCTATATAGAGAAAGTCTGTACTAAAGTGAGTATTTTAAAGCATAAATATAAACAAGTTCCGTGGAAATTTTGATTAAAATTTTGTGATGAAAATTGTATGGGGGAAGAGTGGGGAGATATTTTGTAGGAGAATCTCTATAGGGATCACTGAAAGACTAGAACTGGGGGGTGAGCCATGTTGAGCAAAATGTCATCCTTGTCCGATAAATAAAATAGATTTTTCGTGGATTTTAGCAAGTTTTTACCCTTGGCGCCATTTTGGATCTGCTATTTTGGAATTCGATAATTTGACTTTAGAATAATTGGGACGTTGACTATTTTGGTGAAAGTATTTAAAACCATGCATAAGTACCTAATGTAGCCGAAAATATTTTTTTTTAATATTGTATAATTTAAAAGTCAAATTTTCCGCCAAAATAACAATACTTGTCACTTGACCGATGTGACGTCACACTGGTAAACTGGCAAGAATATATAATTTTTTTTCGTAATTTTTGTGATAAAAGATGAGTTTTAAGTTATTTTAAGTGTTGTGCGATTCCTCAGTGTACAAGTACTACAATTAAAACACCTGGAAAGTTATTTATTCACATTTCACATTTGGAAAATAATAGGAAAATGTGGCTTCAGCTAGCCCGGCACAACTCGTTTTATTTTAGTTTTGAGCTTACAAATACCGATTAATGAAACAAGATTGTTATGTTCTTGAAGAATGGAGATTGTTCATAAACTCTTCAAAACGACGTCTCAAGGCAGTACTGCCGCACAATGGAAATAATTACGCAAGTATTCCAATAGCTCACTCAACACGATTAAGAGAAAGTTATGATAATGTTAAATATGTATTACAGAAAATTCGATACTAGGAGCATGGATGGCAAGTGGCAATCCTAGCGATCATCCTAGGCCAACAATCAGGATATACAAAGTATCCCTGTTTCTTGTGTTTATGGGATAGCAGAGATCGCGCAAATCATTTACGAGAAAATAATTTGGCAAGCAAGAGCAGGACTTGAACCAGGAAATAACAATGTACTGAAACAGCCTTTAATTGAACCGTCAAAAGTATTACTTCCGCCTCTTCATATAAAACTTGGATGTATGAAACAATTTGTTAAGTCCTTAGATAAGGAATTACAATGTTATCAGTACCTGAAGAGCCAGTTTCCTCAGTTGACTGAGGCTAAAGTGAAAGAAGGAATATTTGATGGACCTCAGATCCGTAAAATGTTCGATGAATATTTCATAAGTGCAATGAACGATGTTGAAAAAGCTGCATGGCTTAGCTTTCGAGATGTTTCTCGAAACTTTTTGGGAATTAACAAAAATGATGTCTATGCAGCTATCGTAGTAACCACGGTAAACAATTTTAGGCGTTTAGGATATTTGATGAGTCTCAAACACCATTTCTTGGATTCTCATATGAGCTATTTTCCTGAAAACTTAGGCGACTACAGCGAAGAGCAAGGCGAGTGTTTTCATCAAGATATGAAAGAAGTTGAACGAAGGTAGCAAGGAAAATGGGACGTTAATATGATGTCAGACTACTTTTGGCTACTGAAAAGAGATACTGAAGATGACAGTAATTCCATATGGGTAAGAAATCCATTACATAGATCTTTTGAAAATACAAGAGAACGCTACAGACGAAAGAAAGAATAAAAAGTTTACTGACATGACAATTTTTCGTGAGATTGCAGTTTTAAGTCAAATCCTTCGACAGCTTAGAAATATATATGGAAGAATTTAATGAGTCAAGTGTTACTTTCCAGATTTTTCGCTTTTTCAGCTATTATTCGTGATGTGCGCAAAACTGTGGACGATGAGATCAAACGGACTCCGTACTCGAATTCAGCGAGTCAAAATACTTGAAAATACTAAGGTGGGGTATCGAGATCAGACCACTTTTTTTTGTGTGCCGGATTATTATTATGTACTCATTAACGGTTGCGGAAATAACAATTCTTGATAAATTACTTACATGGAGGTTTTCATATTTCTAAATTCAGCAGAGCAGGAGTTATCGTTTGTTGTGAAGAAATTGGCCACCATAAAACAATCAATTCTCGGCAAATTCGAAATATTTGCCTTTATAAATCCACTTTCCTTCATAAGAAAATTTTTAGAATCGTTTTCAGAGGGAAAAGTAAGCAAATTTGGAAGAAATTACATAAAAATTACTATAAAATATAAACTAGACAACGTAGCCCTTGACAGCAATCACAAACGTGATATAAAAAAAATATATGTCAAGTTTGTGACAGCGATGACGTTGGCTGTATTCTTTAGAGTAATTATCAAGTGATCAAAGTGAAAAGAGTGAAACTGATAACCTTGTTCTGTTGAATATGCATTCACTTGTCATTAGGTCGAAGTGATAACGATTACTTCAAATAATAGAACTGAAAGTAATAATGATTTAAAAGAATAACCGTATCAGGACGGAGTGTCAGCGATGACGTTAGTATGAAGTGACGTCATTCAATATTATTAAATTAAAATAAAATTCCTTAAAAAAAAGAAAAATATTGTGTTTTATAGGATTTCTATTGTGAAAGCTACCGTCTCGCGGCAAAATTCTATATTTCTTTAATACAGTCAACATCCCAATTATCAGTTGCCTCGAAAATCCGATGGTCAGTCATACTAAACAAATTCAATTGTATACGAATTTTAGCGATCTTTGACTTTATGAGTTCCATATTCTATCTGCCATCTTGGATTTCACAGATAAATAATACGTCAAATAGGAATATTGTAAACCTACGTCGAATAGATTCGAATTAATTTTTGCAACTGTTCTTTTTCCAAAGTATACTTTTGCGATCATTTCTAGCAGCCGTATTGAGTCGCCATTTTCAATTTTTTGGAGAGATTATTCGAAAGAGGTATTTTTTATGATTCTTCAGTCGTTAAAATCCATTGGCATGAATTTTGGGTAGAGCTTTGTTTTGTTAGACGTAGATCGTTCAATATATATTTTTTAATTCAATAATGTTTATTAAATTTAAAACAATACTATAATATAGGTATTAAAAAGGCGCTGGGCTGAGGCAATTATTTTCGCATTAAATAACATGCTTATGTAGATATTACAAATTTAAACATAATTCAATATTCATAATTTTAGTGTATACGGGATATATGCAATAATAGATTCAATTGACATCGGTTTATATAATATTCCACTGTGGAATTGTTTTGTGTAAATTTCGGTCTTGATTCGAAATTCGAAACTCGTACGGAAGTAGGAAGAGCAAAATCCATAGAGAATAATGGCCCTTTACCATTCTACAGACATTCATACGTGCCACAAAACTTCATCTCTGTGAATCAAGAAGCTTATACAAATTGTTCTCTTAACTGTATGCTTTCAAAATTTAATTGTGTCGTATGAACTTCACGTTGATAAACCAGTACATGTAGTGAAAAAGTTGTTCAGTTTGGCGGGCATGACAATGGAGTGATTTTCCTTTGTTTTATACGGGGTATCGCAAAACTTGGTCAATCTAATGACTCTGGATTTTTAAAAATGTTTGTTCATCTTGTAATAGATATTTGACCCTATATACTTTCTGTTCTTTGTTTTTTTTTTGTCATTAATTGCGTGTTTGATAAAAATAACATAAGACTAAGTTATTAATGTTCAAATTAATTCAACAATAGAAATAATTAAATGGCCGTAACCAGAATCACTAAAAAAGGTTTGGATTTTAAACCGAATTGTTTAAACTTTTATTATACAGAGTATTCTCGAGAAATTTTTTGCATGATAACTTGCGCCTGCTGATATTGTACAGTCTGGCACCAAATAGGCTGTTGTAATATCCTACCGATACATCATGGGAAGGTTATTTCATAGTGAAAATTATTTTCGCCTCTTGATTTGATAGAGCTACACTGATGGAAGGATCGGAGTAAGAATCACAGCGAACAGTTGTTCTTTCTTACGCTCCGACTTCTAAATTCAACCGCTAGTGTGACCAGTGAAGTCTACATCATATCAGATTTTTTTTATTAATAAATTTAATCAAAATTTGACTTTGGCATCAATTTCTGCTTCGATCGAGATGAAAATTAACTAAAAAAATAGTAGACATGTCATTAGCACTATATGCAAATTTTAATTTTTGTCCAAAAAAAAATTCAAAACTAGGGTTATATTTCAAAATATCGAAAAAAGTTATTAAAACTAGATTTTCTAAATGCAATTTCTAGCCCATGTGTAAAATTTAAGCTGTATAAGATAATTTGGATTTTTTGCCAATTTTTTGTAAATTGCACCACTGTTGCAAAATAAGACTCAACGCAACCTACGTAAAACTTCTTAGTTCATCCCAGACATATTTTATTTAAAGTAGCGCCATATTAAATGTGTGTTTTCTACAAGATCCAAATCAGGCAATTAAAATTTGGTCACATCTGATGCAAAGTTTATTTATTTTTGCCCCTGAATAAGGCAACTTCATAAAATAACTATTTTTGAAAACTGAGTTTGTGTCTAAAAGTAGTACACGTTATAATTAAGATAAGCAAGTACACAGTGTCATCAGTAAAGTCTGCATTAGGTGGAAAATAAATTTTTATTTAACTTTATGTAAAGTTTATCTAGTTTCAACGATTTAATTAAAAACTTTTCAATTAAACTGTTTTCTTAATATTAATGTATTTTATTTTTAAACACAAACTACATTTTCAGAAATAGTTATTTTATAAATTTACCTTATACAGGGTCAAAAACAAATAAACTTTGCATCACATGTGACCAAACTTTAATTGCCCTATTTGGATTTTGTAGAAAAACACATATTTAAGATGGCGCTACTTTAAACAAAATATATCTGGGATTAAGCATTGTCAAAATTCAAAAGTTTTATGTAGTTTGCGTTAAGTCTTATTTTGCAACAGTGGTCATAAAAAGTTGACAAAAAATCTAAATTATCTTATACAGCTAAAATTTTATATGTGGACTAAGAATTGCATTTAAAAAAACTTTTTCTAATAAGTTTTTTCGATATTTTGGGATATAATCCCATTTTTAAATTTTTTTGGAAAGAAATTAAAATTTGACAGATAATGCTAATCACGTGACTAATATTCTTTTGGTTAATTTTCATCTCGATTAAAACAGAAATTGTTGACAAAGGCAAATTTCGAATTAAAATTCCATATGATATGAAATTTACTATATATATATATATATATATATATATATATATATATATATATATATATATATAGTGTTCCCAAATTATTGTGCCCTCATTGATTTAGTAAAATCAAAGATGGCGTTTATAATATGGGGAACAAAAAATCGATTTCATTTGATTTTCTCCAAAATTGCTAAGGGAGAGTTTTCAAAATCCCACATAACAAGTTTGGAATTATTTTTTAAAAATTCAATATGGTAAATCTAATATAATGGACTAAAAATAGTAACTTCTTCATCTTGGAATCTAGGAAATTAATCTTAGGTAATTTACGCTCCCAAAACTGATTGTGAAAGAACTTGGGTCTGGGATATATTTTATCCATCCTATTGAGTTTAAAGAAATTAATTTTATGTTCACCCCGAAAACTTTGTTATCCCAATTTTGAAGGAATTAGAAAAATATAGATTTTAAAAAATAATATTGAAGTCGTAATTTATGCCCTCAATTTTGGACAAAGTCGGCAAAATGTATTTCAGTCCCCCATATTGTATCTGACGAATTTAATTTTCAGAAAATAACTTTTGATTCGCAAACTACGACCCCAAAAACACCATAATACCATTAAAAAAAAATTAAAAAAGGAAGATTGTATATTTGATATTGAATTGAAAAATGAATGAAAAACATGTTTAGGTCTTAATCTAATTCTCATTAACAGACTCGCACACCCCCTAGTACCAATTTTGGACAAAATCGGGAAATATAAAATGTTTAGTCTACTACATTGAAAGTTTTAAAAATATTTTTAAATTTGTTATTAACACTCGCAAATATCCTACAGTAGCAATTTTGGGCCAAATCGAAATATGTAAAATTTTTAATCCGCCCTATTGGATACAATGTATTGAATTTTTAAAAAACAATTTTAAATTTCTTATCTACTCCTCCAAAAATTGAAAAATATGAAATTTTTAGCCCACCGTATTGAATTTTTAAAAAATAATTCTAGATTGTTATGTGCGACTTTGAAAACTTCTCCATTCCAATTTTGAACGAACTCAATTTTTTTGTCAGCCGTCTTATAAGCACCATCTTTGAGTTTACTAAATCGAGTAGGGCAGAATGATTTGGGACCATATCGCAAAAAATTTCATTTAAATCGGTTCCGAAGTCATAGGCGTACATACATTAATAGATATATTTTTAATTTTTTGTATTCTTAACAATTTGGCTTGAGGCAGCTGCCTGAGATACATAAATTTTAATTTTCGGAAAAAAAAAGTATGGCAGTTTTTCCTGACCTGATCAAGGCCTTTGATATTGTCTCACTTGAAAGATTTGAGGAGATTGGTATCAGAAAAGAACCTTTAACTTTATTTAGGAATTATTTGCAAAACCGAACCTAAAAGGTAAAAGTTAATAATAGTTAGAGTAACTCACAGAATTTGTTCACTGGAGTGCCGCAGGGTACCGTATTGGGCCCAATTCTGTTTCTTGCTTACGGTAAACTTTTAGAAAATTGTAGTGTCGTATTCTATGCGGTTGATACGCTAGTTATTTTTTCAAGAGATAATTGGAAAAATACGTATGCCAGGGTGGATATATATATATATATATATATATATATATATATATATATATATATATATATATATATATATATATATATATATATATATATATATATATATATGAGATTTCCTAAGACTACATAATTCAACATACCATCTTAATAAAATACTATGTAATTGTAATAAAATTTAAAAAGTGGACAAAATAAAGTATCTGGTAGTCATAATTGGTCGACATTTGAAATGGGATGAGCACACTTCATATTTAATTGAATTATTAGGGTTACGTTGTATAAGTTTTACCAACTCAGATAAGTAATGAATCAAAGTCATTATGGAGCTTTGATTAAATTCATTCTCAGATATTGAAGTTCTTCTTAAAAAGCCATATCTGTATCCGACTGAGGAATTGTATAGGGTCAATAATGTATATATATATATATATATATATATATATATATATATATATATATATATATATATATATATATATATATATATATTGTGTGTAAAAGGCTAACTTTCTTTTAATACAAATTCAATAACATCTAAAATAAATGTTCACTATCCCTTCTCACCTATTACATCCTGTTTCTTCCATATCGTGGTTTCCCATTCTATCCTCCCTACTTTCCATTAAGGCTATGTCAGGAATAATACTGTGTCTAGGGCTGCGATTCATTTCCGGAAGGCCTAAACCACTTGACCTATTGCCATCTATCGGAGATACTGCTATACTAGCTCTTCGACCTCCAATGAAAAAACTTTAATTAGAAATAGTCTGATAAATAAATAAGAAATTACGTTAAATTTCGTTCATGTATACAATAAATAATAAGACTGTGAATAAGTCGGAAAAGTAAGATCAGTAAAATTAAGTAAAAATTTGTATGCATAAACACCAAAAGGATTATAATTTATAAATTTTAAAATTTACTGTTATGGCAATAATTGTTTAGTCAAAGAAAAGTATAGAAAGAATCAAATAATGACATGAATATAAATAATTTTTTAAAATGCTAACTGAAAATCTCAACATTTTAGCGCCCATGAAAACAATTGTAATTGAAGAAATGTAGTTTTTGAGAAAATTGCATTTTTTTTTCTAAAAATGGCCGCCATTTTGTAAATTTTGAAAATTTTTCGATTTCCAAATTTTTTTCTGAACCCTTATCACTCTTGTGATTTTAATCAAAAGAAGAAACTGAATTAGTCATAAAAATATACAATTTTGATTAAAAAATAGTTTAATTTTTCTTTAAAATTGCGATAACTGCATTGAAAATGATTTTTTTGGAAAACAGCAAAATACATGTACACTTTCTTGAATTCTAAAATAACATATTTTACGGAGAAAGCATTTTTTTTCTTTTTTTGACTAGTTTCACTGCATAATTTTGAATGGAATCGGTCTAAAATAAAACAGCTAAATTATATTTTAGCTTTTAGAATATTTTTTTCAAGTAGGTATTGTTTCTTAAAATTTATTTAACATGTCATGTCTAAATATAAAATTTACCTGGACTAGTAGCAGCTGACCTCGTACCAGACGTTCGATTCTGCGCAGGAGATGACGCAGCTGACCTCGACGCTCGTCTTCTCCGTGAAGACGTGCTTCTATGCAACATCTTAGTAGAGGTAGTACTAATGCCGTTATCTTTTTAGTTTTTTACCGATAGTTAACGTAGACGGTGAAACAGGAGCGACAAAAATGACTTGGTAGTACCATAATATTCCATAGCGTCAGAATCTGCAAAAAAATATTTTTTTTAATAGTGATATATAACACAAGTAAAGTTTTTGATATTTTTATTAATAAGGACTATTTTCTTTTAAATCTTATAAGTCTAGTTATATGAGTAGAATAAATAGTAGGATACATTGACAAACTTCTTTTTCAAATTCCTCAACTATACTATTTTTGTTAAATAAACTGTCAACACGATGCCAATAAATATGAAAAAAGGGAGTTCAGTTTAAATATTTTAACGACGAAAATCACACGGTGTCTTTAAATGTTTTCGCTACTTTTATAACTTCTGCTTCCCTCCACCCTATTCGTATGCAAATTTGATAGAGTAAAATCAGCTAGTACATTTTTCCTGTTTACAGTGGTAGAGCCTTGGCAAAGTGAAAATTATGACGGTGAAAATAGCTAGTGAATCGAATATGTCTAGCATTAAATATATCTTGGCAGGGTCCACAGACAATTTGTGGAAATATAAACTAAAAAGGTCGTATTCCCTTTACTACTTTTATATAAATCTAGTGAAGAAATCCTATCCCAGTTATGTAATTTAAACCACAAAGATGAATGTCAAACGTAACCTTAACATGTGATATTGGCGAGCAACGATAGAATGTCTTTAAATTGAATACTTTTCCCATTGTTAGGAAACAAAAAAATATTCAAATAAAATCGCTATAATGCAATATATTTGTTTGATTACATGTACAAAGAGTTCGTATATTGACGGTTTTTCCCATTTAAAAAGGATAAAATATTTAAATACCTCCAAATTGGTTAAAAGAGTGAACAGGTTTTTCCGAGTGATTATTTTTACTGATTATAGAAAGAAGTAAAATAGTTTTATAGTTTTTAAAAAATAAAAAATGTTCCGGTTTCCCTATATTTCTCCGTTAGTAATGAATTGATCCAGAGCTCATTTCGTTGGTATTTTTATCTCTGCAATTATTATCTTTACATCATCGAGATTGCTTACTTTTTTGGTATTAACTGTTTATAACAAATTAATAATCATAATAGAGGTTTATTTTTAGTATGATCGCTATCTTGATAGTATTTTTGAAAGGAACAGATTTCTTTTGATTCGCCTAGTATCAAAATTTTTAATTCTGATGGAATGACACTTGTAAGGATCAATACGATCAGTTTTTCTATAAGATTGTTCCTCATGGAATGAAGTCGGACCTCAAATTGCATCAATGACACTCGAAATTATTCCTTTATAGGGATATAGCGCATAATGTTTTGCTAGTTTATGCAGAGTGGGAACTGCCATTGCAATCCAAAGCACTTTTTACGAGTTATTTAAACGTGGCTTTAGGAAATTGGCAGAGGTCGGCGCAATACCCAGATATGAACTCTTTTGAAAATCTATAGAAAGAGGTATTCGTGCACAAATGTTTCCAAATAAACATTTGTGGACAAATAACTCTAATTTTTTCGTTCTTAAATATGTTTAAGGGTTTTTGTTGTAATGCGTAAAATAAAATACTGTGTAATACAATTTTTATTGCTTGCGTAGGTGTTTATAACTATAAATATTTATCAACCTAAATTTTGTTAAAAATTTAAAAAAATATTACGTAATATTATTAAGGATTACGAGATTACAGTTTTTTAATCCAAAAGAACAAATGCATTTTCTTCTTATACCTTTGTCTAATGGTTCATAATTTTGTGATATTCACCAAATTTAATTATTCACTGTATAAATAAGTGATGCATTACTTTGAGCTTTAGGTAAATAATTGCGCTTATAAATGTATTTAAATAATAAAAATAAAAATACATTAATGAAAAAGAAGATTAAGCAAAAACTATTAATCTCTAAAGCTCCAAGCTTTAGTAATCCTTTATTGCCTCAATATTTACCGAGTAAAACGGCTCCTGCTTCTATTATATCTTTTAATCACAAACAAATCAGACGTAATATTTTATATTCCAAAAAAGATCTCACCTGGTTCCAAACTCATTAATAATTTCAATAAATTTATAAGCTAAAAAAATAAATTTACATCTTGATTTGTAAAGGAAAAATCGGTTTAAAAAATAAATACAAAATTACCTACCAGGGTATCTTTAAAAGGCCTGTACAAACTTCAGAGCAAATTGCTAGGGCTAAAATATGAGAATCTGGCCGAATTCACCTTAGTCAAAAAGTTAAAAAACAGGAGTCAAATTTACTATTTTTACAACTTTTTTGTAAATATTACCCCTGAATTAGACTATGTGACGAGGAGGACAAAACAGCCCCAGACAACATCTCTGAACACGAAACTCTAACCTTCTGGAGACATGTTCAAGGACCGATCAGTCGGTAAAGTTGATACCCAGAGGACAAACGTATAAACAGGCTGCTCAACATGATTAAAACAACCAACTTGTTCACATAGAACAGATATAACAGGCGACACAATGTCACTAGGCTATGGTGTTAGGACTTCTCAACCCTAGTCTACTATATCACTTACTTAATCAATCAATCAATCAAAAATATAGGTATCTGTATTTATTACAACCAATCTTCACTTACTTGATGAAAAATATCTGCGTTATTTCTCATTCTCTCTTTCTTTCTCTAGCAGCCCCATTTGGTCTACTCCAGGACATAGTCCTCCTATAGTCTTTTCCATTTCAACCAATTTTCTTCCATCCCTTGCCAATTTCTACCTGCTTTCCTCTTTATGTCGTCGATCCATCTTTTTGGAGATCTTCCGATACTTCTTTTAGACAACCTAGATCCCCATTGCAATATATGTTTTGTCTTTCCTGTATAGTCTTGCCTTGCGACGTGTCCTAACCAGATCCATTTCAAAGTAGCAATGCGTTTTATCACATCCTCCACTTTCGTGAGTCTTCTTTGTTCCTTATTCGGTCACGTAATGATATTCCTAACATGATTCTTTCTAATGTTCGATGAGTAGAACGCCATTTATTGACTGCTTTAACTATTAGTGTGGTTGTTTCCATTCTATAGGTCATTACTGGGAGAATGCACGAGTAAAATACTAATATTTTCAAATTAATGGCAACATCAGGGTTTTTAAGAGCGTATCCCAATCTTCCAATGGTTATACGTGACATTCTAATTTTTCTATTTATTTCAACTTGTTGGTTCAATAGTGTGCATTTTCTGCTTTTCGTGCCGATGTAACATCCTCATATAGCGGTTCTATTTCGTTATCATCAGCACTACTAGTAGGGGCGTAAACTTGGATGAACTGCAAGTTGTACCTGTCTGATATCTTCATGACTACATATATGACCGATCTGATATTGAATTACTCTTTATAAGTGGATCCTTGATTCTTCTGTTAACCAGAATAGCTGTTGCTCCTAGATGTGTATCACTTGTTTTATTATTTAAGTAGATGATGTGTAGATAGAGTGTTATGCTTGTTTGTTGTTCTGGTCTTCTGGTTTCACACACGCCCAAGATGTCCCATTTTGTGTGAGATAGTTCTTGTTCTAATTCCGCTAGGCGATCATCTGATTGCATTGTTCTTATATTAAGTGTTGCTATGTAGAATGATGTATTTGCTGAAATTTTAAATGACTACGAATTTAATATTCCAAAATCACCTAACTTAAAACTCGTTTTCCCCACACGTAGTTTTAATAAAATATACCAGAGAAGGAAAATTTATTTTTCAAATAATACCAACTTCGCTAAGAAGCCCTTTTTTATTGTATCCAGCTAAAGAGATTACATGATGATATTTCCTCGTTTTTCTTCTTATTTATAGGCTTGTATTTCCTACAATCTCGACAAAATTGATAAAATAATACATAAATATTATTTTACCTTCTACCATCTTAAGTAACGAAAGATAAGACTTTTTCCTTTACCTAAAAATACATTGAAAATTGAAAAGAGGAAACTCAATTATCTTTACTTATGAAAGCTTTCTTGCATGTACTAATAAAAAAGTCGTCTTAAATTCAAAAAAA
The DNA here is from genome assembly GCA_034092305.1 of Diaprepes abbreviatus. NCBI lineage: Eukaryota > Metazoa > Arthropoda > Insecta > Coleoptera > Curculionidae > Diaprepes > Diaprepes abbreviatus. The sequence continues at coordinate 11,877,432 of JASJET010000018.1, forward strand.
AATTCCTTTGATTACTTAAGGAAAGAGGTTGTATGTAAAAAAGGAATTTTCATTAATAAAGTAATCGATTTCTGTAGTATTTTGCGTTTTTCTTTTAAGTTCGCTTGTTTATTTAAAATTAACCTAGGGGAAATATGCCTGAGATCTACATTTGCACATAGCTATACACAAATTAGAACACTTTAGGAGATAACAGTTTATAAGCACTTATTACCTAACTAATTACTTATTGAATGGTCAACGTCAGTGTTTAAAATGGATTAGGTAATGATGTTAATTTTCATTCTATTAAAAAATCCACAATCAGCTGGCTCTTATTATCGCGGTAATTATACAGGGTGATTCAAAAATCGATCACGAAACTTAAGGGGGTGATTCTACTTGACAAAATAAGGGTAGAGCTTCATATAATTTTTTTTCAAAATGTCATTCGTTTTCGAGTTACAAGCCGCCCAAGTTCAAGTTTTTATTTTTTGTTTTTTGAATTACTCGCTTACAGGAAAACCGATTTGACTAATATTTGAAAGATAGGCTAAGTCTTCTGCGCTTCATCATTTTAGTAACAATTCACATTGATTGTTTGCCGCTAGAGGGCACTTTACCTACATTGAAAATTGTTTTTTTGTCATAATTTTTAGTGTTGACAGCTACAGTAGTTTTTGGCATAATTTCTGAAAGACTGATGCCAGGCCTTTAAAAAAGGTGCTCTTTATTTACATCGCTAAACCCAACGGTTTAGACGTAAATCACCCTTAAAAATTAAGTGGTAAATTTACTTTTCTCATTTCATTACCACCAGCTACCAGGTAAATAGCTATCAAAGTATACTAGAGCTGTCAGTTTAACATCAAATAAATTCGCTTTTTAAACTATTTAATTTATAATCTTAAAATAACTAATAATGGCTAATCAGTAAATATTCATATTATGGATTATTGCGATATACATTTAATTGATAAAAATTAATGAAACAGTACTAAACAAACTAAAAAAGATTCTCAAAATGTCCCCCATTTTCTTCAATACATTTCCTAACACTCTTCAAAAAATGTCGCCTAACTCGATGAAAAATTTCTGGTGTTTCTTTAATAATTTGGCACTTTTCGATTATCCTGAAGCGAAGATCCTCGACGTTGATTACTGGAATATCGTACACCAATTGTTTCAAATGACCCCAAAAGAAAAAATCCATAGGATTAAGGTCTGGTGACCTCGCTGCCCATGCCAATGGTCCACTTCGTCCTATCCATCGCTCAGGATACGTTGCATTCAAATACTGTCGGACACGTATACTAAAGTGGGGCGGAGCTCCGTCTTGGAGGATCCACATGTTGGCCCTTACTTCCAATGGCACATCTTCCAGATACAATGGGAGACGATTTTGGATAAAATCTAAGTATACGTCACCAGTTAATGGGCCATCAAAGAAATGAGGACCAATAAGGTAATCTCCTATTATCCCTGCCCACACATTTAGTGAAAATCTACGCTGATGTTTCGTTTCTACCACATTGTTTGGGTTCTCGTAAGCATATGTGTGGATGTTGTGTAGATTTGTTATGCCATCACGAGTGAAACCAGCTTCGTCAGTGAATAATATGACGCCAATTAATCGATTATCGTGTTCATACTTAGCTAGGATCTGATTGCACATTTCCAACCGTCTCGGCCGATCATCGTCATAAAGAGTCTGCACCTTTTTTGAATGAAACGGGTAGAGTTGTTCTTCTCTTAGTATCCTCCATGAACTAGCCTGACAGAGCCGCACTTCATTCCCAATTTTTCTAATACTAATACCTGGATTATCTTCAATAATTTCAAGCACTTTTTCTTCTTGTTGCACGTTTCTAGCAGTTCTAGGTCTTCCCCTATTTCCATTATAACTTTTAAAGGAACCACATTCCGCAAGCCTCCTGTGCACACTGGAAAATGTTTGAGCATGAGGGATATTTCTTTCCGGATAACTCTCCATATAATATCTTCTTGCCAACTCTGCATTACCATTTGCTTTTCCATAACAAAAATGGATATCACAATATTCGATATTTGAATATTGGTGATTAGCCATTATTAGTTATTTTAAGATTATAAATTAAATAGTTTAAAAAGCGAATTTATTTGATGTTAAACTGACAGCTCTAGTATACTTTGATAGCTATTTACCTGGTAGCTGGTGATAATGAAATGAGAAAAGTAAATTTACCACTTAATTTTTAAGGGTGATTTACGTCTAAACCGTTGGGTTTAGCGATGTAAATAAAGAGCACCTTTTTTAAAGGCCTGGCATCAGTCTTTCAGAAATTATGCCAAAAACTACTGTAGCTGTCAACACTAAAAATTTATGACAAAAAAACAATTTTCAATGTAGGTAAAGTGCCCTCTAGCGGCAAACAATCAATGTGAATTGTTACTAAAATGATGAAGCGCAGAAGACTTAGCTTATCTTTCAAATATTAGTCAAATCGGTTTTCCTGTAAGCGAGTAATTCAAAAAACAAAAAATAAAAACTTGAACTTGGACGGCTTGTAACTCGAAAACGAATGACATTTTGAAAAAAAATTATATGAAGCTCTACCCTTATTTTGTCAAGTAGAATCACCCCCTTAAGTTTCGTGATCGATTTTTGAATCACCCTGTATATGGGCGGGGTTTATATGATTCACTTGCTACAAGACGCAAAGACAGCACTACCTGAAGTGACTCTTATCGAATGTTCAAATTTAAGGCGATATTTGTAACTTAAAGCTGAAAAAATGATAACTTCTGGTCGAGGTACTTGCATTAAATTAAGAAATTTAGCTTAATACAAATACTTGTAAGCTCTAGTTAAAAATAATAGAGCAAAAATGAATTAGATGTTAGCTGTAACTGTAAATAATAAAGCAAAAATATCAAAGATATGTTAGCTGCAGCTATAAATAATAAACCAATATTAACATAATTTGTATATGAAAATTTCAATTTAATTTACAATACGGTTCTATGCTTCTTGTATTGTTTGATTCGTTATAGAATCAAACAATACAGCTACTTATCTGGTTGTGAGTTCTTGCATCGGGCTGCAGTCACTAAAAGATTGAATACTTTTACTTAATTGAATACTTGAAAACGGGACTGTTCTCGGATGTTTAAATATCCCATTGTGAGTAGTTAGATATATTTAGCAAAAAAAGAATCAAACTAAACACATTTGCAAGTAACCCTATCAGAGCTTTAGGAACACGGGATAATTCTTGCATAAAACCAAAGAACAAAAAACTGTCATAAAGTTTTAAAAACTAGGATAATAGCCTTCAGAAACTGACGAAAAGCTCGAATAAATGATTTCAGTGCTTTAAATGTAGGACAAACTTGAAATTACTTTAAAAAGCTGGCCTCGGAAAGAAGTATATCGGGGTGACTTTATGAGGTTATGATTGGCGTAAAATGGAAATAATTTAATTTATTAAACTCAACGACTATAACAAAATATATAGAATATAGTTACCTGATTTTGATGTAGATTGATCAAATCAAATAATAATACACACAAGTGATCATTGATTTTACTCTTTAACTATTTTACACTACTTCTCGCACGACCAGTTTTAAAGGAAATGACAGAACTCGCCTCAAATGTCAATACTAGACACACAAAGGTTTTCAAATAAAGAATCGTCATCGGTAGATAATATTCAATGAAGTGTGGATAAAGCCTTTGGAAAATATTACTCAAAAGTCTTCGAAAAATTGATATTGTATTAACTATTAAAATAATACTTTTAACTACTACAATTTTGATGATTTGTTGTAATAGGTAATATAAAATAATTTACAATTCCAGTTGTCTAATTTTTGTTGCTCTTTTTTTCGTTGATTTTTATAATTATGGATATTTGACACCCTAAATTTTGTTAACAGCTTACCAAAAGGCTGACTATAAAACTTTGCTATGTTTAGGTGTAACATCAATTATTCCAAAAAATTAGTTAAGATTAAACTTCTAGTGTTATCAAAACTTTTAATTTCTTTATAACTTGAAATTTTAAGACACTTAGTTAAAACAGATTCTTCAAAGATAAAAGAATGAATCGGAATCTTGTTAATTATATAAAAATAGTAGCATCAATTTTCCCAGAAAACTTTTAAATTCATTTTAACCGCTCGATCTGATAATACCACTTGTTAAGCTTTAAGTTGAGCTTACAACTAAGAATTTTGAAAGAAGATGCATCCTTGCAGATTTTATATTTCCAGAGGATATAATAACTTACATTCTAAAAAACAATATAGACACCTTCTGGAAACACTGACACAGATTTTGTTCAAGCGTTAGAAATTTGATTTATTTATTTTATAGAAAATTTCGTTATATTTTTTATACACCCATATCTAATTATGCAGTGGTGAATTCTACATAATTGGGTATATATTTATCTGCTATGGAAAAGTTCTGTTAGTAATCCTAATAAAAGGTACAATATAATTTAAGAAATTTGGCCAAATATTCTTTTACAGGTATATGTGATATTAGCTTTTAATGATATTTTATTGATCGTATATGAGTGTATAGAAAGTGGGCATTCTTATTATTTTTTTAAAAGCAAAACACTTTATATAATTTTTTAAAGAATTTAATGACACATTTTAATACTTAAATAAAAGCCTAGAAGATTGATGAAATATATTTGATTGCTGCACCTATTTCTTCTGAGAAGAAAATAATAATTTCCAATATATCCATTATATAAAAAATTTATTTTTCATAAATATAAATTTTAAATAATATTACATCAACAAAATTGGGCCAAATATTTCTTTACAGATATTAGAACATGACCATTTTTATTATTTTTTATCACAAAATAACCTATATAACTAATTAAACAATTTGATTACACCTTTTAAAACTACAAGACTGGTAAAATTTATTCTGTTCACTTTTTACTTCATTACTCACGGAGTTGCATACAGTTGTACATTTACTGAATGTTATTTCAGCACTACAACATGATAATGTGGATATAACCACTACTATTGTGGATGAATCTGTGAAAGCCATATATACACCATTCGGCGAGAAGTCGGCAAAGCCGCGTTCAATGTTGCATGATTCCTTCTGATCTGTCCTTTACACAAACAGGTATATGTCGGTACCCTGATGAGTCTGGTAAGAGACGAAACATGTGTATCTGCCATATCGCTGTGGCGGGGAGGTTAAGTTTTTGACTTTCTTCTCGAAATGGTAATACAGGAGGCCATCATCTCGATGGTGGAATAGGATGAATTGTGTTTTGTAGTAATTTATTCAAACTGTGCAACTTCTAACACGGAAAGAATATAATGGAGTGAAGTTTGCATTTACTGTTCGTTTTTACTTCATCTGCTTACGGAGTTGCATATAGTTGTACGTTTGCTGAGTGTGATTTCAGCACTACAACAGCATAATGTGGATATAACCACTGCTATTGCATCTCACACGGAGGAATCCGTGAAAGCCGCTTAAACATATATACGCCATCCGGCGAGAAGTCGGCGAATCCGCGTTCAATGTTCATGCTTCCTTCTAATCTGTCTTTGCACAAACAAGACATGCAGGTATCCTGACGAGTCTGATAAGAGATGAAACATATGCCTCTGCCGTATCACTGTGGCGGGAGGGTAGGTTTTTGACTTTCTTCTCGGTATGGTGGTATAGGTAGGCCATCATCTCGATGGTGATGGAATAGGATGAATTGGGTTTTGTAGCAATTTATTCAAACTGTGCAACTTCTAACACGGAAAGAATATGGTGCAGTGAAGTTTGCATTTACTGTTCGCGTTTTACTTCATACATATATATATATATATATATATATATATATATATATATATATATATATATATATATATATATATATATATATATATATATGTATGTATGTATGTATTTTCCTCTCAAGCAAATATCCTGCATATACAACTCTTGTTATCTCTCGATACCGGTTTCGACCATCTTATGTTCTCATGAGTGGAGCTGTATGGAGAGAGAAACAGTTGTATTTGCAGAAAATAAACTGGTTATATTTTTCAGTCTGGCATCGAAAGGTCAGCAGGTTTTAATATCCTATCGACATGTCTCGGAATTGATATTTTCTATAGAAAATTGTTTTCAGCGAATGTTGCTCTCGGTTTGATACAGCTGATGCACGAAACTAAACAAAAAAAAAGGTAAATCAGGACTAATAGCACCGTTTAAATATAACATCATATTTGTGTTAAAATAATTTTTATAATTTTTATACCATAAGTATGGCGTATCGTTATAAATAAGAACATTTATACAACTTCCTTTTCTTTACTGACCATTTTCGCGCGTGACCAGCCCTCCGGTTCAGACTGCATCGTTCGTCGCACGTCAGCTAACATGAAACTCATCGATTTCGATGACTATGTTATAGAGCGTGCAAAAACAAGAGATTTGAGATTTTTTTGCCGACTCTTAAGAGAAGTTAAGGGGTCAAAATGACCCTTAAAAAAATGACAACCGAAAATGAATTTTTTAATATACCACGGATTTAACCTGTTATTGTTTCAATAAAGCAAATTGGAAATTATTCCTTATGAAAGAGCAAAGATGCTAAATATATTTTTCACTGTAGTGGTTGCAACCACAATTTTTTGTTTTCGAAAATCTGACTTTTTAGACTCATCTCTAACTCAAATTCACCAATTTCGGTGATTTTTGACTAAACTGCAAAGCATAAAAAAATTATTGTTACGTGTTTTTTGATCGGCTCTTAAGCTTATTTAGAGAGTGAAAATCACCCTTAAAATTTACCGCCCAGAATGAATTTTAATATAAAGGGTGTATTCTTAGAGGTATATAATTTTAAAATACATTAAAACACGTATAAATAATGTTAATAGTTATGGTTTTGATTTTATTAAAAAGATAATTGTACGCCATTAGTGTTTAAATATCATTTCGGGCATATGAGCTCCACGACTGGCTCAAATGAAGCGCAATCGGGAAGTCCAATTTTTGACAATTTAGTCGAGCAACTGAGGCCGTATATCAGCAGTTACGCGTCGAATGTTGACCTCCAAGTGACCCAACGTTTGTGGTTTATTGGTTTAGACTAGTGACTTTACATATCCTCAAAGAAAGTAATCTATAAGGGTGAGATTACACGATCGTGAAGGCCAGTTCACACAGGTCCATTACGCGAAATTATGCGCTCATTGAATGTTTCCCTTATTAAATTGATGGTGTCGCGCGCTTTATGGCATATTGCGCCACCTTATTGAAACCAAAACTGTCACATCAATACCATTCAAATGAGGAACGAAAAAGTCAGCAATCATGGTTCTATAGCGCTCTCCATTGACGGTAATATTCTAACTGGCATCATCTTTAAAGAAATATGGGCCAATGATTCCACCTGCCCATAAAAATACCAAACCGTGACTTTTGATGGATGTAAGGGCGTCACAATAAAGGCTTCTGGGTTTCCTCCGCTCCAAATTCGGAAATTCTGTATATTAATGTTGACATTCAATCAAAAAAGAGCCTCAGCGCTGAAATAAATTTTGCCCATTCACAGAATGTATGGAGTATATGATGGTCACGCGGTTTCAGCTCTTGCACAAGCTGAATCTTGTAAGCTCGTAGTCCAAAATCTTTCCACAAAATCTTTCACACACAGCTTCAATTGTTGTGCACGATGGCAAATCAATTCATTCGGATCCTCCTCAACACTACGTTTTATAGCACGAATAGCTTCTTCTGTGCGTATTGTATAGCGTCTTTGTGGATGCGTATTATCAACCAGAGTGTACCATGTGCGAAAACATCTCGTGGTTTGCTGAATAAGTTGCTAGGATGGACGATTATGTCGACTTTAAAATGGTAGTAGCGCACGGTAAGTTTGGCGAACTGAATCATAATTCTTAAAATAAATTTGCAGGCGTTGTTCTCGCATAAGTCTATTCTGGTTGAAATAACAAAACGTACTAACTACAAATTAGCTGTCAACTGTCAAATTTACAGTCATTAGAAATAGTGTTGCCAATTTAAAAACCAAATCTCTAAATAAAAACATCCTTTATATCTCGGATTCAAATTGTAATTTTTCAATGGAACAAAATGGAACTTATTCCTTATAAAAAATCCCAGACTTAGTTCTAGCTATAGCCCTATTTGTTATTTTCAAAAATCCTTAATTTTTAGATTTATTTCATTTCTGTAACGAAAATTACAGAAGAAGCTGGAAATATTTAGTAAAAATATTTTAATTAATCATATTAAATAAAAATAACAAACTTGCTGTATTTCTGAGCTTTTTTAAGCCACCCTTAAGTAACTCTAACTCTGTTATGACTACATGAAGGTGAGTAAGAAAAAAAGGGCAAGAAAACTGCATCCATTTTAAATGGTATTTGAAATCGCTGATTTTTCTAAATACAGAATTAGTTATTTTAATCAATACATCTCTTCAGAGCTTTCCCAGAAAACCCCTTTCCGTTATGGCCAGACTCAGAATTGGTCACACTAGACTAACATACGGCCATCTTATTGATCGCTCTGATCCCCCCCTATGTAACCAATGTGAGGTAGCTCTAACAGTTAAACAAATTCTCGACTTCTGCCCTAAATACTCTCGCCAACTGATTGAACTTGATATCAAGGGCCCCTTAAAGGAGAAACTCTCTTATGAAAACACTATGAAAATTTTCTGCTTCCTTCGAGACTCCTCTCTGTTACCTCATATATAAACCTTAATTAGTATATACATGTATAAACATGCTAGTCCTTTAGTATATAACCCTGTTTGTCTTCTGTTTATGTTCCTGGTTTTTACTAATATATGTTTTAATGTTTTATCTATTTATTTATATATTTATTTCTGGACAGCACACTGAGGAATGAAGTTTTATTTTAACGCCTTCCCTCTATAGACACCAAAAAACCCTCATGGGTTGACGTGTCTTTAATTAATACAAATCAATCAATCAATCACATCTCTTGTGAAATGCATTTTCAGGAAAATTAACTCAAAAAAAAATTATAGGTGTCGAAGTGGAACACCCAGTAATGACGTAGACTTTGACCTTGAAACTGACCTGTAGGACATTTTCACGCTCAAGGTTTTTTATGAGAATTCTAAATTTTTTCTTTTGCAGGAAGTACGGAAAATTTTACCCCCTAAAACTCCTTAAAATCCAAAAAAGTGTACGTATCTCTTACTTTTTTCACGCTCAACAACTTAATCAAAAATCATCGAAATCCGTGATTTCGGGTTGATGTACCTTCCTTGCAATTATCCTCAATGCTATTAGACCACACTAAATCGTTTCCTAAGTAAGAGAATGATTAGCATCGCCCAACCGCCCTAATTATCTTCCTAACTACCTGAAATACAGTTACACTACACTCAATTCAATTTCTAACTCAATTAGAATGCCTTAATATCGGAATGTCTAAAAGACCCTTTTAGTTATAAAAATGTAAATTATACCTTCATTTTTAGACAAAATATCTAAAGAAATATCATGTTAAGTTATTCCATACCGTTGTTTTCTGTTATGCAAATGAATAATTATTTATTCAAAAAATATTTACGAGAAAGTCTAGACCAAAAATTTTATCAGAATTCTTATATTTCGGTCACATTTCATGAATATTGAAAAAGTAATTTAATTAGTTTTAAATTGTTTCCATAAATTAGTTTTCAGTTTGTGATAACTAGTTGGTATTGTAATTAATGCAATAAATTGTCCGAAAAGCAAAAAAGTATATTTGTATAACAATTTACAATTTATAAACTTAATACGTATACATTCCATAAGTCACATTCGCCATGCAATATTTTAATTTTGTGGAATTTACAAACTGCACTCAAATGATATATTACTCGTTTATAATAATAATTTATGGTACATGTCTAATAAAGATAAATGTTTTTATTTTTGGTTTTAAAATTTTGTTAGTATTGCCAAATAATTAAGTGTGGGATATTTGTGATTTAGCAGTGTAAAACTATACAGAAGCCAAAATAAAAAGAATAGCAAAGATCAAGTACCACAAATATTGACAAGGAAAAAGGGCATTGTCAACCAAGGATCAATCGGAAATCACAATAAACGAAATAAAACTAGCCCTAAGAAAAACTAAGAATAACAAATCTCCAGGCGAAGATGGTGTAGTTACTGATGCACTCAAAATCGGAGGAGTTTGTCTACTTAAGAAGACCTTTTTAACATGCGCCTTTTGGACAGTACAATACCCGACAAGTGGCACAATGTTGAGGTAATTTTGATTTACAAAAAAGGAGATCCCCATGATTTGGAAAACTACAGACCAATAAGCCTTCTTAGTCACCTATATAAACTCCTAACAAGAATAGTAACGAATCGACTAGACAAAAAACTTGATTTCTACCAACAAATAGAGCAAGCGGGGTTTCGTACTGGGTTTGGAACAAACGATCACCTACAGAGCATCAAAACGGTAATAAAAAAAAACTATCGAATACAATCGACCATTCGTTCAGGCTTTTGTGGATTTCCATAAGGCCTTTGATACGGTAGAGCTTGACAAAATTATGGAAGCATTACAAGCATGCCGCATTGACAATCGATATACAAAGTTAATTTACAATATATACAGGAATGCAACTATGTCGGTGAAACTACACTGAAACACGGATCATACCCCAATTGGCAAAGTCCGACAGGGTGATACCTTATCACCTAAACTGTTTACTGCAGTACTAGAATACGCCTGTAGAAAAAACTTAACTGGGAAAAAAGAGGCCTGAATGTAAACGGCCAAAGACTAACAAATTTGAGGTTCGTGGACGACATAGTTTTGTTTTCCGATAATCTCAAGGAGATATGAACAATGTTACATGAACTTCAGCAAGTATGCGCCAATGTGGGTTTTAAAATAAACATATCAAAAACAAAATTTATGACAAATCTGGTACCTATATATACACCAATCTCTTTAAAACGCATTTGACCAATGTGTGTTACCGGTTATGACCTACGGTGCCGAAACTTCGACATTGACAACAGCAACTTCTAAAACGCTGCAAACAGCTCAGAGAAAGATGGAAAGGTCAATGCTAGGTATGTCGCTGCGTGACTGAGTTAGAAATGAAAATCTGAGACGAAAGACAGGAGTTACCGACGTAATTTCCCGAATTGCCACACTCAAATGGAACTGGGCCGGACATGCCGCCCGAATCAGTGATGGAAGGTGGACGAAGAGATTACTCGAGTGGAGGCCGATTGGACTGACGATCTCAATACAATTGTAGCAAATTGGATGCAAATCGCTCAAGATAGAGTACAATGGACAAGAATGAGGGAGGCCTATGTCCAGCAGTGGACGTAAAAGGCTGGATGAAGAAGAAGAAATAGAAGAAGTGCAAAACATGTAACATTTTACATTATTAATGTGCGACATCAATTTTCCCACAGATTTAACCGGTTTTAGAGTTTTACTTTATTCAAAACTTTAAATTTGTGTAGTTAATTAAAAAACATCCATTCCGAATAAGAAAATAGAGTAGAAAAATATATGGGATTGATTTTTCTTGCAGGCACATTTAAAATTGATTTTTCTATTTCAACCTTTTAATACGACATTTGTAGTTCCAGGTAAAAGTTAAAACCAACATCTTTTAACTAAAAAAGAGAGAGATTTTCCCCACAAGTTATCACGAAGATCTATACGACTATCCTTTGGTCAATGCTAGCGTATAGAGCTTTTGTATGAGCAGCATACAAATCACTATACAATATTACAGGAGCTATACAAACTACACAGGCTAGGGCAATAAAGGTAATCCTAAGTCTCACAATTTTGATATTTCTGTCAAGAAGATGGTTTTGATGACTGTAATGGGCTTCAGCTCTGTGGAAACTGAAACAAATATAGAATTTGGTGCAGTACGATGTTGCTTATGCTGGACACAATTTGACTACTCCAGATATAGACGGACTTTATTGCACAGATGTTTCTTCGAAAAAAATATATACTATAAAACTCTCTAGCACCAACATGATAGACGGAATTAACATTTATTCTAGGTCTCCAACCATGAATTTTATCAGGCCAATGAGTAAACATATAAGTATAAGATCAGTGGCTTTACCTTTACAGTTCACAATATTACCAGCAGAAATATTGCTATCATGGAGGTAAAAATTTGCACAGACATTGGACAGTTTCTAATAAACCTAAATAAGAGGCGCATTTGATCTAGTGCAGTGCTAGAATGTCATGAGGCCCTGGTCTTGGCTACAGCTGAAAATGTGATCAATCCAGTTGGATTAAAGGACACGATCAGTCCAATGAAAACCGTATTGCTGATTCGCGGACTTAACAGCAATGACAGAACTAACTAAAGATTTCTTCCACCATAGAGAATCCATGTTAGACGAGTACTGGCCCACTTTGACCGACATAAGGAAATACTACTTGGCGACATTGTCGTCTAATTTAAATCTATAATTATATATATTACTTCTATTTTATTAATTTCGAATTTATTCTAATAAATAAAAATATTCGACAGGACGCAATATTTATACACTCT